>JAGFMF010011450.1:320248-348467 GCA_019455555.1 Galemys pyrenaicus | reverse complement strand
GAAAGAAACAACAACCAAAAATGAAAAGACAAGGACAAACTGGGGACACTTGGTGGGGAGGGAAGAGGGGAAGGGTTGAGGGCAGACGGGAGCACGGGGACTGAGGTGATGGTGCACTGGTGTTACGGTGATGGGGAATCCATGGGGATACAACTGATGCCAAATATATGTAAATTTTAAAAAATTTATATAAAATAAAATAAATTTAAAAAAACCCAGAACGTTTGATAGAAATTTTCTAAAACAGAGAAATATACACACATACACACATAACCACACACACACCAAAAAAAAAAAAGTTTATCTTTTTAAACCCGCTAGTGAGAACGCACCTGGGAAATGAAGCGCCTGCTCGGAACGGGCACATTAGGAGCTTTGGGCAGAAGATAGGACTTTTCCTTCCTCTTCTCTCGGCTGACTGGACTCACTCAGGGTGTCATAACCGGCTCATATTATTTCATTCCTGCTCCTTGCCATTTCCCCTGTCCTCCCTAACAGAAAATGCTGAGCCCCCTGTTTGCAACTGTTGTTTTTTTTTTAAATTTCCCATATTTTTTTTCACGGACGACTTGGCTTGGTCTGGAGTCCACCTGGCCACCCCATCTTTCAGGGGACTCCTTTGCTCTGACCCGGTGGGCCGCAGAGCCTTGGGGACTGAGTACCACGGAATTATTGGTGCCTACGCTCTGCCCCTTTAGGAAGGGGCGGGGCCTGGACGCTTTTTAAATCGCAGTAATAACATTGGTTTACATTGTTGTTTGTGTTTTCAAATATAGGGCCTCCCGCCCTGAGGTTGGACACATTTTTATAAGGCTCCACACCGCAGCGGTTCTATGAACTGAGGGAACTAGAGCTCTGGCTTCCATCGTTTTGGTGGCATTATTATTTTATTGTTATTTTTATTTTATGCTCGATGACCATTTGGGATGATTGTAATAGCACTGAGGACACCTCGGTGTTTCTCCTAGTCCCTGGCAAGGGTCTGGCGTGGGTCACCTAGCCACTCCCTCTTCTCCCCTCAGGGACACGTGTGGAAGAAAGGCTCAGGCAGATTGCCCCCATACCACCACATCTCCCAAAATGACTCCAGACAAACCAATAAAAATACAACCTGCCAGCCATGCCACGGTCCTTCTCTGCCTGGCTTTCTGGTCAAAAATTAGTGATTGAAAATGATTTAATTCCCCCATCAAAACGGAGGTGAGCAGAGGCAGGAAGACTCGGGGAAACGCCACCTCCCAGTGCGTGAGATTATTGACAACACTTGACACAAAAGTGGACGTTGAAACCACCAGTCACTCCAGGCCACTTGGCTTTCTTGGAATTGTGTCTCCAAAATGGTCCCTGAGCACTTCAAAATGAGGGCAGCCAGGCTACCAAGAAATGACAACTGTGCGTGTATGTGTGAGAGAGAATCAGACAGAGACAAGAAAGACAGACAGAGAGAGGACCAAATTTCACGTGTGGCGAAATGGGGTTACAGCTCCTTGATACTCATTTGATTCCAGTGAGTCTGACTTGGTAAAATTCCTCTTTTACACCATACAAGACCAAACCCTGGAATGTTTGCATATGAAATTTACAGTGTTTTCTCGTCACCTAATAAAATGCTTTGATTTCCTCCCGCTGCAGACAGTTTTATAAGCACTCATTTCACATGGTGTTCTCAGTATGCTTTTTAATTTTTATTTTAAGTTCGCTTTTATCACTCCATCTCCTGTCTCCTGCTCCAGGAAAGTCGCCAGGGTTTAGTTCAGCCTCTCCCCGCAGGCTGGCTTGTGGAGGCGGTGAGGAGGCTCTGGGGGAATTCACTGTTTCCTAAGGTGAGGGGATGTGGGTTGTAAAGTGAGTTCAGAGATTTGAACTTTGATTCACTGAACAACATATTTAACCTCCTAGTGATTGACCTTCCCACATCTTCCCCAGTACAGCAAATTCTGCATGCACAGCACTAGCAGAGTGGTTTTTAGCTTTCTCTGAAAAGTGTGAAGTGGTCAAGCTCTCCAGAAGTCTCTAAATTTGGAAGATGTGATACAAACTCTGCAGAGAGGAAGTAATCAGGTGTGAATATCCCCAAATAGTTAGCTAGTTAGTCTCTTCTCAAAGTAGGTCCATGGATCAGAAGCAACAGCAGCAACTGAGAACTTATGAGACATATCAGCCTCTCCTCTCCATCTATCCAGTGAAACCAATGCCCAGCTGGTCCAGCACACAGGAACATTCCAGAAGCATTGACTTAGATTAACGGAGGTAACAACTTGGTGTGAAGGGATGTTATTTTCCAGGGCCTCCTGTGTTTAATGAAATCTTGCCTCCATCTACTTAGGTTTGTTTGGTGAGGACAGGGAAGGAAGTAGGAAGGAACCAAGGCAACCAAAGATGTCAGCCGTGAGGGACATAGTGAGGGCGTTCCTACTGTGTAAACTACCAGTGTGAACTTCACAGAATGTCCAGGGTCTTGACATAAAGACCCAACAGGCCTGTAGGAGCTCAGATGAGAATGCAAGACTCAATATCATGTACCAGACCAGAACTGGCATCTACCAGTTACCCAAACTCAGTCTCCAAGAAAAGCTATAATGTGATGGTTATGATATGAACTGAACAACTGAATTCCCCGCAAATTGACACATCAAAGTCCTAACTCCCAACAGAATGCTATTAGGAGATGGGGTCTTCAGGAGGTAATTAGGTTTTGATGATGTCAAAAGGCTGGAATCCCCATCATGAAATTATTGTCTTTATAAATAAGAAGAAGAGAGTCCAGAGTTTTTCTTCCTCTCTCTTCCTCACCCATGTGAGGACACAGAGAGAAGGTGACTGAGTCACCTCAATATCATGTACCAGAACTTCCTACTTTCTGGGGTCTATCAGTTGCCCAAACTCAACCTCCATGAAAGTTGTTCATTGTCTACTATTTGGTGTGGTTGCATGCCCAGCAGATGAGGACTCTGCCTCTGCAGAGTTCATGGGGTCTCCTGAGAGTGTTGGGTGCTGACAACATGGAGGGAGTCCTCTTAAGGACCCCACCAACTGTTTCCCATTTGCCCTTACTTCAAGTATAAGAGGGTGTGATGGGTATAGTTCTGGGGCTTTTCTGGTAGTTTTGCTCGGACCGTGCCCAAGGAAGTGACGGTAATGTGGGGATGGGGTTGGAAGACCTGGCTCTCCTGTTCCCTTTCAAACTCTTGGTCTCCACAGTTCCCACCAGCAGCCTGTCCTCCCCCTTTAAACAGGGAGCTTGACTTGCTAATTCAAATAAAAACAATCTCTCATTCTAAAGCAAAACAAAGCAAAAAGGGTAGCATTTTAAGGGTGGAAATCAGCTATTTACTTTCCATGCTGACTGGACACAGAACAAGAAAAACATCTGGAAAATCAGCTGAGACTTAATACCACAGATTCAAATTAAGTTTTAGGAAGAAAAGACGCTAAAGGAAGAAATTTGCCTCACCACCCAGTGAGTGATATACATACCTGGTTTTGGATCCCCAACTATACCATTTACCCCAAAAGAATGCAATATTTTAAAGATTCAAAGTAAGACAAAGAATTAGAAAACCTACTAAACCATAAAAGCCCTTTTGAATTCGAAAAACTGTGAAAGGGCATGTTACCCAAGCAACTCAACCACAAATGAGAAAATTAGGTTCGCAGATTTTAACAATGTTGGAAAGATTTCTGTTAAAGGATGTTGATAATCCTAGCAGCTTCATCCTTAAAAATATAATGGGGGCTGGGGGTTATGGTCTATGGTGGAGAACTAGGGGTGCCTGGTAGTGTGTGAGGGGTGGAAAGATAAATCTAAAGAGATGTGATCTTCTATCTCTAAATCTCAGTGTTGTAAACCAACGTTGCCTCAATTAAATAAATAAACATACGAAATGGACTAAGTCAAAAATTCTAATTTCAATATAGGTAGATAGCTAGACAGACAGACAGATAGGATACTGGGCATGTATAGTGTTATTTTCTCTTATTAGACACCCACCCATCACAGTCCATTTTTTAAATTTACACATACTTCTCAATATTCCTTTTGTGGGCCAGACCTATGATGTCTGGAAGAAGTGGGCAACTATTGATTCCTTTATGTTGAGTGTGAGTCTGTGTTTGGTTACGGGTTGCTATAATGAGAAGTATGTACATCAAAACTTTAAAATAACTTTTTATTTTGAAGAGGGAAAAATCCTTTTCAAATAAGACCTAATAATGGACAAAATCAAGAAAACTGTTAGTTTTTTGTTCAATATCAGTTAGAATCAGGGAAATGCAAATCAAAACCACAAGGAGATACTACGTCATGCCAGTGAGACTGGCCTGTAGTTTAGAAATGGGTAACAATCAAATATATGTAAATTTTTAAAAATTTTATATATAAAAAAAATTGGTAACAACAAATGCTGGCAAGGGTGTGGAGAAAAAGGAACCCTCTTACACTGCTGGTAGAATGCAAAATAATCCAGTCACTATGAAAAGCTGTATGGAGGATCCTCAAACACTAAAAATGTAGCTACCATATGACCCAATGATTCCAGTCCTGGAAATCTACCCACCCAAAGGACACAGAACACAGATTCCCAAAAGGAAATCTGCCCTCCTATGTTTATTGCAACACTGTTCACAATAGCAAAGATAGGGAAACAACCTACATGATACTGCCAATGAGTGAATCAGTCAAGCAGATGTGGTCTATATATACAATGGAATACTACTCAGCAATCAAAAAGGTAAATTCATGCCATTTACAGCAACATGGATGAAACTGGAAGGGATGATGCTCAGTGAAATAGCTGGAAGGAAAATTAAAAATATCAGATTGTTTCAATTAT
Organism: Galemys pyrenaicus; assembly: GCA_019455555.1. Lineage (NCBI taxonomy): Eukaryota > Metazoa > Chordata > Mammalia > Eulipotyphla > Talpidae > Galemys > Galemys pyrenaicus. The sequence goes on along the minus strand of JAGFMF010011450.1, from coordinate 343,635 downwards.
AGGAGGAATATAGGGAAACTGAACAAAGGATCAGGAGAAAGTCAAAATTTGTAGGCAAACCATAAATCTGAGGCTCACAGCGGGGGAGGAGGAGGAAAAGTGGTCAGAACAGGTAAGAAAGAGCACAAGAGACTGTGGTGATGGTCACGGTGAGACCACGGTGGGAAAATTACAGGAACTACAACTGAGGGGAGAAATATTTGTACAATATTTATTGTACAAAAATGAACAACTGTGTAAGAAATAATTGGGCCTCCCTGGTGGCATAGTGGGTTAAGCAACACACTATGAAGCAAACCGCAGTCACTGCAGCATGAGTTCGATCCCTACTGCCGGCCAGGGAGGGGACCCACATGGTGCCTCACCCGCTGCTCCCCTCGGCAGTGTGTTTCAGTCAGTCTGCCTGTTCTGCTCCCCGCTCTCTGTGGTGAATCCTCTCACCCCCCACACCTCTAGCCTATACCCCAGTGCTTGTATGCATAAATAAATAAATCTTTTTTTAAAATAAATAATTAATTGAAAAATGGGGCAAAGCCTCCTTGGTGGTGCAAGGGGTTGATCACTGCACTGTGGAGTTTCTGCAGTCACTGCAGCACAAGTTCAATCCCCGGTCAGGGAGCTGACCCACAGGGCACAGAAGACCTCTCCCCACTACTCCCCTCAGCAGTGGATTTAAGTGGGTCTGCCTGTTCTGCTCCCCACTCTGTCTCTGGTGACTCCTCTCACTCCTGCACCTCTGGTCTATAACCCAGCTCTTGTGTGCATAAATAAAAATCTTTATAAGAAAAACGGGGTGGGGGAAGTACCTGTAGGTCCCTCTAGGTACTGCAGTCAGTACCTAGTACCTGTAGGTACCTCTAAGATACTGCAGTCAGTACCTAGTGCCTAATACCTATAGGTACCTCTAGGTACCGCAGTCAGTACCTAGTACCTAGTACTTGTAGGAACCTCTAGATACTGCAGTAAGGACCTAGAGGATCTTTAGCCTGAGGCTCGCGGCACCTGAGGACTAGGAGGGGCTGGCTCATTCTCCTTGGCTTGTGAAGGACAGCATTGCAGTTCTCCATGGAGGTGAAGTAGAACCCACACTCGCATCACTGCAGGAAGCAAAAATAATGCTAATGCTGCTGCTGCTGCTGCTGCTCCTGATGATGATGATGATGATGATGATGATGATGATGATGATGATGATGATGATGATGCAGGCCCACTCTTCTGCTTCCCCGGGGCTGTTGCCAGCCTCCCCTCAGCACAGCCATAACTAAATAAACTCTGCCCACGGTGACAGCTGGCTTGGCAGCAGGCACTCACCATCACAGATGGAGCGAGTTCAGCCGCGGGTATTCCAGGAACAGAATTAAAGTCTGTTTTCAGTTAGGGCCCTCCTATAAAACCACGCTCCCTCAATGTTTACTACATGCAGCTGTGCCTTTCCCAAAACGCTTAATGAACTTTTTCTCCTTTGCAAACACTGACGTACAGGCAGAGGGAGCCACCTTCAGTAAATACCAGTCAAACACTGGAATAAAACAGCAAGCCAACATCCGCGGCTCCTCCTCTGTTAAATGAGCGGCAGGACGCGCTCCACATTCAGGTGCTAAGCTGTTTCATCAAATTCCAGAAAATAAAACTAACCTGTGAAATGAGAAACTGCTAAAAGAAAAAAAAAGAAAAAGAAAAAGCTAGAAGTAACTTTTTCCAACTATTCTGGTCCTATCTCATTATTTTCATGTCTTAAAATGTAGGTGATAGTCTAAATATACTTGAATTTCACATTTAATGAGATCAGTTCAATTTGGCATTTAACAATCTCTATAAAATTTTTCATTTTGATTTAATTCAGTTATAAGCAATATATTTCTTAAACTGACCTCATTACCGGTGGAGTAAATTTACACAAACGTGTAGCTGACGATAGCAACATCGGTCAGATCTCCCGCTGCTGCTACGCACTTGCCGGTCACCCTCACACAATTACTCAGGCTGGCTCCGTTTGCTCTGTGTGACAGAGAAGGAGTACTACTCAAAAACAAGTCAGTTTGGTTTCCAGGTAGCTGCTATGAACAGGGTTAAGTCTAGTTTATGAATTCTACTTGTAATTAGCATCCCCTCAAAAATGTTCTCTACTAAAACTTGTGACAATAAGTGTGAAAGCTAATGTAGTCACTTTTTCTTCCGAAGTTTAAAGTAACAGATGAGGATTACGGCTTCTGTGATAATCTACATTCTATAAAATAGTACGATAGCTGAAAACACCCTCTTCGACTAAAAATCCTAAAATATCTATTTTTTTCATGTAATTAAAAAGGCTGATGTAGTACATAAGATGTAAATGGTTAATACAGTCTTAATCCATATCATAATCACCCACATATTTTACTAAATATTGTTCCCATCGATGCTGACTTAACCAAATCCATGTCTGCAGACTGTACATAACCCTTTCCCCTAAATGATCTAATGTCGCTATTAAAATTTAAAGACAGGAATTTTGATAGAATTAATCCCAACTTTAAATATAGTTGATCCAAGCTATGTTCTATTTTAATAATGAATAATGTTAAAATAAGTTTCCTTACTAAATTTAAGTACGAGCCCAAAACACCAGCTTCAAAGCAGAAGGTAGAAAAGTAGACAGTGAGTCAGTAAACATTTGTGCTTAGAAAATAACAGAAATGTGCACTATCGGTGATATCTTTTGGTAAAGACTCCGTTTTTAAATTTGCCTTTAAGCATTCTATTTTGTTACACCCTTCTCCAGCGGTTTCCTGGTTCACTTCTCAGAGGATCCCAGAGTGGATCCTGACTCATCACAGTCAAGTTTCATAGATTTGTCATATAGTGTAGCCTTCCTTGCCATGAATTTTGTCTGTGCAAAAAAACTATGGTTCACCTTCCATCCCCTCTGTTAGCAAAGCAAAAGGAATGATCCAATATCAAAAGGAATGTTTGCTTGGCCTCCCTGGTGGCCTGGGGATTAAGTCTCAGCACTATCACCTGTGAAGGCCTGAGTTCCATCCCCAGCCAGGGAGCTGACCCACATGGCACGCTGACCTCTCCTGTCTCCCTGCTGCTTCCCTCCACAGTGTATTTCAGTAGATCCTCTTTTTCTGCTCCCCACTGTCTCGGGTAAATCCTCTTACCCCTCCCCTCCACACCGCTGGCCTGTACCCCAGTTCTTCTGTGAAAAAAAAAAATTTTTTAAATGTATGTTTGCTTTTGACTATATATTCCATTAGTCTCCTTAGATTTCTGTGACCCAAGAGGGAACTGGTGACTCCCAATATGGTTAGGAATTCTGGAGCCCTTGGCTTCTCACAGGGGTTGTTGGTTACTTCAGCTTTTGGCTTCCTATTCGTACTCCAGGTCATACTGCACACTCTGGTCTCCTCTCTTTGTGGTTCCCTCAATACTAATGAAAGACCTGGGTTGCCTTTGACACCTCAATACATTGTCTTTCTCAGTTCATGGTCTTGAAAACACTCTGGTTTCTTCCTAAATGAGCAATTCTCATCAGGCACTTTAGAAAGTATCTAAAAAGTTAAACGTCCCTTCGTAGCCATGTACCCCTCAGATTTCAGATTATCCCCATCCTTAGATCCAGAAGACCCTTTGGCTTCTCCCACTTTGATATTACTCTATTCGTGTGCCCATAAGTTATGCACAGTCAGAAACTGACAGCAGCTAACCGCTTCAGCCACCATAGCGCTCCCGCAGTCTCCTCCGCTGGAGCACTTGATATTCATGAATGTCAAGCTGAGGAGGTCCATTCCACCCACGCATTTCACTGATCCGTTCTTTTTCTTTTTTTAAAGATTTACTTATTTATGCATACAAGAGCTGGGGTACAGGCCAGAGTCGCGGGAGGTGAGAGGATTCACCAGAGACAGAGTGGAGAGCAGAACAGGTAGGCTGACTGAAATACACTGCTGAGGGGAGCAGCAGGCAAGGCAGGAGAGGTCTGCTGCACCCTGTGGGTCCCCTCCCTGGCCCGGGATCGAACTTGCGCTGCTGTGCCACGGATGCTTCACAGTGTGGTGCTCAACCCACTGCACCACCTGGGAGGCCCTCACTGACCCTTTCAAATAAACTCTTTACAAACTCTTTACAAATCCCCAAAGTCAGACTGCAGTCCCATAACTCCAGTGACTACTAGATCCTAACAGGGGATCACACTTTAGGATTTTGAACTCTAGCCTTCTGATATGAGATTCAACATCCTACACCCCAGACTGGCTTGCCTTCCCCTGGCTCCACTTTCTATCAATAGTACTATGACGTCTGTCTGTTATTTGTAGACCTGCCAGTGAGGCTTGGGTCCCGTTCAAAGCCAGACAGGCCAGACCTGTGCCTGGCACTGGAGTCCCCCATGCTCCACTGGGCCTAGTTCACAGAGGAGATTCCCCCACCGTGGACTCCAAGGTCATGCGGCTCCAGGGGGTGGGCGGAGCGGCACAGGCCTCCAACGGGTGAGCAGAGGTAACAGATGGGAATCCAGAGAGCATTGCTCTGAACTGCAGCCAGGAAGACTAGGGTTTGAAAGGTCTGCAGCTGGGTAGCAAGGCTCCAGATACTGACGTGGAGTCCAAGGAAGCAATTCTGGTCTCCAGGGAACAAGTTCAACAAACGTCACAAGTTCAAGGTCTAGCTTCAGTTCTCACACACACAACCAAAGCTTGACGTGAGGACCAGCAGACTTGGCCCTGCTGTCCAGGGCATCCAAGGAGGCAGGGTGGTCTGGTGTGGGACTCGGGACACCCAGAGGCACGAGCTCACACTCACAGACTAGGTAAGAGGGGTATCAGTGTGAACATGGTGCAGCAGCTCGGCATGCCCCACGAACCCTACGTCCAGGCAGACGTGCTCTGCTCCCAGAAACTCTACCAGGGAATAACCCCTAAAAAGCTCCCCTGTCTAAGGAAGGACAGAGCAGCCAAGGCTTCCCAGCAAGACCGTGAGTCCACAGCTCACCGAGGGGATCTGTGGGAAGTTAAGGCGCAAGACACCTTAAAAAAAAGGGAAAGCATGGGTTTGGATGGGAACAAGTTTCTAAGGAGAGATGCCGTTACGGTGAAGTGTGGTTTGATGAACACGCACCAGGAGGCCCAGGAGCGGTGCCCCCAGAGAGAAGTATGTGGCAGCCCACCCGGGGCTGTGTCATCCCACTCCAGGACAAGCACACACCCATGAAGCCACCTAACAACACATCTCTCCCTGTTACGTGATACACAACTCTACAGGGCAGGGCCCTCAGCCCTAGCTGTGCCTGTGGGAGCTCTGAAGCATACCAGTACATTGGTATCTCATCCCAAGCAGACTGTATGCCACTCTCTGGAGTGGAGCTGCAGTTTGGTGTCTTCTAAAGGTTTAGAGTCACCAGATGCAGCAAAGGAAAAAAAGGCTGCCCAATGAAATTCTCATTTCAGATAAACAACAAGTAATTTTTTTAGTATAAGTACATCCCACACAATATTTGGGATATAGTTATACTAAAAAAAAAAAAGCCATTCTTTGTTTATCTGAAATGCCATTTTAACTGGTGTCCTCTGTTTTTCCTCTGGCAACTTAGGTTACTCTAATATGCACTCCAGGAAGGGAACAATTGCCCTTGGGTTAGTTTGCTAATTAGATTTTGTTCCAACCCTCTCATTTGTAAAGTTTGTCTTAAGTGGAAAGTGAATCCTTTGCCCCGGTTAAGCCTTCTCCTCAGGTTTGGTTAACTAGGGTTTATTTCACCAAGTTTTAATAGCATGTGCTGAAGACGGGTTAGGATTTGACAACAGAGGAACAAACAGGCAATTGGCCCCATCAGTCTGTTACCTACACCCCCAAACCACTCCTTCTCTTTTGGTAATGCCCATTCAATTATCAGTCTAAGGGTCTGCTTTTATTTTTGATGTGCTTGTTCTTTTGGACTTTCTTTATATTTCACAAATGAGTAAAATCATATGGTATTTGTCTTTCTCCTGGTTGTTTTCACTTATCATAATCCTTTCAAGATCCATCCATGTTGTGACAAGCTTTAAAAATATTTTAAAAATACGTATTTTAAAAATATGGCAAGATTTCACCTTTCTTCTGGCTGAGTAGTATTCCATTGTTCATACCTGTACATTGTTATCCATCCATCTGTTGTTGGGTACTTAGGTTACTTTCCTGGCTATTGTGAATAGTGCTGCAGTGAACATAGGAGTGCAAATATGTCTTTTAATTAGTGGCTTCATATTCTTTGGATAAATATCCAGAAGTGGGATTACCGACTCACGTAGCAGGTCTGGTTTTAACTACCTGAGGAACCTCCATACTGTTTTCCACAGAGGTCACATCAATTCACAGTCCTGCCAAAGGTTTCCAGTGCTTTCAGTGGGAGACAGCTTGGGTTGTGCTCCTCCTCTTGAGCGCTGCCTAACTCTGACTCTGGCCCTGAGCACGAGTCCAGGGCAAAGAGCGTGCACAAGAGAAGACGTGCTAAGAACCATAACTCTCGTTTACATCAGTACATTAGTTAGCATGCATGCTTCTTTAATTAACCACAACTTTACCCAGCTCTTCTGTTATCAGTGTACATGTCTCTGAATTTCCTGCAAGAACATGGTTTAAAAAAAACAAAACCTCAGGTGCAGAAATCTAATTATGGCATTACATCAGCTAGCTTAGCCACCAGCAGGTAAAGGCTTAAGATGAGCCAAGCATGACATATTCCCGATGAAAGCGAGTTACAGACTCATTAGTGTTTGCTGTGTGAGTGCCCCTCTCTTTCCTCTCACATGGGCCCGTATCCTAAAGATTCTCAGCCACCAGTTCCTTCCAAATTTTCTCATTAAATTACCTTGCCTGTGACTCAGCAGAGTTGAAATAAGACGAGACGACTCCCTTTTTTTTTTTTTTTTTTTATCTTCAAATTTTGCTTCAGGAGGAAATTTTTTATGGAAAACACTTGTCTGGGTACCCTGCACAAACTTCGTTGTGAGATTCAGCCCCATGGAATGTATCTAATTGTGTGTGAAGAAGCTTTAACAGAAAGGTGTTTTCTGAGAAACAGTGAGCTACAAAGATGCTTTGAAAGGATATCTGAGGCAGGCATTTGCTATGTAGCATACCTGACTAATTAAAAAGAATTTTTCAGTGATGGTAAGGCTGAGTACCTTTGGTTTAAAAAGGGATGAAGGCAGATTTGAAGGCTCATGATTTTTAAGTAAGTTCTTTGATTTCATTCCAAAGAGCAGCATATGAATGATAATGGCTGCCCATCACTGAAGGTCTTTCCTCCAAGCCTGGTATCCTTGACAAAAGATCTTTTGGTGGATATTTAAATAATAAAAAAGCCAAACATGCAGGTTAATCTACATCAGATTCCTTATCAGGGTTACAGGCTGTTAAAGGCCTCTCTCATCTTCAGTTTTAAGGCAGAAAAGACCAGTCAACCGGTTTATTTAGAGAAGCCAGCAGCATGCTCTCAATAAAGGCTCTGCCATCTAAACCCTCACCCACCCTCCTGTGCCAGGCTTCGCATTGTCCTAAGGCTCATCCTCAGCCAAGGCCACCTGGACCCATGGATACTTCAGTGAACTAAGCTACACAACTGAGCCGGCTCTTTGTCCATCGGCAGTGGTTAACGCTGAATGCTTGAGCAACCTACATGTGCCCCCTCTGGCACCTCTAAGACCACAGTCCGCATGAGCAAATTCCAGAAGATGGGACACGGGTAGGTAGGCAGGCCAATTTGCAAGTAGCTTGATGAATCTGTTCACACCCGAGTGTCTACTTCCAGATATTTAAAATCCAGTTAGAGGCCACCTGTTGTCTAAGGAAATACCAGTGATGCAAAACTCCAAATGAACTCCAAGAAAGCAACACCAACAAAAATCCACCCCGTTCCTTCATCTGTGACACGTTGCGTAGTTGATTATAGTGACCGTGAAAAGCACAAGCAATGGTTTCAAAACTTAACCTCAGTGAGTCTCTAAGGGTTTGGGGGGTAATGAGTGGTGCTCACTGGGGCTCAGAAAGCCCAGCTGACACCTGTTTTATAGAGTGGGCTCGGTATTGGACTTTGGTTTTTTTAAAAGATTTATTTATTTATGCACACCAGAGCTGAGGTACAGTCAGAGTCACGGGAGGTGAGAGGATTCGCCAGACACATTGTGGGGAGCAGAACAGCTGGATCCACTGAAACACACTGCTGAGGGGAGCAGCAGGCAAGGCAGGAGAAGTCTGCTGCACCCTGTGGGTCCCCTCCCTGGCCAAGGATCGAACTCACACTGCTGTGCCATGGATGCTTCACAATTCAGTGCTTAACCCGCTGCACCACCAGGGAGGCCCCCAGAATTGGACTTTGACCACTTTATGGAGAAAGGGTCACACCCAACTACCCTTTGCCAGTGCTCAACACAACCCACTCCAAGTCATAAGACATCCTGACGGGCAAAGGTGATTCCAGTCCATGGGACGATGACTCCAGGAGACGGAGTTCAGCAAGGTGGACTGTCGGGTGCAAGCAAGATGCCGGCGCCACTCCCATCGCTGCTAGCCAGCTGGGTGCCCTTGCAGGAGGCATGTAACATCTCCCCTGCAAATCTGGGATGTTCATTGGAGCAATTCTGTTGCTTTCTATCATGTGGCTTTACTCGCCACTCTGTCCAAAGACTATTGTGAGGCTCTGACACCATGACTAACATGGACGTGGTTTTGGAAAGACCAATGAATGCAACAGAAGCACAAACTCGATTTCTCTCTCTTTTTTTTAATGTTTACATTCTTTCCTTGGTGGAGTAGAATTCCCATCACCAAGTCACCCATGCACCGTCACCCAGGTCCCTTGTTTCCTCCAACCCCTGCCTTGATCCTCATCCCTCCCTCTTCCCTGCAGAATGTGTCTGATGTGTAGTTGTCTATGTTTGTTTTGTTGTGTTGTGGGTTTTTTGTTGTTGTTGATGTTATTATTTTTTTTCCTTGATCCCCTATATTTCACTGATAAGTGAGATCATCCAGTGTTTTTTCTTTTTCCTTCTGATTTATTTCAGAGCATAATCCCTTCCAGCTACACCCATGTTTCTGCGAATGGCTCTAGTTTATCTTTTTTGATTGCTGAATAATATTCCACTGTGTATATAAACCATATCTTGGGTCCTCTTCTGGTGGCGCAGTGGGTTAAGAAAAGCACTATGAAACAAAACACAGCCACTGCAGTACTAGTTCATTCCCTGCCGCCTGCCAGGGAGGGGACCCATATGGAGTAGCAGACCTCTCCTGCCTTGCCCGCTGCTCCCCTCAGCAGTGTATTTCAGTCAGTCTGCCTGTTCTGCTCCCCAATCTGTCTCTGGTGGATTCTCTCACCGCCTGCACTTCTGGCCTGTGCCCCAGCTCTTGTATGAATAAATAAATCTTTTTTAAAAGATAAACCACATCTTCTTGATCCAGTCATCTATTTCTGGGTGTTTGGGTTGATTCCAAGTCTCACCGATTATAAATAATGCTGCGATAAACATAGGGGTACATGTATTCTTCTGAATCAATGTTTTTGTGCCCTTTGGGTAGATCCCTAGGAGTGGGATTGCTGGGTCATATGGGAGCTCCATTTTTAGTAGACTGAGGCGCCTCCCCACAGTTTTGCATAGAGGTTGGACCAGATAAACTCAATTTCAGTGTCCTCCAGCAAGCGTTTTGAAGTGTCTGCACAAATGGGGCCCACTCAGGGTCCTCCTCCGTGGCCAGATGAGAAGGTCCTTCGCATGTGTCTGAATCTGTCACCACAGCTGAAACAAGAGGAGTGTCCATGCGTGACCTGACACTTGCAGGGACACACGCCCTCTTACGTAAGAGACGGGACAAAGCTGCCCCTGGCGTCATGTTAGAGGGTGGTGTCCCCAGCGCAGTCAGGACAGGGCTTAACCATCAGGAATCCCCTGGAGAGAGCCCCGGGGACCAGCAGCCCAGGCAGTGTGGGGTTCCCAGCCAGCGGCTTGGAAAGGTCGGGTCCCTTATTTAGCCCCAAACAGAGGCTTCAAGGGATACCTGAGCTACCACCCAGCAGGGCACTCTGCTTCAGCTACACACCTCTTCCAAAAACAACCCACAGCTTCTCTCACCCACGTCCAGGATAAAGACTGATTTTTCTTGAATGAAAAGTCAAAATACAACAAGACACCACCACATACGCATAAAGATGATAACTATTAAAAATTATAATTAACAGGACCTCCCTGGTGGTGCAGTGGGTTGAGCGCCGCTCTGTGAAGCATCCACCGCACAGCAGCATGAGTTGGATCCCTGGCCAGGGAGGGGCCCCACAGGGCACAGCAGACCTCTCCTCTCTCCCCGCTGCTCCCCTTGGTAGTGTATTTCAGTGGATCTGCCTGTTCTGCTCCCCACTCTGTCTCTGGTGAATCCTCTCACACCCCACACCTCTGGCCTGTACCCCAGCTCCGGTGTGATTAAATAAATAAATCTTTAAAAAAATTATAATTAATTTTAATTATAAAAATAATTATAACTAAATGCCGTGAGGAGGAGGAGAAACTGGGGTTTTTGGCACAGTTGATGGCAGTGTAAATTCTACCAGTGTCAAAAACAATACAGTGGTGCCTCAAAAAATTAAATATGGCATGACCATCTGTTTTTGTTCCAGCCATTTCTCTTCGGGGTGCTCTCAAAGAACTGAGAGCAGGGACTCAGGTATTTCCATACCCGTGTTCACAGCAGCATCATCCACAGTCACCAAAAGGTGGCAGCGACCCCAGGGCCCATCAACAGGTGAGGGATTCACAAACTCTGGTAGATGCGCACAACGGAATAGCATTCAGTCTTCAGAAGGAAGGAGATTCTGACACAGGCTACGGCACAGATGGACCTTGAGGCTATGACGCAGTGAAGCAAAACCACCACCCAAAGACAAATGCTGTGTCGTTCCACTTTGAGGGAACGCCCAGAAGCTCAGAAAACGCAGACAGAAAGTAGGATGATGATGCCCAGGGGCAGGGAGGGGGAGTCAGCGCCGGGTGAGAACAGAGAGTCAGAATCCAAGGTGGGGGGGGGGCTTTCTGCAGGGGGCCTTGGGCGGTGGGGGTGGTCGTTGCTACAGTTGCTTGCCAAGAGCTGCCTCTAAGAGATGCTTTAACTCAGCTCCAAAAGACGTCGGTCTCATAGAAGTAGAGTGTGTCCCGCCGTGTGACTCCAACCCACACACGAGAGCCCCCTCATTGCCCGCAAGCCAGGTGCGCTCTTCAGCGTTGCCAGGAGCTCCCATCGCTGGGGCCAGGGTGGCTGCACAGCAGGTGAATGGACGTAGCACCGCCGAAGCGGACACGTCGAGCGTGCTCACGAAGCCAACGTTTCCGCCCTGTGTATTTTGCCCTGATTCTTTTTAAACGTATTAAAAACTAAGTGTACTGGGCCTCCCTGGTGGCGCAGTGAGTTGAGCGCCACACTGTGAAGCATCCCAGGCACAGTGGTGCGAGTTCGATCCTCGACCAGGGAGGGGACGCACATAGCACAGCAGAGCTCTCCTGCCTTGCCCGCTGCTCCCCACAGCAGTGTGTTTTAGTGGATCCGCCTATTCTGTTCCCCACTCTGTCTCTGGTGAATCCACACACACACACCTCTGGCCTACACCCCAGCTCTTGTATGCATAAATATATAAAATCTTAAAAATAATCATTTAAAAAAATAAAATTAAATTTTTTAAACCTGTGGGTGATTTATTTTTATTTATTTTTAAAGATTTATTTATGTACACAAGAGCTGGGGTGCAGGCCAGAGGTGGGGGGGAGTGAGAGGATTTACCAGAGATAGGGAGGGAACTGAACAGTCAGATCTACTGAAATACACTGCTTTTTTTTTTTTCATTAATGGTTGTTTATTATTTATTTTTTTCTTACAATGTCTGCTTTCTTTCCTAGGTGTAATCCCCATAGAATTGCCACCACCAAGTCACCCATGCACGGTCACTATAATCCTTTGTGTTCTTCCCATCCCTTCCTTGATCCCAATCCCTCCCTCTTCCCTACAGAACATTTCTGATGTGTAGTTGTCTGTTTATTTTTGTTTGGTTTTGTTGTTGTTATTGTTAAATTTTCCCTTGATCCCCTATTCCTCCTATAAGGGAGACCATCTGGTATTTTTCTTTTTCCTTCTGAGCACAATCCCTTCAAGCTCCACCCATGTTTCTGCGAACGGCTCTGGTTTATCTTTTTGATTGCTGGGTAATATTCCATTGTGTATATAGACCAATTCTTCTCAATCTGGTCATCTACTTTTGAGCATTTGGGCAGGCAGGAGAGTCTGCCGTGCCATGTGAGTCAGCTCCCTGGCCGGGATCCGACTGAGGCCTTAGTTGTGACGGTGCTGAAACCTAACCCCTTGACACCAGGAGGCCCCTGCACTGTTAAGATTCTGATCTCAAGGAAGGGATGAGACCCTGGGAAGCCCCCCAGGATTTCAGGGTAAACAAGGACATTGAGGAGGATGGAGAGACAAGGCCAAAGGAGGGACCGCCCCTGCACTGGGTCCGTGAGGACAAAAGACTCCCCCAGTTCTGGTGCACACACACCCCCCCCCCCAAGAGCCCCAGGTGACCATTCCTTCATGAAAACAGAAGTCAGTGTTTCTAATACTTTAGAGTGCCCAAGAGTCACTGGGGGTTGCACCAAACCCAAGGAGCAGCCTTCCTAAGAGGCAGGGACTCAGAAATCTCACAATTGTAGTGATAGCATCGGCTCACTCCCTGTTATTTTTATGAAAAGCTAGCACCAACCTTATTGAATTTACCTCAACCTTGTAAAGTGCTCATTTTCCCCCCGCAAGTAAACCAAGGTACAGAAAGGCTAAGTGCCGACGCCAAGGTCACTTGTCAAGTTGGACAGCAGAGTTTGAGCTCTGAATCAGCTTTTTATTGCACAGTGGAACATATTATAATTGCACGCAATTTTAAGTGTTTGTGAAGCAGTTCACAAAGGGGGTGCGATGCTTGCAGTGCAGTGTTAGACATCTCTGCAACTAAAATCATGCACTAAGTCTCAGTGTGCTCAGCTGACCAGGACACCAGCCCATGGGGTGCATGGAAAGGCACCCCCCAAATCCTTGGCCCTGAAAATGTTTTTAAATTTTGCAGCGAAACTTTGCCCTGCATGGTGGCGCTACCCCAAGCTTGGAGAATTACCCAGCATAAGGGAAGAGAGGCTGAGAAAAAAGACCGGAGCCAACCCCCAAACCCAGGGTTCCCCAGCGCAGCCTTGCACAGGGGACCCCAAACAAGCCAGGAGCAGGTCCCTATGTGATTCAAGACTGGCATTGACTGAAGAGGCTGATTTTCAGGCCACATGCTCTTACTCAGCACTTTTACCTGAATAATCAGCCCAATGTCTGGGGAGGGACCGGGGATGAATAGAGCAGTGTACAAACCCCCTGACGCTAACGAAATATTTGAAAATGCAGCACAGGGATGGCCTTAATTCTGAACACTGAGGAGACTGCTAATGCCCCCCTAACACAGACCCTGGGCTGTTGGGCTTTTTCAGATTTTTTTTTTTTTTTTGCAAAAGGAAAAAAAAACTTAGAATTTATGCACCTTAAAAAAACATGAAGTGAAAAATTATCCATTAGCACAGCAAAGACCCATTTCCAGGAAATGGGTTTTAAAAAGAGAATTCTTGATGTCCTGAGGTTAAGCCAAGAGGTGTCACGCCTTTGAAAGTGACCGATGAAAGAGGCCCTGTGTCCAGCTGCGGGCTGGGTCCCTTGTTTCATGTGAAGGGAGGCAGACTGAGCCCTGGTTGGGGTCCAAAGAGAGCCTGGCAGTGAGCTTCCTGCATGAAAATTTATAAACCACGAAAGGCCTTCTCTTACAGAAAAGTTAATTCAGGCTGGGTAGCCTGGAAAAAAAAAAAAAAAGGTATGTAAAAGGGGCAGTCATTAGCAGGGCTTCTGTGGAAAATGAAAGGGAAGTCGTGCTTTCTGCTCCCCCAAAACCTACTAAAAATATAGAAGGAGTAATTTCAGAAGGGAGGGAAACGACAACAAGAATAATTCCACTTCTAAGAAGTCTCAGGTTGAGCCCTGGCACCGCCAGAATTAATGTGGAGGGGTGACAAAAATAACGGGGTGTTTACAGGAAATCAGACCAGCCAAAGGCATGGAAACTGGTAACCCCTTAGGATCTGCAGCCTGGCCCACAAGGAGGGGGCCATGCTCCCTAGACTCCAGCTGGTGGGTGTGAAAGGGCCCCCCAACACCACCCAGCCTCAGTCCAACTGCTTCTCTCCAGGTCTTGCCTCGGGACCCCTCTTTCACCCATCTCCTGGGCAAGGTGCCCAGAGCCACCCTGGCCCAGCCCTGCTCACCCCACAGGCGTAAACTGACATGCCACTTGCTCAGAGACTTCCCCAAAGACCCCCTGCACCTCCTTTCTCTTAGCTTCCAGTATCCTATCTGTGACCCACTTCTCTGTCATATTCCGGGGGACCGTTTTCTGTATATAGGACCCTTTTCCCACGCTGACTGCCCAGTGAATGTTAGTGGTTTCACACCCCAGCTCCATCTTTTTATCCAGAAAGGGTCTGGGGACCTGGCTCTGAGATACGAGTCTGAGGAAGGGGCTGGAGATCAAGGGGGAGCAGCAGCTTTGAGGGGCAGCCCACGACTGTCCATGGCCAGTGGCATTGGGCCTCCCACGGACAGAGGTGCCCACTGGACGGTGTGACCGAGGGCCCGGAGGGTGACCCACTTCTACGAACGCCTCAGGGAGAGGACAGGACGCTCTGGCTGCACCGGCCTGGCCCAAGAAGCCAGGCTGGACCTCCTCCGCTGCCCCTGGGCAGTCACGCGCAGGAACTGGTCTGGGTTCCGGCTCCTGGAATCAGACATTTCCGCCTTGCCTGACCCTCGAGCTTCTCGGTCCCGGCATCAATCACTTCGGTCCCGGCATAAATCACATCGGTCCTGCGCGTCGCTCAGGCGATGCACCGTCCGCAGCAAGCTGCCGACGGCCACAGGGACGGGTGTGGGCCCGGCAGGTCATCGCGTGGGCACCGAAATGCCAGGCCCTGGTCTGCGCCGACCCTCCAGGGTATCCGGGCATGCAGAGCAGTTGATTGATCTGCCCACGTGGCCCCCGCAGATGGACACCGGTCCTGGCGTTTCTGGCATCCTGGTTCCCTCCAGGGCTCGCTCGGGCAGCCGGAGCCACCAAGGAGGTCCCGAGCCTTGACACGCAGGGGGGGGGGGGGGAACCTGGGGAGCTGCGGGAACCCAGCCCGAGGGCGGCTCAGGGAGGGCTGCGGCGCCAGAAACCTGAAAACCAGGGAGGTTTCCCAGAAGTGCCCAAAGGGACAGCAGGGGCAGTTCATGTCTGCTGAGGCTGCAGAAGTGAGGGTTCCCCTGCACCTCGCTTTGCTGCCCCGCCCTACGCAGCAGGGGCAGTTCATGTCTGCTAAGGCTGCAGAAGTGAGGGTTCCCCTGCACCTCGCTTTGCTGCCCCGCCCTACGCAGCAGGGGCGGTTCATGTCTGCTAAGGCTGCAGAAGTGAGGGTTCCCCTGCACCTCGCTTTGCTGCCCCGCACTACGCAGCCCAAGCTGCCCTCACCTTCTATCCCCAGCTGCTCCCGCCGGCTATTTGTGGGTACGCTCAGGGCCAGTTAGCTGGGTTAGTTTCCTTCAGCTTCTCAAATAGATGCACGGAAGGTTCACTTCTTGTGATCGTTCCAAAGACGCGATTTGCCACTCCACCCTTCTAAACCGTTCTGTCCTATCCCTCTTCTTTTAGATTTGTTTTTGATCTGTGAGTTCCAGGTTGTCGGCATCCTCTTTTAAGGCCGCACTTAACCAACCGTGAAAGAAGCTAGCCTGCTCTCAGAGAAAGATATCCGAGTCCACAGAGCATGAAAGGGCCACACACTCAATCCCACAAACCAGCTCTGGTTTTGAGTCTTAGTACAACTGTTGCAAAGATAGAAAAGTGTTGGGGGAAATGGAAATACATGCAGGAAAAACATATGTCCCACAGTTTCCCATGCATTCACAGTCCCCAGAGACCAAATAAATATCAGGAAAGGCTGGAAGCTCAGGGATCTGAGCCGACATCCATGCAGTGCTGATTCAGAACCAAGGGCCAACTAGACCGCGTGTCTTGTTATCAGTCTTATGCTAAGGAAATCAAGTGGTCACAAGACTCACTTCCCGTAAAAGGTAGGGGTGACCTGTGTTTATTGCAGCATTATTTATAATAGGTAAGACTTGGAATCAACCCACATGCCCAAAAATGGATGACTGGATCAAGAAGATGTGGTGTATATACACAATGGAATACTATACAGCAATCAAAAAAGATTAACTAGTGCCATTCACAGAAACATGGATGGAGCTTGAAGGAATGATGCTCAGTGAAGTAAGTCAGGAGGAAAAAGAAAAATACCAGATAGTCTTACTTCACTTCTAAGAGGAATATAGGAGCTCATGGGGTGGGGGCAATAACAATAACACCAACAACAAAAAAAAAACACAACAAAACAGATAATTATAAAACAGAGACATTCTGCAGAGAAGAGGGAGGTATTGGGATCAAGGCAGGGATGAAAGAGCACAAGGGACTATGGTGATGGTGCACGGGTGACTTGGTGGTGGCAATTCTATGGGGACTACACCTAGAAAAGAAAGCAAACGTTGTAAGAAATTAATTAGTTTTTTTGAAAAGGTGGGAGTGAGAAGCACTCATCCCATGGAGAGATCAAATATTTCAAAGGCAGGTACCATTTTTATTGTCTAACTAGACTCCTGAGATTACACAGTGTCATCTTGATCGTTGCCAATTGCATCTCCTGACCTAAGCAAGTTCAGGGGCAGAAGAAAGGAACCAAACGGCTTCCCTAAGATGCTAACTAACCACGGTCCTCATAAACTAGCCCAGCCCCAGTGGAAAACAGTGGAGGTTCCTCAAAATACTAAAAATAGATCTACCATGAGATCCAGCAATTCCACTCCTGAGCGTCTAACCCAGGAATGCAAAAGCACTCCTTCCAAGGGGTATCTGCACACCTGCATTCACCACAGCCCAATTTACAGCAGCCTAGTTCTGGAAACAACCTGCATGCCCAAGGACAGAGAGTGGATTGAGAAGATGTGGTCTGTATACACAGCAGAGTAATCCTCCATGATTACACAGAAAAAGGATGCACTCCTGCCATTTGTGGTGACCTCCATAAAAAGGATGATAAAAAGTCAGAAGAAGAAAGACAACCAGCAGGTAGAACCATACAGAAAAATGAAACAAAAGGTCAGACAAACCCAAACCAGTAAGAAACCCTACAAACCTGACTCTACAGCTGAGGCTCCCAGAGGGGTAAGGGGGGATGTGGAGAGCAGGGCACGAACTACGGGTGCCTGGGTGCCAGGTGAGGTGACAGGCATCTGAAGAGGGTGATCCTGAGCCCCTGGATCACACATGGTGTCATAAACCAGTGTGACCTCAATAAAAACATTTTTAGAGACTATTTAGAGTAGAAAATAGATGGCCTCCCTGGTGGCACAGCAGATTGAGTGCTGCACTGTGAAGCATCTGCGGCACAGCAGCGCGAGTCCCCCAGGGAGGGGACCCACATGGCGCAGCAGACCTCTCCTGCCTCGCCCGCTGCTCCCCTCAGCAAGTGTATTTCAGTCTGTCTGCCCGTTCTGCTCCCCACTCTGTCTCTGGTGAATCCTCTCACCTCCCGCAACTCTGGCCTGTACCCCAGGGCTTGTATGCATAAATTAAAAAAAAAATCTTCAAAAAATATAGTGTAGAAAAAAGAGAATCCTGCCTTATGCCCGAGCACCCGAGGTGATTCTCATCTGCAGTGGAGTTTGAAAAATGCTGCCTGGAGCTGTTCTCACCCCCAAACCCAAGAAGAAGGCACTGGTCATACAAGATTGGCAAGACTTCCAGAGACCCCTAGACTCCAGCTACAAGCCGCCCTTCCCCTTGGCCCTGGGTGCCTTGAGCCAAGCGCAGCCCCAAAACCCCCAGCAGTAGGATCAGGCTCAGCCTTTGGGATTTTTTTTTTAAAAGTGATTCTGTGTGTGCCTCTCTTTTTTTTTTTTTTTAAAGATTTACTTATTTATGCATAAAAGAACTGGGGTACAAGCCAGAGTTGTGGGAGGTGAGAGCATTCACCAGAGACAGAGTGAGGAGCAGAACAGGCAGATGGACTGAAACACACTGCTGAGGGGAGCAGCGGGCGAGGCAGGAGAGGTCTGCTGCACCTCGTGGGTCCCCTCCCTGGCCAGTGGCAGGGATCGAACTCGTGCTGCAGTGGCTGCAGTGGCTGCAGTTTGCTTCGTAGTGCATTGCCTAACCCACTGTGCCACCAGGGAGGCCCCAGCCTCTGGGATTTAAACACAAGTCCCTGTGCTGCAAAGTGCCAGCAGGAATGACTTGGTCGCCAAGAGACTCTCACGGGCGACTTCTGGCTCCCAGTTAAACCCCAGCTGCCTGGCCAACAGGGCCACCAAAGAATTTCCATGATGCAGCGTCCCGTCACGGTGAGGAACTCAATGTCCAGATCATCTGGAACAGCGTGGACATCACGGGAAGGGAAGGCAGGCCACCCTGGACCTTCACATCTGCTCGCACCGGCTTATCTAGCTGGCCAGAGCTCAGGTTTTATATTTTGTCTGCCTGAGAAATCTAATGGAAAAAACTATTATTAGAAATATTTATTTTGTCAAGGAAAATATGCTCTTAAAAGGATACTGCCTGGTTCCCAAGATGCAGCCTGAGAGACTCTGGGAGTGTATGTATATCCTGTGTGTATACAGAACATTGTATATACATATATATGCACCTGCAGGATGTATATACAGGGAAATGTACACACAGAATACACATACAGAAGGAATATGTATACAGGAGAGGTATAAAGTTATATATATCCAGAAGAAATGTATGTGCAGGATGCATACTAACTTAGATATATCCTGTGTGAGGATATATAAATATATAAAAATAAAATTATATATATATACAAGATATATATAAATACACATATATACCCAAACAGGGTGTGTGTGTGTGTATCTCCTGTGTATATATATGATTATATATATTCAGATATCTATCCAGATATATATACACAGGATATATATATACACACAGGACGATAATATACATATGATTATATACATATATACAGGATATATATATGATTATATATATTCATATATATACAGGATATATATATATGATTATATATATATATATATACACACACACCAGGGATTAGCTAATTTAATCCCTGTGTGGGTATATATATATTCCCTGTATATATATGATTCTATGTATTCAGATATATATATACAGGATACATACATACACACACCCACAGGATGATTATATATATTCATATATATACAGGATATATATATGATTATATATATATACACCCACCAGAGGTTAGCTAATTTAATCCCTGTGTGGGTGGGGGGGGTGTGAGTGTGTATATATATATATATATCTCCTATATATGTGTGTGATTGTATATATTCTGATATATGTGTGTATATCTAATAAGCATACATATTACTTAAACATTCACAAGTCCAGCAGTGAATGCTAGTTTTCTTTCAATGCCTCCTTACAGTAAATCTTAACTAACCCTTCATTTTTCTTTCTTTTTTATTTACGTGTAGTCTTTTCCGTGTGCATGCTACGTGTCAGCGTAGCAAGAGTCTTCAGAAGCAGTGGAGAGCAAAGGAATAAGCAAAATCCATCGTATCCCGCAAGCGATATCATCGCCAACTCAGAAACCCTGACAAACATGTACACCGCTATACATAAAAGCAGGCGTCAGCCGCACGACCCTTGGTCTCCCGGGCGGGGCACGAGGCTCGGCCCGGGCTCCCCAGCCTGAGTGGGCCTCGTGAAGCCGCAGAAGCACAGCAGCCTCAGGGCTCCCGGCGAGGCCACCCGGCCACAGCCACCTGGTGCTTGCACGCTCTGCCAAGCAGCCTCGCTCACACAGAAAGCAGCCCCTGGGCCTCCCTGGTGACGCAGTGGGTTAAGCAACGCACTGTGAAGCAAACCGCAGCCTCTGCAGCACGAGTTCGATCCCTGCCGCCAGCCAGGGAGGGGACCCACATGGCATAGGGGACCTCTCCTGCCTTGCCCGCTGCTCCCCTCAGCAGCGTGTTTCAGTCAGTTTGCCTGTTCTGCTCCCCACTCTGTCTCTGGTGGATCCTCTCACCTCCCTGGACTCTGGCCTGTACCCCAACTCTTGTGTGCATAAATAAATAAATCTTTAAAAAAGAAAGAAAGAAAGAAAGCAGCCCCTGCCAAGACAAGGACGCGGATGGAAGAAACAAAAAGCAAGCACGAGCCATCTCACGCAAGCTCCTCGCGTTGGATAGTTGTCTCCAGGAGCCACGTGAGAGCCTGGAGTCTGCGCCGTGATCACGCAGAGCTCGCCCCGTGGGACCGCAGCCTCCTGAGTCCAAGGCCACAGACTGACTGTGACTGGGGACAGCGGGCAGCTGGTGGATGCTGCAAAGGCAGAACGGACCCAGCAGTCCTGCCGGCGGGCGAGTGAAAGCTGGGGTCGCCACCGCGTCCACCCTCGGGACTCCACCGCCCAAGAAAGGATGGAAGGGCCACGCCAGTACATCCCCTCAGAGACTCGCGGCAAAGTTCAGCGCCAGTTCCAAGTATTCTGCTCCGCACTTTATTCAAACACTTGAAATCCACGTAGTACTAACTGCGTCATCTCTCAAGACTTAGCGCAGGACACTGGTCCTGAAATGTGTTGACAACTAGAATACACGGGAAGTGGAGGTGCAAGCACTACGGTGCACGACCCCAGGGGAAAGGTCCCCGTTCTAGAATAGCAATGACAGAAAGGCCACCCATACCGGGGCCGAAGGGCACTGGAAACTGAACATGTCTGATGTGGGGGAAGCCACTGCAAGGTGAGGTTCGGATCGGTGGTGGTGGGACACTTCTCACTTCAGGAGAAGTGAGGACTGAGGAAAGCTGTGGTGGAAATAAAGAAATGGGAGCAGAAATTAAATTGGGGTGACCTCTGTGGTGGACCCCTGGCCACGCTACATTACCTAATTTAATCCAGTTGCCCCCAAGGCTGGCACTACTGCAGCATTTAGTGAGCACCAAGAGTACGTTAAGCCCTCACATGAGGTCACGCGGTAGCCCACCCCAGCCTCCCTTACACCAGCATCCCCGGAGCACAGCTCCTCAGCTCCTGAGAGGCTCTGAGCAGAAGCAGGGAAGCAGAACTCCACGGTCACGTCAGTTTTGAACGTTCCCAGGTAGGTGACAATGCCAATGACATTTCGACGTGGCTGCCCACTTAGCGGACACTTGCCACGGGCCTGGTTGGGAACGTTCTGTTGTGACACTTGTGGGAACTGTATCTCTGAGGCGTAAAGCAGGGGAGGGGGAGGAAAAGGAACAAAGCAGGGGAGGGAAGAGCACAGGGACCGTGGTGACAGATGCGGTGGTGAGATGGTTACGGGGACTATGCCTGAGGGCAGAGATCAGGTCCTGTGCAAAATGAACAGCAACGTAAAGAAAGTTAAAAATTGGGGCCTCCCTGGTAGCACAATGGGTGAAGCAATGCATTATGAGGCAAACTGCAACCACGCAACACGAGTTCGATCCCTGCCGCCAGTCGGGGTGGGGACCCACGTGGCGCTGCAGACCTCTCCTGCCTCACCTGCTGCTCCCCTCAGCAGTGTGTTTCAGTCCATCTCACTGTTCTGCTCCCCACTCTGTCTCTGGTGGATCCTCTCACCCCCCCATACACACACCTCTGGCCTATACCCCAGTTCTTGTGTGCATAAATGAATAAATCTTTTTTTTTAAAAAAAGTTAAAAATTAATAAAAGAAAATAAATGTTTTGTTGGTGCCATACCAGGGGAGCCCTCAGACCCTGCAGTATTCCAACTGCATTGAGACTGTCTTGGGGAGTCATTATTTATAATATCCATAACCCCACCTAAAGTTATGTTAAAATACAGTCATTGGCCTGTGACTTTCTGTCCCTCCTTCTCTCCTGGGCTGGTGTTGCTCAGACACACAGCACAGGCACCGACGGTGAGTGACCCTCTGAGCTTCCAGCCCTCTCGGGGAACAAGGACAGGGTGGGGAGGTGGGAGATGAGCCTGCCCCAGGATGAGGTGTAACTGCTCATCCCTCAGGGGAGTCTGGTCACCCCCACTTGACATACAAGAGGCGACAGCTCTGAGCAGGTGAGCAGGAGACAGAGGACACTCTCCTCCTCTGTGTCATCTTGAGGCAGTTCCCCCCCCCCTTTTAAAGATTTATTTATTTTTGCATGCAAGAGCTGGGGTGCAGGCCAGGGGTGCGGGTGTGAGAGGAGTCACCAGAGACAGTGGGGAGCAGAACAGGCAGATCGACTGAAAACACACTGCTGAGGGAGCAGCAGGCGAGGCAGGAGAGGTCTGCTGCGCCCTGTGGGTCCCTCCCTGGCCGGGGATCAAACTCGTGCCGCAGCGGCTGCAGATGCGCCACAGTGCAGCGCTCAACCCACTGCGCCACCAGGGAGGCCCATCTTGGCACAGTTTTTATAGTTTGAGAGTTTATATGTCCTTGCTGATGCTGCGGTGGGCTTAAACTAGCTGCATGGATTGTTCCGAGGCCACATTGGCACTTCTGCTCCATACAATAATGTCTCTTCACGCCTTCCCTTGAGCCCCAGTTGCTAGGGTGATCGTGCATTGGGTGGTGTGTGTCCAGTAAAATCAGTGGCCTCTCTCCTTCTCTCATGTTCTATGAAGCCCTGTCGCTGCGTCCTTCCACCTATCAAATAATCAAATAATGTGACCCACAACTAAGCGTCAAGTTAATCTTCCGATTTTTGATGTTCCACCGTGAGAGGGTTTCCTGCCAGACTGGATGGGGTGTTTTGCTCCCTCCTAAAAGTCTCAGAGGCCACACTTGAGCAGACCACCCCCCAAGTGGGTTCAGAAGCCACCCGCAGAATTCCGCGTCTGACAGGTAATGGGGAAAGAGGGCCCACAGCACAGGTCCAAGATCTCGGAGGTTAAGGCCAGGTGCTGGGGAAACGTGGAGGAAAATTGTGGGGTGGGGCCTCCCTGCTGGCACAGTGGGTTGGGCACCACACTGTGAAGCATCTGCGGCACAGTGGCGTGAGCTTGATCCCTGGCCAGGGAGGGGACCCACATGGCACAGCAGACTTCTCCTGCCTTGCCCGCTGCTCCCCTCAGCAGTGTGTTTTGGTCAGTCTGCTTGTCCTGCTCCCCGCTCTGTCTCTGGTGAATCCTCTCATCCCCGGCACCTCTGGCCTGTACCCCAACTTTTGTGGGAGGGAGGGAGGGAGAGAGGGAGGGAGGGAGGGAAGGAGGGAGGGAGGGAAGAAGGAAGAAAGGA
>JAGFMF010011450.1:299458-320198 GCA_019455555.1 Galemys pyrenaicus | reverse complement strand
GAAGGAAGGAAGGAAGGAAGGAAGGAAGGAAGGAAGGAAGGAAGGAAGGAAGGAAGGAAGGAAGGAAGGAAGGAAGGAAGGAAGGAGGAGGAAGGAAGGGGGGAGGGAGAAAGGGAGGAAGGGAGGAAGGAAGGGAGGAAGGAAGTTGTGGGGGAGAAAGACCTGAGAGAAAAGTCCTTCGGGAAACAGATTTGGGGGGAGGGGAGGGCGCACGCAGGAAGGGGCAGGCCACTGAAGAGGTGCCCAGGGCTGTGAAGTGCAGCAGCCACCCCAAGTCCAAGAGCAGTTGCTCTTACAAACAGCCTCAGCGGCAGCTTCTCCCAGCAGCCCTGGGGCGGGGCGCTGGCCCAGGTGAGGGGACATCCGCCCGAAGTCCCAGCTACCTACCACACTGGCCGCATGGAGCCCACTGTGGTCTCCCGTGACTCTCTAGCACCAGAAAACACCTCTCGCACGGTCACATCCTGTCTTAGGTAAAACAGGCGCGTGCGAGCCTACGAACACCGCGGGAAGGTAGAGGAGATGCCTTTGGACAACCGCTCCCTGCCCCTTTGGGAAGCCGGTTCCACTCAGTGGCTGCTCAGTCAAAGCCAAAAAACAAAAATTAATTATTTTATAGCACACTGACAAGAGCATCATCTTTAATTATAAGGTATAGTTCTAGAAATAGTTTATGATTATAGTTCTAGAAATACGTAAATACATAGTTTATGATTATAATTTACAATTCTAAAAATATAAATATATAGTTTATAATTATAATGTATAATTATAGAAATATATAGTTTGATTATTTATAATTCTAGAAATATGTAAATAAAGTTTATGGCTATAATTTATAATTCTAAAAAATATGTAAATATAGTTTGTGATTATAATTTATAATTCAAGAAATATATAGTTTATTATTATAATTCTACAAATATATCTAGAGAGTTTATTATAATTTATAATTCTAAACATATATAGTTTATAATTATAATTTGTAATTCTAGAAATATAGTTTATGAATTGTAATTTATAATTCTAGAAATATAGTTTATGATTGTAATTTATAATTCTAGAAATATATAAACAAATACAGTTTATGATTATACTGTGTAACTATGATGATCGTGTGTTTGATGATCGTGTATTCTTTCCCGGCTCTCTCCTGCCCGGAGCTGAGGGCAGAGCGCTGGCCATAGGATTTACCGGCAGAGCCAGGAGTGCATTTGCAACCTGTCCCCATTAGAGGGCACTGTTGCCTCGCCGATGCGGGGATGCACCTGTTCGCTTCGACAAAGCACCGGAACCATTTTCCTCTCTCCAGACCAGCGCTGGGTTTGCATCAAGAAACAGAACGAACAACCACCAATCACCAAGTTTGGACTGTATTTCAGGTAAGGAAAAAATAATACCGACTCTCCTTAGCAAATTCATCGGCCATAACTTGCTGATCAAATACTTAACGTTCGATTTTTTAAAGTAGATTCCAGGAGACCTCTTTCAAGGGGGACAAGCTAATTCCACCTAAAAAATAGACAGCACGACAAATAGCTGCATCTCTGGGGGCAAATTCCTGGCCTCCCTCAGCCTCCGTTTATTCACCTATAAAACCGAGGTGATGACTATACCAACTTGATGAGGTCGTTGTGAGGATTAGCTGGGAGCCGTGTGAAAGCCTCCGCTTGGGGCCAGGAACACGGAGGCACCACGTGAGTGCCGGCAACTCCTGTTTCAAGCTAAAGGAGCTGTCACTTGCACAGCCCTTCCAAGCACATAGACACAAGGCCCGAGCACTAGTCCTCTGTAGATGGAGAGCAAACACTCCTTTCAGAAGGTAGGAATTTACCTGTATTATCATATCAGCTCATTCTAGACGACTGGAAAGAAAGGAAACCTCACAGTTATCATTAGCTATGTATAACTTGTCGTGATTATGTTTACATTTCTAAATGACCGAGATTGCCGTGTGGTTTAACACAACACAAAGATAAAATGCCTCTGAATTAATATGCAGGGATGCAGGTTCGAAGAGCCATCTAAACTTGGCCATTGAAATATGTCACCTGTTCGCCTTTTAAGTAAATGTTCTCGTTTCATCAAATTTGACCTTGTTTGGGGTCACCAGTACCCGTCAAGGAGTAAAAATGCCTGCCTCTCTGGGTACCAGGTGCCTGGCCTCCAAAGCAGCGTCGTACAGGGTCCCAGTTATTCACTTCCCACAGGAGCCACAAGCATCCCTCACACCCTGGAGCTCAGCGACTCTTTATTGCGTCAATTAATATGAAATATACTTGAGGTCTCAGTGACTACTGGGATTTTGATGGAGGCTGGCAAAAGGCACTGAAGATTAAAGTCCCATCTTTCTAATTCACTGTTCTATTGGTTCCGTGTCCTCATTCATCTCAGATGAGCCCTGAATTATAAATCACGTGGAGGACCAGCAGCAGTGTTCATCTTGTTTACCACTCACATTTGGGAAGCAAAAACTAGAAGGGAAAGCTCAACTAGACACCCCAAAGTTGGCCCACACACCCCTCCCTTCTGCCGGGTCCCTGCCTTTCTCAGAATTGTCCGACAGCGGCCACCAACAGGAGCCTCAGCCCTGTCCCTGTCTCAACCTGAGTCTCCTTCCTGGGCTCCCAAAGTGGGGTGTGGGGGGGGCAGGTCTCAGAGGAAGAACCCAGGTGTGGGGAAGTGGGCGTGAAGCAAGACAAAGAAGCAGAAGTGAGGACGTGATGTGCTGCCCAGCTGCAAAAATGGCAAGCCAAGGCCAGGGTCCGGGTGCCCCAGGAGCAGCCAGCCTCATCGCGGGTTGGTGAGGCCTGCCCTCTGCTGAGCCGGCTGACCCTGAAGCCGCATGGCCGCCACCCAGCTGTGTCCACGTGAGAAAAACGGGGAAATGGGACGGAGGCTACACAGAGCACCATCCCCCGGTGAGGACAGGATCTGGCCACACAGAATGGGTGCAGGGCAACACGGAAGACAGGTCAGGCATTTCTGCAAGGACTGTGAATGCTTCTGCTGCAAGGAAGAGCTGGCGGCCTCCCTGACCACCCCCGAGTTATGCTTCTGCGGGCCCCAGTCTGAGTCCCAGCCACCTGCATCAGGCAATGTTGGGGTCGCCACCCTGCCAGATGGCCTTCACCAGAGGGGACAGCACCAGTGGGTCAGTGTCCCCTTCAGAACCCGGTGGACGGCTCTGAGGCCTCCTGCCCTGCAGGGGTCACCTGGACAGTACGCCTCTGCTGGGACCTTGACCGTCTCCTGGTTCCTATTCCTCCTCCAGATTCTATTTCCTGGACCTCAGTTTCCCACACAAACCACCTGCAGGAGCCTGTCCCAGGCACATCACCTGCGTGCTCTCAGCTCAGCTCTGCTTTCTGACAGATCTTCGCCTGTGACCATTTGGAGGAAACAGCGCAGGCACATAAAAGCACTGCTTAAACTCTGTTACCAGTGTCCTATGCGTGTGCTATCACAGTGCAAACAATAGCTCTCCCTCCTCTCCTCTACCACCTGCTTGTCACCCGTGTCTTCATTATTGTCACCTCAAAGTGGCAGAAAATGAGAAACAGCACAGAGCAAAGATCTGAAAATAGCTTCCTGGGTCTGGCTGTCCTCAGACTGATATGGCCCCACCTCACTGCTGGGGATTTGAGGTCATTGGAAGTTGAAAACTAGTAAGACTTTTTACAGTTTACTTATGTGTGCATGTGTTGTTGTGTGTTAGAAAATCTGGAGTAGACACAGCAAGACCATCATTTTGTTCTATTATTGCTTTTGCTAAAATTCTTTAAATGTTATTTAGGGGCCTCCCTGGTGGCGCAATGGATTAAGCAATGCACTATGAAGCAAACCGTAGCCACTGCAGCATGAGTTCAATCCCTGCTGCTGGCCAGGGAGGGGACACACATGGTGTGGCAGACCTCTCCTGCCTCGCCCACTGCTCCCCTCAGCAGTGGGTTTCAGTGGATCTGCCTGTTCTGCTCCCTGCTCTGTCTCTGGGAAGTCCTCTCACCTCCTGCGCCTCTGGCCTATACCCCAGCTCTTGTATGCACAAATAAATAAATATTTTTTAAAAATGTTATTTAGGATATGAAACCATGTCCTAAATCCTCAATGGATAAATGGATCAAGAAGATGGTGTCTAACCTTTTTGACTGCTGAGTAGTATTCCACCTTTGATTGGGTTATTTTCTTTTTGTTGAGCTGAATGAGCCCTTCATAAAGCAGAATAGACTTTGGTAGAAGAAGGAAAATATATTGCTCTTTTTATGTATTAAGCAGAGATGTATCTATAATATGTAAGAAATGCAATGTCTACAGTAATAAGATTCCACGGGAGAGGTTTTACTGGGAGGGAAAGAGTCGGGGGCAGGTGATAGATGATAATGAAAAAGTCTGGTGATCATCACTGTCACTCCACTTGCTAGCAATTCACACTGTGCTCTAGCATATTCTAAGCTGTCCTGGATCATCTCTTTAAAAATCATGTACTAATTGATAAAAGAACTAAATGTGTGGAAAAGGGCTATTTTCCCAGACATCCTTATGGTCTTGTGAAAAGTACTAACACCCTTACCTCTGAATGACTTTCTCTCCTTCCAGCATCCTATTTTCCTGACTGAATTCCAGTCCTGGAATAGCTGCCCCATCACGTGAAAGGTGTACCAGGCCCAGTGCAGGAGAAAGGCACAGAAGGCTGGGCTGGGAGCTTTCTCAGGAGACGAGGTCACTTTGCAGATACTATTTTTACCACTGTCCTTTTAGTAAGGGGAAGGGGAGTTTGCTTTGGTACTCTTATTTGCATCACTGAGTCATACAAGGAGCAGGAGAATGAACCGATGTGGACATTCCCTGTAGCGCCCACAAAGAAAACTCGATCGCCCACTTGAGCCTGCACCACGAAGGCGGCCGGCAGCTCCCCGAAAGTTGGTGCCAGTGTCTGAAAGGCTGCCCAGCACACATGTCATGGTCACTGTGCCCCTCTCCTGCGCTGGCACCTGAGCTGGGCGCAAGAAGGGCCAGGCATGCCTTCTCTTGGCACAGCCCACTGCCCGGCTGCAGAGTTGGGGGAGCACTCAGATGGACCTACTGCGCGCAAAGCAAGGCCACTACCTGTGCATCCTGGAGAGCGGGAGCCTGCCCAGGGCCAGCCCTGGCCGTCAGGGTCCGGAACAGCAGCCAGAGGAGGGAGGATGAGAGCAGGCACACGCTACCGACCAGCCAGACGTCCTTTCTTCTCGGGGAGACATCCATTCTCAGGGAGCAGTTGGGGAAGCCCCTTGGCTGGAGAGCCCCTTCCCAGCCCTGCCCCAGGGGAAGCTCACTCCCAAGCATATGCCTGTCCCACGCTGTGTTCTGGGCAGTAGGTGCTGCCGAATTGCAGAAGGCCCTTGCAGGGTCCTGCCATAAATGCTTCCAGTTACACGATCTACACATAACCCGCTTCTTTAAAAGGAAAACTATGACGGCCTGTGTGACAGATCGGAAGCAGGTGCGAGAGCGGCCCGTGGGTGACAGCTGACACCGCTGCCAAGGCGCTCGTCCCCCGTTCAAGGACGCCTGGCAGCGCCAGCCTGGCACTGCCCCACCGCTGGGCGCCCGCCAGAGCTGTCTCTCCTGCCCCGTGGGTGAGGCGCCCAGGGACGGGGGCAGAGAAAAACAACTTGAAACATCTCAAAACCTCCGCCCTCAGCAAAGTTATTTTGAGACCTCAGTTGTAGTCTCTATGAACGGCGCCAGTGGTGCGATTTCAGCGGTTAGGGAAGAAATGCCACCTGCTGCTTCAAGCTGGAAGAGGCAGGCATTGCTCCTGCCCACTCGATTCCGTTGCTCTTGCTGCTAATAGAGATGTTGTTGCATTTGGTCTTGGGCACGTCTGTGCCAGGACCTTAAACACTGTGGACACGTGAACCCCACCCCGGGCGGTGGCTCTTGTTAGCCCCCTTGGCTCTGCCTGATGCCCCGGCTGGACCAGGCCTGTGGATGAAGCTAGGTGACTAGGGCCGCACGGGAAGGTGAGGGAGAGCCAAGCACAGGTAACCCTAGGTGTAAGGGAGGTATGCTCAGGAGAGCATGGGTAATCTTAGGCATACAAGTCAGAGATGTGTGTAGTACAGATTATGCAGATGGAGTGTGGAGGGGGCAGAGAGCCAAATGAGAGACTGGAATACCTCTGGTTGTCTGAAGCACCATCTGGCTCTTTTGTCTTCATTAAGCATCTAGAGTGTGTCTGTGTGTCTGTGTATGTGTGTGTTAGATCTGAAGGCAATGCAGCACAGGAGCTATCTAACTAAGTAATTAAGAATGAGCAAAAGAAGAAAACTCGGGGCCTCCCTGGTGGCGCAGTGGGTTAAGCAACACACTATGAAGCAAACCACAGCCACTGCAGCACGAGTTCGATCCCTGCTGCCAGCCAGGGAGGGGACCCACATGGTGCAGCAGACCTCTCCTACCTCGCCCGCTGCTCCCCTCAGCAGTGTATTTCAGTAGATCTGCCTATTCTGTTCCCTACTCTGTCTGGTGGATTCTCTCACCCCCCACACCTCTGTCTGTACCCCAGTGCTTGTATGATAAATAAATAAATCTTAAAAAAAAAAAAAGAAGAAAACCTGGATTTGATTGTATACAAGAAATCACAATCTTAGTTTTGAGAGTCATTTGTCATTCGTGCCTGAATGGTGTGTACACAGGTCTCAAGCACATCATTCACATGTCAGATTAATTTCTTAGCTTTACTTGATGTCAACACCATGCTCTGTGGGTTTAGACCTAGCTGATTATGGGGGATTTGCTGAAAGCTTTTGAAATTCTATACTCTTTTGATGGTTTAAACATTCTCTGGATATAACAGAATGAGAAAGGCCTTTGGAAACAGAGTGAGAGGAAAATCAGAACTGAATGAATGAGACCTTGTGTACAGGTGGAACCATGTGGAAAACAATCTGAATTTACCTTAGAATACTAGAAATGGAAACACCATATGACTGGCAATCCCCCTAGTAGGTGACTGCCCAAAGAATCTGAAACCAAGCACACAAAATCCATGTTCTACAATGCTCATAGCAGTAATATTGGCAATAACTCAGACATGGAAGCAGCCTCAGTGCCCAATAACTGAGAACTGGATCAAGAATTGTGGTCTCTCCATACCGTGGAATACTATTCAGTCACAAAAAAAGGATGATGTGGAACCATTTTCATCAAAATCACAGCAGTTTGAAGGAATTACAGGTCATAAAGCAAGTCAGAATAACTTTAGAGAGCAGATAATCTGATCATATAAAATTAAAAAACCAGTGGTATAAATACACATCCTGAGGGCACTGAGGATCAGAGGGAGGGGGAGAAGGAAGGGTGGTGGGGGAAAAGAAATAAAACCAAAGAAAACATTAAGTACCAAGGAAAAAAAATAGACTCTGTGACAGTTTAATAAGTTCAAGCATTTTCTTAAAAACAGAAGATAGTTAAAAATAAATCCAGTGGAGGAAAAAACACCTGAAATAAAACACCCAGTAATGGATAGGGAAAGGAAAAGAATCTGAGCTTTACCAAACGTGAATAAATACAATTTGTTAAACGTATAGGTCAGGCTCCCTGTTGGAGCTGGTGAGTCACGACTCGAAGAGAAAGAAACTGTACATCAAGCCTTCCAAACAGAGCTTCAGTGTCACTCGAGCAGCTGAGGTTCAGGGTAAATTCTTTTCTGGGCATATGGCGAGGGTTTCTCCTATCATCAGCTGCACTAATCCTCTCGAAGAGAGAAGGGATAAAACAGAAGGGTATGCAGAGAAATTTATGGCAAGCTTTTTTTTTTTTTTATAACCCCTGAAGGGTAGGGAGAGGTCTCCAGAGGTTATCTGTGTCTCCCAGTTCTCTGGAAGGCCTTGTGCTCCACCGACCACCACACTGCTAGCCGCCCTGGCACCCCAAGTGAGACCCGGGCACCGCGGCCTTAGCAGCGACAGGTGGGCCCTGATCTGTGTCTCAGACTTGTGTGTGGCCATCCTTTCCCCACCAGGCAAGAGAGTCAGGGACATGTGTCACTGACTCCTCTGGGCCCTTGGCCATGGCAGAGAAGAACGTGAATGGAACACAAGGCGGCTGCCCCCCCTCAGCCCACACACAGCAGCTGCAGAGACCCACATCTCAGGGCAGGGCGGGTAAGCCTCCAAGGCTGTTCCTCCAGGGCTTCTGAGGGCAGTGTTCTCAGCCTCCTCTCCAGACATCCCGGACGCCTACCTTCCAAGTCACTCAATCACCGCCACTGCCCACTGCCATTATCCCCAGAGCAGTGCTTCCTTGGAAGACTTTCGTTCCGCTCAGTGTCATCTCCTTCTTTCAGGAGACTTTCTGCTTCTCCAAGTCACACCTACTGGAGGAAAAGCAGCACTGGAGAAACAACCAAGTTCATGGAAGCCACTAGAGACAGTTGGCCATGTCTGTATTACCCATGAAGATTTTGTGTCTTCTCTGTCCCAGAAAAGTTAATGAACAGAGAAAGAGAAATCCTCACGTGCATTCATAGGTAAGATAAACAGCCTAGCTTGGCTGGCGGCTCCCCGTATCTGACTTCAACATGGCCCATGGAAATTCCTTATCGGTCCGTACCAAGCAAGAGGGGACCACAGGAACATGCGGGTCTCCAGCAAGCCTCCGAGAAGCTGCACGTCTTCTCTCTAGGACACTCTGTCACTTCTTACCCACTTGCAACGAAAAGTGTCTTTGGCAGTTGTTCCCTTCCTGCTCTTCCTGTCACCTCTTACCCCCAAAATGCCCTCCCTCCTACCTGAGCACACCTGAGCTGCACAGGAAGGTGTCTCCCAGGCCGCCTGGTAAGAGCCACCTGGTCTGACTGTTAACAACAAAGACTCCCAGGCTTCTGCTGGAGAGTGGAATTGTCACCCATGGTTCTGGGCATCAGTCCCATGACTGGGAAAGAGACAGAGACTGGGAAAGAGAAGGGTGGGTGGCACCATGCCCAACCTCGAGGGGCACCATTGAGAGAAGGTGACCAGCACATGTCACACAGCCGTGCACTAGAATGAAGGCATGGGCTCTGCTGTGAGACCCGCATGGAGCTGCATGGGGCTCACGCTGGCCACAGGCCAAGGGGAGCTAACAGCTAGTGGGCACCCCTTTGGCAGCTGGGACAAGCTAGTACTCCCTTTTGGCCCACCACTCTGGATTTTCACATCCCTCCTCTCACATGAGGCAGCCTCCTGGTTAAATGCAGTGACTTGTCAATGGTCAAGCCCCACGCTGGACATCGGGCCCCGTCCTGCAGATGTGAGGATACCTGGGCAGGGGAAGGCACTGTCAGGTAAGACTCACTTGTCTCCCTGCCCAACCCGTGCCTTAAACAGCTCAGCCACCTCCCCAGGGGAGTTTCAGGTCAGCACCTTTTGTGCTCCCGTGGGTTTCTCTTGATTCCACGCCTGACCTTCCGCACCATCCTCCTTGAGAAATGTGCATTTCCTAGTTCGATGTAGTCCCACACTTTGGAAAGCTGTGTGGAGCCTCCTCAAAAGACTGGAAGTGGATCTTCCATAAGGCACAGTGATCCCACTCCCAGGAATCGACCCAAAGGCACAAAAATGGTAATCCCAAAGGAAACCAGCTCCCCTGCATTCGTAGAAGCACTGTTTCCAACAGCCAAGATCGGGAACCTGCCTACATGCCCCAAAGCTGAGTGCACCAAGAAGCTGTAGTCTGTGTACACAGTGGAATACTACTCTGCGATCAAAAAGACACACTGTGCCATGTGTTACAACATGAATGGAGCTGGAGGGAATGACCCTAAGGGAAGTAAGTCAGAAGGAAAAAGATAAATATCCAATGGTCTCACTTCTAGGTAGAACATAGAGAAACCGAACAAAGGGGTCAGGAAAAAGACAAAACTTGAGGACTAGCCATAGCTCCAAGGTATCCTACAGGGGAAGGTGAGGGAAGGGCGTCAGCCCGGGAGGAAAGCGCACAGGAGACCATAGCGATGGACCGCGGATGCTGTGGTGGTGGGAGAAACACAGGGATCATAAGTGAGAAGTAGAATCAAATACTGCACAAAAATGAACAACAGTGTAAGAAAATAATGGTAATTTTTGTTTTAAAGAAATGCCTCTCTGGTGGTAGGCGGGTTGAGCGCCGCACTGTGAAGCATCCGCAGCCACTGCAGCGTGAGTTCGAGCCCCGGCCAGGGAGGGACCCACAGGGCACAGCAGACCTCTCCTGCCTCCCCGCTGCTCCCCTCAGCAGTGTGTTTCAGTCAGCCTGTTCTGTTCCCCACTCTGTCTCTGGTGACACCTCTCACCCCCTCACCTCTGGCCTGCACCCCAGCTCTTGTATGTACAAATAAAGAAATCTTAAAAAAAAAAAAAAAAAGTAAAGAAAGAAACAAACGTTTCCGCCAGTTCTCTTCCCTCGCCGGGTGCCGCTAGGCCACTATGGGCGCCCCCGCTGCGGATATTCCGACGCCTCCTACTCCCAGCAACTGCCCCAACGCCGTCATTTCATGAAAATGCCCAAGAGAAAATAGCCAGCTCTGGGTGAGGCGCGTTTTGCAGCAGCGATGTGTTGCGTTTGAAGCCACCGTTTGCAAGCACCCGCACGCACGACAGGGGAGGACGGCGGCTGGCCAAGCCCCGCCGGATGGCCCACAGCCGTGACTGCAGCAAGCCCCTTCCTAGACAGCCCTAACTGCAGACACAGGAGAGGACCCGGGGTCCGCAAAGGAGCCGGGGAACACCAGGCCAGGCCTTCTGTTGGGGGAGCATCAGGCCAGGCCGCCTGTGGGGGGAACAGTCCGCGCGCACTTACCTCGCTCTGCACGGCTTGCGAGGCCTGGCTGCCAGCAGCCTCCTCCAGGAAGCACTCCACGCCCTGCACCGGCCCCGCGCAGCGCAGTACGGCCATGCTCTGCAGCCGGTCACCGTGGAGACACGCCCTCACCTCCAGGCCCTTCCCCGGGAACACGCCAGCGCCGAGCCCCACCAAGCGGTCACGGCCAGGGGCGTCCGCCTGTGGCTCGGACCGGTAAATCCAGACGCAGCCGTGACTGCCGATGGCCCCCGACTCTCCACTGGAAGGAACGGAAACGAGGACAGTTCTCAGTTCAGGGGACATGACGGCAGAACGCTCAAGTCTCTTTGTCAGCCGGAGAGAGGATCCCCAGGGAAGGAAGAAATGCTGGCCTGGAGCGCAGGGGTCAGGCGGTGTTGAAAGCAAAAAGGGCTCTGATTCCCCACTTTTGTTCTACAAAAGACAATTCTGTGGGGCTTCCGCAGCCACCACAGTGCGAGTTCGATCCCCAGTCAGGGAGTGACCCGCAGGGCGCAGCAGACCTCTCCTGCCTTGCCGCTGCTCTCCTCAGCAGTGAGTTTCAGTGGATCAGCCTGTTCTGCGCGGGACTCTGTCTCTGGGGAGTCCTCTCCCCCCTGCACCGCTGACCTGTACCCCAACTCTTGTATGCACAAATAAATCTTTTTTAAAAAAATAACTTTGAGAAGCAACCTGAAGTTTCACTGGGTCATTAAATATCTCCCTCGTTGCACAAATAAGATGTTTATGGAGTGATGGGGTTAATATACAGTCCCGTGTTCCTTTAGGTTCAGTGAGGTTCCTGCCTCTGTGCTCCCTAAGGGGAGGCCTCCCTTTTATGGGACCCTCTCATCTGCCCCCCTGGCGGTCTCCACCAAGGCGTCCTTTTTACATCTTAAGACGTTTGGTGCTGTTTTTAGAATAACTCCGTTTCCTCACCACCCTCTCCTGCGGAGAAGATGCCCTGTGTGCATCCTCATCATTGAGGGCTGGGTACCGAGGTGCTGGAATCCTCGTGCTGTGCTCAAAGTCCTTTCCTTATAAAAAAAATTAACCACAATAAATTAAAAATCAAAATCAACTATAAATCTGAGACACTCCCCAGGGGAGGAGGAGGGGGAAGGAACAAAATGGGCGGGAAGAGCACAGGGGCTATGGTGATGGTGCACTGGGGAACTGAGGGTGGGAATTCCAGGGGACCACACCTGAGAGGAGAAAGTATACCCTGCACAAAAATGAAAAACAATGAAATAAATATAATAATGAAATACTTTCTTTACAGATTAAGGCATATAACACTCCTTGCTTATACTGTAACAGGGTGGTCCCCAGGAAAAGGGGAAGTTCCAGAATCCCAGTCCTGTCCTAAGTGGGTGGAGCTGAGCAGGGATAAGAAGATGCTAGAGAGGAGATAGGAGGACAGAAAGAAGGAAGGAAGGAAGAAGCAGGATGGAGAGCAGCAAGGAGACCTGGAGGAGGCACGTGGAGCAGAGGGACAGGTGAAGAAACTACGCTTGCTTTTTGGTCCTGGACAAGTTGGAACAGATGTGGGTGAGAGACCCGTGGGGAGGTTCACGATGGAGCCTTCATCTTGATTTTGATTTTGCTCTTTTCCTCCCGGATTTGTCTGACTCTTTCTAACCCTTTTCTATGGGTCTCCGCTGAAAGGTCCTTTAGAACTGTGGTAGCTTTTGGGCCTTGCTTTGGGCCAATACTATTTGGCTGAACTTTAAGGAGATGGGTAACTTTGGATGTTTAACTTAGTAACTATATTCTTTGTCTTTTCTGTATTGTTTATTAATTGTATTAAAGTTCCTTCCCATTAAAAACCTTATATGTTTGTCTTGATGCAGCAGATGGCAGAACCCACTTAGAGAGGGCAGGTTTGGGAGTTCTGGGTTGCCCCTCTCCCTGCCCTGTAACCATACCAGAAGGCCCCCCACATACATCTCCACACATCACTTGCTGTCCCGCTGGGGTCTGGGGGTAGAAGGGAGAGAAAGGCTGGGCCCTGTGGCAGGTTCTCATGGCCGACGCCTCAGGCCTCCAGCCAGAGATTTTCTGGAAACTGCTCCTTTCAGCTGTTTCTCAATTGAAAATCATCAGCAATTATCTCCGAATTTCCTCTTTCATTTCTGAGTAACGTGACATCCTTGAGCTCACAATTATTTAAAGTCCAGTGCCGGTCATAATTCTGCCTCACCACTTATAGCGCTGACATTCACAGATAAGGAGACCAAATAGCATGGACCTCAGCTCCGTGGGACGCTCTTTGGGTGAGGCTGTTGGGGGGAAAGTTGTCCTAAATAAGTTACACAAATACATTTATAAACTTCAATCCCACTCAAAACCAACAATATCCAAGATCTAAAAATCCTATAAAGTCATCATCAAAGAATGAATCACTGGGGCCTGAGGGTGGAGTGACGCACCCAGGTTTAATATAAAACCAGACACGTGGGCCTTGGGGGCTCTATTCGTTTCGGAGCCAGCTCTCAGCACAGTGTTGGGTTCCAGCTCGGAAGAACTGGTAGAACATTTACAAGTTTCTACCAGTTATCTCCCTCTCTTCTTGTTACAGGGTAGGGAGAGGGGCACCCAAGAACCTTTAAACCTGCCCTCTTTAAATGGGTTTTATTATCAGCTGCATCAAGACAAACATATAAGTTTTTTAATGAGAAGGAACTTTAATACAATTAGGGAACAATATAGAAAAGACAAAGAATATAGTTATTAAGCATATAAAGTTACCCATTTCCTTGAGGGTAAAAGTTTAGCTAAATAGGTTGGCCCAAAGAAACAACAGGCATATGAAAAAATGTTCAACATCGCTCATAATCAGGGAAATGCAAATTAAAACCACAATGAGGTACCACCTTACACGGGTAAGAATGGCACACATCAAAAAAACCAGCAATAAATGTTGGTGAGGATGTGGAGAAAAAGGAACTCTACTACACTGCTGGTGGGAATGCAAGTTAATCCAACCACTATGGAAGGCCATATGGAGTTCCTCGGCCTACTAGTGATGGAACTATCATATGATCCGGCAATCCCACTCCTAGGGATCTACCCAAAGGACACAAAAACACTGATCCAAAAGAGTACCTGTACCCCCATTTTTATAGCAGCACTATTTATAATTGGTAAGACCTGGAAACAACCCAAATGCCCAAAAGTAGATGACTGGATCAAGATGTGGTACAATACCCAATGGAATACTATTCGGCAGTCAAAAATGATAACCGAGGGCCATTTCTAGAAACATGGATGGGATGGAACTAGAAGGAATTATACTCAGTGAAACAAGTCAGAAGGCAAGAGAAATATATCGGATGGCTTCACTTTTAGGAGGAATGTGAAAGAACAACAAATACAAAAAAAAAAAAAAACAAAAAGAAGAAAACAAAAAAACCAAGAGAAAGCTCAAAGAAATGGGCAATTACAACCAAAAACAAACAGACTCAACAGGTTAAAAGGTCAAATTCAAAAGGTTAAAGATAGACCAAAGGGAACATTGGAGGGGGAAGGGCAATGACAGGGATGAGGGCATAAAGCATACAGGGTCTGAGACGATGGTGCATGGGTGAAAGGGTGGTGGGAACTCTTTGGGGACTGCAAATGTTGTCAAATACAATTAAATAACTATAATGAAAAAATAAATAAATAAACAAAGCAAGGCCTGAAAGCCGGGATTCTGGAACTTCCCCTTTTCCTGCGACCACCCTGTTATATTCTCCCTGTGTTATTCATTCCCCCCACCTTTTGTAAATACAACCCCTTATTAACCTTTGTTATGTGTGCCTGCAGTCGGCAGTGGGGCATTATAAATATCTTTCAAGGTAAAGACCCAGTGAGGCAAACCCTTTTTAAATCAGAGTGGCCCTGTAACACCACTACCAGGTTATTTCCAATTGCCCTGGGGGAGCGGGTAGAGGGGGGGAATCATTAACACCAGAAAGGAGACTGCTGTTTGGCTACTTTTAAGGCAAAGGATGACTGAAATAAGCTAAGACACTAAACTAAGATACCGTGGATGGGACTCAGAAGGATCGGGGAAAACACACAGCAATGAACAAATGCAAACAAAAGCTTAAGCCCAAGATGCAGTAATTTTGCAAGGAAATAAGAAATGCCAAGCTTTACCCGGAGTTTGGTGGAACCTGTCATAAAGCAATCGGAAGAGAAAGAACAGGCGATTTGGAGAGGTTATCACCATTTTTTTAAAAAAAATAATTGTTAGCAGGGAAAGTAGTCCTGAATAAATTACACAAATAAGTTTATAAACTCCAACCCCCACTCCAAGCCACCAATATTCCAAAACGACAAATCCAATAAAATAATTATTAAAAAGTTAATCACTGAGTCCTGAGGGTGGAATTAAGCAGCCAGGCTGGGTATAAAACCAAAAATGTAAACCTTAGAAGCTCTCTTCGTTCAAAGCCATCTCCCTCTCTTCGTTCAAAGCCATCTCCCTTAGTTCAAAGCCAGTTCTCAACGTGCTGTTGGGTTCCAGCTCAAAATATCTAATAAAATATTTACAAATTTATATCCCTCTCTTCTCCTTGAATTATTACTACTTTATTTCCCCTTCTTTTGTAAAATGAAACCCTTTATTAACCTTTGTTGCATATGCCTGCAATTAGTGCATATTGTAAGTGCCTTTGAAGCGCATGGGTAAAAACCCAGTCAAATAAACCCATTTTATATTAAAATCACCCTGTAACATAATTACCATTCGTAAGAGGACATCCTGATTTGGACCCTGGCCGTGTCGGGAATAATTCCAGCAGAAAAAGGGAGGTTTTACAGAATCCAGCCTCACGGTAGTCTGGTGAGAGTCTCGCCTCTCTGTCAGTACAGACTTCTGGAAAGACAAGTGTCCCCTAAGGAAGGAGGCAGCTTCTCTCCCCAGTGGCACTTTGAGTCCCTGTTTAAACTAATATGGCCCGTGGTCTCATGTTGCCCGGCTGTCGCCTCCTTCGTCAGGTGGGGAAGACTAATAATTTTAGACACCAGCTTTTGAAGCCGGTGGATCCATTTCAAAGGTCAGGTAAGGAGAGGACCAGCTGGGACCAGTGGTAAAATACCACCTTGACCTTTTCCTGGCATCCCTGAAGCGTGATCTCTGAACCACAGGGCTGTGTTTGACTCGGGCAAGCCTGTTACAGGGCAGGGAGAGGGGCATCTCAGAACCCTCAAACTTGCCCTCTCTAAATGGGCTTTGCTATCGCTGCATCAAGACAAACATGTAAGACTTTTCGTGGAAACGAACTTTAATACAATTTATAAATAATGCAGAAAAGACGAAGAATATAGTTATTAAATCAAGCATCCAAAGCTACCCATACTTTTGAGGGTAAAAGTTTAGCTTAATAGGATTGACCTACCCAAAGCAAGGTCCAAAAGCTGCCGCAAGTCTAAAGGATCTTTCAGTAAAAACTTATTAAAAAAAAAAAAAGATTATTTTTTAAATTAAAATTAAAGCTACTGTTATTAAACTCTCCACAAGTCTTTAACCCACATCTATTTTAACTAGTCCAAAACCAAAAAGCAAGTACAATTTCTTCACATATCTCTCTGCTACTCCACAGAGCTCCCCCAAGGCTCCTTACCACTATCTTACGTCCTTCTTCCTTCCTTCCATCTCTCATCTCACCTCTAACATCTTCTTATTCCTACTCAACTCCACCCTAGTTAGAGTAAAACAAAAATTTGAAAACGTCCCCTTTTCTTAAAAACTACCCTATTACAAGCCTGTGTCCAGCCCTCCTGCCCTCTCAGGTGTCAGCCTGATTTAAGTGCCCTCTGGGGGCAAGGGGAGGAACCCCACATGACCCTGATTTATGGATCAACTAGATGAGAGATCTTCTGAAAACTGCAGCCAGTTTTAGCAGTCTTGATCTCTAAAGTCACTATAATGTCTCCAGCTGTTTATAGTTGTAGAGGGGGCTAAGGCACAGCATGAAGGAAGCAGAAAAGACAGGGATGGAATTTCATAAACGCTCCTAGCAGGTGATTCTGTGCCTCTCCCAGGCCATGGAAAGAGAATCCCACAAGCAACAATCCTGCCTGAACCTGTTACAGGGCTGGGTGAGAGGCACCCCAGAACCCCAAACCTGCCCACTCTAAATAGGTTCTGGCATCCGCCACACCAAGACAAAACATTCTCTAGTGCGTAAGACCTTCAGGAAGGAACTTTAATCCAATTAGTGTGCAGTACGGAAAGGGGAAGAGTAAAGTTTCCAAATCAAGTGCGCAGTTACCTGTCCCCTCATGGGTAAATGCCAGCTAAACAGGGATGTCCCAAAGCAGGGCCACTGAGGCCTGAAAGCTGCATAGTCTAAGGCACTTTCTGGTGGGGACCCATAGGAAAGGGGCAGTGGGGACCAGTCAAATCTGGGAGGGGGCCTCCCCTGGTGGCGCAGTGGGTTAAGCAACGCACTATGAAGCAAACCGCAAACCACTGCAGCACGAGAGTTCGATCCCTGCTGCCAGCCAAGGAGGTGACCCACATGGTGCGGCAGACCTCTCCTGCTGTGCCCGCTGCTCCCCTCAGCAGTGTACTTCTGTTGATCTGCCTGTTCTGCTCCCCGCTCTCTGTGGTGAATCCTCTTACCCCCCCACACCTCTGGCCTGTACCCCAGTGCTTGTATGCATAAATAAATAAATCTTTAAAAAAAATAAATAAATAAATAAAACTGTAAAAAAAAACAAAAAAAAAAAAACAAAACCAAGATAAACGCTGCCACTGTCCCCTCCCCATGGGTCTCTCACCCGCATCTGTTCCAACCAGTCCAGGACCCAGAAGCAAGTGCAGCTTCTTCACATGTCCCTGCCCCACCAGCCTCCTCCAGGGCTCTTTCAGGCTCCCATCCTGCTTCCTTCCTTCCCCAGTCTCCTCTCCAGCTTCTCCTCCCTGCTCAGCTCCACCCTGGCTTGGGTGGGGCAGGGAACCTGGGACTTCCCCTTTTCCTGTTATAATTCTAATTTGCTCTAGCAGCACAAAACCTTAATTGCTTATAAAATAGAACTGGTAATGCAGACAAGCCACGTGTCCTTAAGGCCCGAACAAAATTTTCAGCTCTTAGAGCCTCCTGCACCCCCACTCCCACACCAGCCTCTATCACGCTCCAATGTTCAAAAAAAAATTAAAGTTCTTATTTTAATGCATCTCAATGCATTCCATGTAAAATAAAAACACACATTTCCATTTTAAATAGCATATGGAGAGTTAATAGCAATATCTTTGAAAAACAGAATTTGGGGTGTTTTTCTAGGATTAGAGACCTTTGTTCTTCATTCAGGGTATCTAAACAAAACTATTATTTGTTGAAGATCAATGACTCAACAAAATTGTTAGGAAAAGACTGAACTCATTTGAGGTCACCAGGTTGTCTTGGCAGAACCAGGTGCTGGAAAAATACAGATAAGCTGACAGAGGCCCCAGGCTCAGAATGACTGAAGTGTCCTCCTATAACAGGGTGGTCCCCAGGAGAAAGGGAAGTTCCAGGACCCCTGCCCCATGCAAAGTAGAATGGAGCTGAGCAGGGATAAGAAGAAGAAGAAAGGAAGGAAGAGAAGAAGGAAGCAGGATGGGAGCCAGGAGGAGACCTGGAGGAGGCTCGTGGGGCAGGGACATGTGAAGAAGCTGCACTTGCTTCTGGGTCTTGGACTGGTTGGAACAGATGCGGGTGAGAGACCCGTGGGTTGGGGACAGTGGCAGCGTTTATCTTGGTTTTGATTTTGCTGTTTTCCTCCCAGATTTGACTGCTTCTGACCCTTGTCTATGGGTCTCCAACAAAAGGTGCTCGCCAGCGGCAGCTTTTGAGCCTTGCTTTGGGCCAACACTATTTGGCTGGACTTTTACCCTCAAGGGGCTGGTAACTTTGGATGTTTGATCTAGTAACTATATTCTTTGTCTTTCTGTATTGTTCCCTAATTAAAGTTCCTTTCCATTAAAGGTTTTATATATTTGTCTTGATGAGGCGGATGGCAGAACCCATTTAGAGTGGGCAGGTTTGGGGGTTCTGAGGTGCCCCTCTCCCTGCCCTGTAACACTTCTCCAGTGGGGGGCTTGGAGGAAGGGAATCCCTCAGTCCTCTTGGTTTACCCAGCTTCCATTCTGGAAACACCCATCTGGTCTTATATATGATGGAGCCACAGCCTCTGTCTGCCCTGATGAGCCAAACCACAGAACCAAACTCCATCCTCTCAGCACAAGCAAATCCACTGTGGCTCCAGCAAGCAGATGCCAGCGGGCTCTGCTCCTTTGCCGCTGCTGCTGCTTCTAGAATAGCTTCAGAGCCACCCAAGAGGTGAACAGTGAAAAGGAGCTGCCTTAGCAGACTGGGCAAGTTTCCTGTTGAGTCAGGCAGGGGTAAAGAGGCTTTTGGAGGCTTTGGATACTTGACAGGCTTTTAACGCTGTCGAATCAGGTGACCAGACTCACAGGCAGACCAGCCCACAGGGAGGCAGGCAACAGTAGGGGAGTCCCCCCCTCCCCCCGCCCGGGTGAGTCTCCCCTTTAGTCCCAGCTCCCCAGCCTGGGGAATCTGTCTTTACAGGAGCACAGGCCCATGCTTGGGCTTCCAAGCGCTTTCTGCATTAACGTGTATCCCATGCAGGTATTGAAACCTGGGGAA
Organism: Galemys pyrenaicus; assembly: GCA_019455555.1. Lineage (NCBI taxonomy): Eukaryota > Metazoa > Chordata > Mammalia > Eulipotyphla > Talpidae > Galemys > Galemys pyrenaicus. The sequence goes on along the minus strand of JAGFMF010011450.1, from coordinate 300,747 downwards.
AAGCAAGGCCACAAATAGTGGCTGCAAAAGTCTGCAGCAGGGGGCAAAAGTACCCCAAGTTATGGTAGCTCAGAGTTCCTCCAGGCCCTGCACCCAATTTCCTCTTTTTTTTTTTTTCATCTTCCTGGTTCGGTACACTTGCCACCATGAGTGAACAGAATCTATTATTTTACGATCAACTAAGCTCCATACTTTATTCTGATCTTATTGAAACAGGGAGCGGGGAAGGCTTTGAAGCTAGAGAGTTTTTAAAAAGCTTTAAAAGGTTAAAAGGCTACAAATTAGAATTAAGGGCTATAGCAATAGGGGCTATAGCCTAATAGAGGACAGTGCCCAATACAGGTTACTGTTGAAGGGTTTTCACTTGCGTGCACAACTGCAAGAGACTTTAGGCTACAGGAACAACAACTATGGGGTTTATTTACAAACAGGGAGGAAATAAAAACGCTTACGTATTTACAAGAGGCTGGCTGCTTTATTTAGATGGCATTAGTGTTGGTAGCTACTGGTCACTAGTGCACCCCTGAATTTCCTTTTCTCTTCCAGAATCCACCCATAATCCAGGATTTCATGTTCCAGTTCAAACCAACAGGACTTGTGACAGGTGGGATCTGGGGGTGGAAGAAAGAGAGCCGCCAGGAACGGCTGTCGCGATTTTTCTCCCGAATCCTTAAAGGAGAGGTTTGACTCTGAGTGAGGAAGAGAAGGCCACGGAGGGACAAATCTGGGAGGAAAAGTCAAAAGGTCAGTTTGGGACAAATGCACTAGAACGTCAAGTTGAATAGGTCATGGAGACAGAAATCTGGACTGAGGGCAGAGGTCCATACTGGAGCTGTGCATGTGGAAGTCTTCCCATAGAGAGGTCCACGCACAACATGTACTCAGTAAATATTTGCCATTACTAGCGAGAGAGAAGGTTTTTAATTGTATTTGTCCTAGGAGAGAAAAACCAATGAAAGTAATCCATGCTACTCTAACAGGGTGGTCCCAGGAAAAGGGGAAGTTCCAAAAATCCTGGTTCCGCCCTAAGTGGGTGGAGCTGAGGAGAATAAGGAGATTTCTGCAAAAAAGAGAAGGAAGAAAGGAAGATGGAGAACAGCAAGGAAACCTGGAGGAAGCACGTGGAGCATAGGGACATGTGAAGAAACTGTGCTTGATTTTTGGTCTTGGACTGGTTGGAACAGATGTGAGTGAGAGACCCTTGGGGAGGTTAACAATGGCAACTGTCATCTTGATTTTGATTTTGCTCTTTTCCTCCCAGATTTGTCTGACTCTTTCTGACCCTTTTC
>JAGFMF010011450.1:211210-294328 GCA_019455555.1 Galemys pyrenaicus | reverse complement strand
GTGCGGCGGGTGCAGCCGGCGCTGCCCGGGCAGATTCCCCTCCCCCCCCCCCCCCACACACACACACACACCCGCCCCTGGACAGCGCAAGGCCTCGGTGCCCTGGAGCAGGCAGTGCCTGGTGCGCAGGCGGCGTCTGGTGGGTGTGAGGCAGGGACACGCCCCCCAGACTTACAGGACCGTTTTCTCCTGGTTGCAACATGAACATGACTGAGTCCGTTGACACGAAGGTACGGACGGTCGCGTCAGCGTCCAGCAACTTTGTGTCCCAGTGACCCATCCGTGACCCTGATCCCCAGGAAACAGCAGGCCGCAGTTGCAGGGCAACATTTGTATCTTCCTTTGTAAGTGTAGACCCCAGCTTTGGAAATGGTTACGTTTCCGGCGGTGCCGGTCTCCTTCTGCGCCTTTGGTTTATTTTGACACCAGTTTTTACTTTTCCTTGAGAGTGTATTGAACTCTTCTTCCACGAGTCGTTTCCTCAGAATGCCTTGTGCTTTAGAGAAGCACCAGTTCTGTTACCTCGTTGGCGTCTGCAGAGTCCATAGGAGGCACTTAGGACACCGAGGGTCTAGAAAACGTGGCATTGGAAGAACACTTGAAACAGTGGAGGAATTATGACTGCAAAAATAAAAGACCAAGAGGTCTTTAAATATACCGTTTGCTGGTTTTTATCAGTAGGGACAAGGAGCAGAAGAAACACCAGTAAGTGAAAGGCAGAAATGAGCACAGTAGGATGCAGAGGGCCTCCTGCAGCTTTGAGGTTCACACTCCTTAGTGCACAGGGCTCTGCCTGCGACTTTTCTCTTCCAGTTTTTCTTCCTAGCTTCACCGCCCACCATTTGACTACAGCTCCCATCGACTCCTGTTCCCGGAAGGCAGCTCTGCTTGTGTGCCTTCTGTGCACTCACACCTTCCCCTCTGCTCAGGAGTACCTCAGCGGGGTCCACCTAACATCCCCACCATGGTGGATCTAGTGGGTCCCCCTTAGGGGAGTGCGCAGTACTGTTCTTAGCGGTTGTCCATAAATTCTTTATGCGAGATCCTGTGAGTGCCTGAGCGATTGTTGCTGGTCCCAGATGGCAAGAAAAACATCCCTGTAGAATGAGCAGGACGAACTCAGAGGGGGAGCCAGCCAAGAGCTTTGTGGCCTGCACTGATTTGGTTGGGTGATTTGGTCGATCTGGTGTTGGTGGTTGCCAGCCTCCCTGTGTGTGGCTCGGAGCCCAACACGGGAATCTGCTGACGCAGCAGCTCAGCAACAGGTTCTGGGCAGCTTTTCAGAACCCAGTGCCACCTGTCCATTCGTTTGTGAGCAGACTCCTATCTCTCCTTAAGTCTCCCCTTTGTCTTTATTCCCATCCTGTACCCTTCCACTACTACTGATAATGTTAAATCAAGTGCTCTGCTTGGAGCTTGCCGTTGTTTTTCTGGTACACAGTAACGCGGTCAGTGTGCTCTTGTTCCATGGTTCCAATGCTGTCATTTGGAAGTGGCGTGCAGTTCCCTTAAATTCCAGGGAGTCGTTCTCGGTCTTTCCACTCAATGGTTCACTCCTCCAAGCTGCGCTGTGAGCCTCCCTCTGGGAGTGGGTGGGTCGGGCTCTGCGCCCCAGCTGCACTCCAGCTCCCTCCACAGCCACGCTTTCTTGGCTGGAGGATTTCACAGCTGTCAGCCGTGCTCTGCTAAATCAAGACAGCCGCGCTCTGCTGGATTCCACAGATCTTAGAGTCCCCCAGAAAGGAATCAGATGGGGTTTAGGTACAAAGGAGAAGATGTCAGGATTAGCCTCCGGTTTAGCTACTTTCCTGTTTTATTTATAGCTTTTTTTTTTTTTTTTTAAATTTTGAATCCATGCTGTGGTATTTCAGATCGCATCTGAGCTGCTGAGCGTTCTGCAGCGTTCAGGCTGCCAGTGACTAGTACTGGTGCTCCTTGTGTTGCAACCCGGGGATGCTTTTTTCTGTGTCTGATGAGCCCCCGAACTCTGTGTCATCTTTTCTAGACCACACTGGCTCACATCATAGCCAACAACAGCAAGAAACACAGCATAAGATTTGTGACACTGTCTGCCACAAACGCCAAGACCAACGACGTGCGTGACGTCATAAAACAAGCTCAGAACGAAAAGAGCTTTTTCAAAAGGAAAACCATCCTGTTTATTGATGAGATTCATCGGTTCAATAAATCTCAGCAGGTATATTCACTTTGTTCGGCCCTTTCGTCGTTGAGTTCATCTGATAGAACACAGACGTGGAGTCACTTTGAAAAGCATAAAGCTCTCTGCAGGCTCTGCTGTCACGTCCCTTTGTACAGAGAAGCAGGGACTGCCACCCCATCGCTTTTGAGCCTATTTACCCCCGTCTTTTGATGATGAAAAAAAAAAAACCTTTCTTGGTTAATGAAATTCTTATATATCTTTAAACTGCCCAGGTCAGAAAATCAGCTTTGACTCCCCCCCCAATTTTTAATCTAAATATTGAGAGTCAGAGGAAACAGTTGAACTTGGTTATGAAATTATTATTTTAATGTTCTTTAGTTTCACTATAAATGTTACTCTTTATTTTCACAATTAAAGAGTATATTTTCTATGACTAAAGTGAATATTCAAGATCTAATATTTAATTGGATTTACATATTTGTTTTTCTGAAACGAAACTAACGGAACAATCTATAAACAAGGCCACTTTTGTATTCCTAAGTACCAGTCCTTTTTTCAGTTATTCTTATGTTCTATTCGTTGCAGCTTTTTAATCAAGAAACAGTTTCTACAACTTAAGCTTTCCCCCATTTGAATCTCTGACTTCTGACTTCACAGACCCTTTTTATCCCTTATTGAATGTGAGCACCTTAAATTTCATGCTAGACCATGGGTCACTGAATCAGGTGGTGACCTGGTCACCAGGTTGGTTAGGGAGGTAACAAACAATGTGACTGAGTGCTCACGAGTACAGGGGAATTTTAGGACTATCATTGGCTTTCTAGACTTTCCTAGACTGTAATAAGAAGCAGCTCTGTTCAAGCATTGCCAGTTTAGCTGGGCTAGACAAGCTCTTTGGAAGTAAAGAAACCATTTATTGTTGAAACTAAATTCTACTTAGCACTGTCCATCCACAGTATGGGAGACCAGGCTCAGACACTGACCTTCCAGAAGATGTGTTTTGGCTTCCCGAGTTAGGCTTTCCCAGCACCGCAGCCGTGCTCAGCGGATGGAAAACTGCTGTTCTGGACTTAGAAGCAGGGAGGAGATGGGACAGGTGGCCAACTTACGTGGGATTCTGCAGATTGCCGTTGACCGGAATCAATTTCTTCTGCTTTCCTCCCATGGTTAGGACACCTTCCTTCCTCACGTGGAATGTGGGACGATCACTCTGATTGGGGCAACCACAGAGAACCCGTCCTTCCAGGTCAACGCTGCTCTTCTGAGCCGCTGTCGGGTTATTGTTCTTGAGAAGCTGCCGGTGGAGGCAATGGTGACTATTCTCATGCGAGCAATCAACTCGCTGGGGATCCACGTCCTGGACTCCGGCCGCCCTGCTGACCCTCTGAGCCACAGCAGCAACAGCAGCTCCGAGTAAGTTCGCAGTGGGCAGTACCAGACGGCGGACACTCCCAGAGAATCTCCTGGCGGGGGGCCAGGGAGGCTGGCCGTAGGAGGGAGGGTGGGGCCAGAGGAGAAATGGTGGTCTGATCTGGGAATGAAAGAGGGGGAGGAAAATAATCAATTCTGTCAGTCAGCACATACCTCTCTACAGACTATCCCTGTGGGTCCATTTTATGGCCTGTCATGGGGAGTCCTGTCGTTCCCGGGCTGGCACTTGGCGTGGCCTGTTACTGCAGTTTTTAAGTGTCTGGTTTGTGCTGAGGGCACAAAAGAAAAAAAAAGGGCAAAAAAGAAAAAAAAAATCCTTTCCTAGCACACTTTCTTATTTTAAGGCTTGGGGAATTTGGGGAAATCTTACTCATGATTCTCCTGTTGGAACATACTTCTTCGAATCTTTTGAAGTTTATACTCAAATTCCAATAGCTTTATCTGGAGTGTATTCTTAAAAACATTAAAAATCAACATCAGCTTTCCATGAGCTGAAAAAAATTAAACCTTGCCCTGAAGTGTCACAGCGTGTTAGGACTTGGAGATCCAGAGGCAGGCAAGAACTTGGTCCTCAGCCTTTCCGTTAACTGTGAAAACAGCATAATCAAGGCAAAGTGCAGGAAGCAGTCAAGACACATTTCTGTTAGTACACACCAGTGTTTTCTGAATATTTGAGATACGCCGTATCGGAGTTTCTGCATCAAATTCATTTTCCTTGAAGACCCTATTAGAATAAAAGATGTGGCAGGGCAAAAAAGAAAAAAAAAATCAACATTGGTGTTCCCATAACATCTTTTTAGAATGATTTTTGCACCTTCTCCCTCTGTCCCCCCAAAAGTCAGACTCGGCTCCCTCCAAGTACTGGACGTTAGGTGGTGAAGACCCCGGAGCTGGTCCCCCTCCAGGAGGCTGTGTGGGTTCTCCAGCAAGCAGGCGTAGGCGTGGTCATCGATCAGGCTGAGTGGGCCCTCAGTTTCCTTCCAGTTGGAAAGACTCCTTAGATGTCATTTATTCCTGTGTCAGCTGAATAACGAGGTGGAACCTAATCTGGTGAGAGGAGCGGCTGGTGGCCGCCCCTGGCACTGTGGCCCCCACAGCTGCTGGCGCCTGCCCCGAGGCCAAGCTCTGGAGTCGCTCTGCCTGAGGATTAAGTGTGAGGCGTAGTTTTAGGTTTCAACTGTCTCTCCCATGTGTCTGGCTCTCCCATTTGCTCCTGTCTCAGATGTGCCCCATGAAAGCCCAGAAACATTTGGCCAAGGACCCCGGTAGAACGAGTTGTGAGTGTGCGGGGTGGCCATCAGAGTCGGGGTCATGAAGAAGGAAGGCCCTGCTGCCATGTCCTATCGCCAGGGTCGGGGGCACTGCCAGCGCCACCCTGAGTGCAGCTTTCTCGTTAGCATTTCACCGCAGCACTCCTGCAGCCGAATGAGGAGGCATATGGAGGCTACACTGTGTGCTGCTGTCACAACTACTTGCATCGTCCTGTCTTGCATCTCCCTTTTTTTTTTTTTTAAGGTTTATTTATCTATACATACAAGAACAGGGGTATAGGCCAGAGGCATGGGGGTAAGAGGATTCACCAGAGATAGGGTGGGGAGCACAACAGGCAGATGGACTGAAATACACTGCTGAGGGGAGCAGCAGGTGAGGCAGGAGAGGTCTGTGGCGCCCTATGGTTCCCTCCCTGACTGGAGATGGAACTCTCACTGCAGTGACTACAGAAGCCCCACAGTGCGGCGCTCAACCCCTTGCACCACCAGGGAGGCCCTGCACTTTTCTTTCGCCAAAGAATTTTATCTGTTTCATTCATATCACATTGTAACCCAGAGATACCCTCAGGTCCGTCACTAACAAGCCACAATGGAAGTGAAGTGACGCTGAAACTCCTCTCAGAGGAAGTCTGCACTGTTGGCAGGTGCCCAGGCCACTTGATGCACATTCGTGTTTGAGAGGGTCCAGTGACAGAATTAAGGTTTCTCTTACTGTAACTGAAAACCTGATTTTTTTTTTTTTTTACATGAGCTGGTGATTTTTAACCTAAAATTGCATACTATCAGGAAAAAGCCCTGTATCCAAAAGGTGGTTTGCTTTTTCCACCGTCATTTAGAATGGATCCCAATTAGGGCTTCTTTTCATTCTCTTGCCCATGTTCCATCCATTCCCCTTGCCTTCCACGCAGGCCTGGGAGGATAGGAACTTGTCCTTCTGTTGCTATCCCCAGCATCTACAGCACTGGCAGAAACCATGTGTGCAGCAAACCATGTGTAAGGGATAATCCTGGCTTTCACTGTGAGAGAAAGTCTTAAGTTTGGGGGCTCATGAAGGGAAGTGGAATTCAGTTCAGGGACTGCCCCGTGATTGCCCTGTTACCGGGTTCCTTAATACCTTTGCTTAAGCAAGCTAGCAGCAAGCAGAGTGAAGGGAAATATTAGTAAGCTTAATTGACTGGGCTGGGTACTTTCAGCTCTTCTGACAACTTGGGAGATGGCCGTAGTAGGAACTCTGACATTGTAAGTGATTTCCTGATAGACACTTGGTCACCCCAATTGCCGTGGATAATTAAGGTATATTTTGTCTATCAGTCCTTATTGAACTTCAGAATCCCTGTGTGCATTCTTGTGGGTACAAATTAGATTTTCTTCCATTAATCTAATTGGAAGGAAAGACTTTGAATCACAGGTAATTACTTTTCTCTGTGAAGCAATGAGTGTGCATTTTTATTCTTTGGTCATGTGTTGATGCCCCAGAAAGCAACTGGAACATTCACTGAGAAATCCTAGATGGTTGAAGGCTGTACAGAGAGGGGCTGAGCTGGTAGTGGGTCTAGAAACTAGCGAAACAGTTGTCTTTGGCGTTCTTGATTTTACCTGACCAATTTGTGGGTTTTCGTGTAGTGTACACACGTGCATGCTTAATTCCCAGCACAGTGAGATCAAATGTTATTCAAATTTCTCTTCTATAGTCATTATAATTTGAAGGCCCTGCATATATTGGGCATCCTTGTGCTCTTGGAGAGTTTCATGTGGTACAGCGAGAGGTGAGTGCATCTGCTTCGTGGCTGCCTGCAGAGCAGTCAGCGCAGAAAAGCAGCATCTTGAATACGTGAAATCAAAGTATTTCTCGGTAAGTGGCTGCTGTGTTGGCTTTTGAAGGATAAGCAGAATTTAGATGAGCTAGAAGGCCCGTTTTGGCAGGGAAGTGGCCCACGAAAGGACGACGGTGGTGGACAGCCCGGCTAGTTCGCCCTGACCAGAGAGCACCGTGGACACAGGAGCTGGTGCCAGGACAGTCGGGAAGGGAGGTAGGGCCACATTGAGAGAGCTGTGGAGGTTGTAAGAACCACAGATCTCAAGCAAGAGAATGACACGCTCGGATCCACGTTTTTGAAACATGATGCAGAATTGGAGAGGAACCAGCCCCCACGTGGGCAGCAGCGCTGGGTGACGCCGAGGCCTGAGCTCCGTGACCTAGAAAGTGTCTTTCCCGGGGCATCCATTTTAACTTTTTTTTCCTTACGGAGCAGGGGTGGGGGGGCGTTGGTTTTTTAAGTCACCCTGTCTATCGCTTTGCTGCTTCAGGATGCTGTGACTCTTCGGTCCCTCCATCCCCAAAGTGGATGTGGCCTCATTTAGTTCTGACTTTGGAAAAAAGTGCTTATAAGTTTATGTTCAGACTTAAAAAGGGCATCATTGCCCCGGCCAGCAGGCTCCCTGGAGCACTGTGTAGTGGGCACTGCAAAGACCCGTGCACACGCCCTTCGCTCCTGGCCCCTGGCGCGCGCGCACTCCTTGGGGTTCCCTTCCTGTGCATAGGGGCGTGGTTCTGCAGAACATTGGGGGGGGTCGCACCGGGCCCAGGGCCTGTGGGGTGGGAGGGCCTTGTGCATGCACTGTGCGGTGGTCTTTGAGGGGTGACTTCGTTGTTGAAGTGACATTATAGCACAGACTTGGAACCGCATCCGGCGAGCCGCCTCCTGCGCATCATAAGGATGTGATGCTGTGCATGCGTGGGTGAGCTGGAGGGGCGCGCCCACGGGGCGTGGAGGGCATCTGGTCTGGGCCAACCTCCACTTGTGACTGACCTGCGTGGGTGCCGTGCGCAGTCCCCGTTCACTACTGAACGGAGTTGCTGACAGACTCGTTTGTGTTTAAAAATACTGCCTCGTTGTGGCAGGGTGAGATTTGGAATGTGGATCACGTGGAAGAGGGGAAGAAGGGAGCAGGGGGCTTGGCTGGAAGCATCAGCTCTGGTTTCATTGACGGTGGCAGTGCCCACCCCCCGACACCCCCTGCTCAGAAAGGGCAGCAGCAGGGCGACAGGGCTGGAGCTCAGAGTTGGACAAACAGAGGAAGGGCACCTGTTTTCCAGCCACATAAACTCTAAGCCTGTTTCTGAAGACCGCTGTGTGCAGCTGTGCAGCTGTGGAAGCTGCTGGTGTGTGCGGACTTTGGGGATAGGGCGGAGAGAATGGCGGGTGTGCCCGTCTTCCCTCTGTCCCAAGCACCTCAGGCCTCCAGGTACACGCAGGAGCCACACGGAGGAGGTACACTCACGGCACGGAGGCTGGTGCGGCCTTACCCGGTCTCTCTGAGTGGAATGGAGTCACGACTCCTGGCAGAGTCACTGTCAGAGTTCTGAGTGGCTGGTATTTAAAAGACTACTTACTTGTTAAGGATGTGAACTCCACGTGGTAACATTCTGCTAACAATTAGATGTGGGGCTGGTGACTCTTTGTGGGTGGCTGGTCCATCCAGAAGACAGGACAAACGCATTGTAGCTGCTGCACTGTCTGGGCAGTGGAGCTGGGAGTTTCTTAACATTCTCCGTCTGTTATCACACCACAAAACGTGCTCACTGGGATTGTGGGAGATTGTGCACAGTCCAGTCCCTGTGCACGCGTGGAAGCCTGTTCTCTGCAGGCACGGGGGAGTCCGAGACTGACACGGTGCCTGTCCTTGAGGCGCTCGGCACGGAGCGGGCTGAGGGGGCAGGCGCATCGGCTGGTGGCCGCGTGAGCCCTGAGACGGACCAGGCGCCCACCTTCCTCCCTCTGCACATGATCCCGCAGCTTGGCGTCGCTGGGGTCCTTCTGAGGCTGAAGCGAGGTGTGCGGGCAGCATTGCTGTCTGTCCCACACGCACATGCAGACACGCACACACAGATGTGCAGACACAGACATACAGAGACATGCAGACAGACACGCAAAGAGACATGCAGACACAGACACGCACATGCAGACACACAGACATGCAGAAACACAAACGCAGACACAGACCTGCAGACACGCACAGGTGATGTGAGCGTGAGCCAGGCGAGCCTTCCCTTCCGGGCACGCAGGCTGAATCCGGCCCCTCCCTCACCCTGGCCTTGCTGTGTGTGGCCTCCCCGAGGACAAGTCTGGTCAGGAGGGGCACTCTGGGCTGCACACAGCTGGGGTTGCTGTTGTCAGCTGAGGGGAAGACAGGCCTCTGTGCAGGCAGATGCCATCAGAGCGCAGCCACAGGCCTGGCGTTGGCACACGGGAGGAGGGAGGCAGTCTCCAGGCACCAGGAGCAGTAGTCTTTTAGTGAAGGAAATGCACACTGCTGTTGGTCATGCTTCTACCAGAAAGAGTCGGGGTACAGGAAGAAGTTCTGGGGCCTTTGGGCCCTTCCCGTTCCCTCTTTCTCGCCCTTGCACCTACCCCCGCACCCCCAGCCCACTCAGCCTCTGCATCCAGACTCCTGCTTCTGGGTCCTGCCTTGCGGGTGTCCCAGTGACTGGAGGCCCTGGGGGCATCTTCCCTGTGTGAGGACAGCCTGGCCGCCTGTCCGTCGGCACGTGGCCGTGTGAGGCCTGCGTCCTGTGTGCAAAGACGGAAGCAGGCACTTCACGGCTCACCCCCGAGGCTAGCCCCAGAGGGGCTTCTAACTGCCCCACCGCCTCTACACACACAGACACGTGAGCGCAGCCAGAGGCCCGCAGCTCGGCCAGGTTGGCGTCAGGCCGTGCTTAGAGTGCGGGTTGGAGCCATGGCTGGCACCGAGCTGGGGACCCTGCTAAGGCACAGCGCTGTGGGGCTGTGGGGGACATGCGTCCGCACTGACGCGGCTGTGTTGCAGGCCCTCCGTGTTCATCGAGGACAAAGCAGTGGACACCCTGGCTTACCTCAGCGACGGGGACGCCCGGACTGGACTCAACGGGCTGCAGCTGGCGGTGCTGGCCAGGCTGAGCTCGCGGAAGGCGCTCTGCAAGAAGAGCGGGCAGACCTACTCCCCCAGCAGGGTCCTGGTCACCGAGAGCGACGTGAAGGAAGGCCTGCAGCGCTCGCACATCCTGTATGACCGGGCAGGTGAGCCGCGGCGGGAGAGGCCTGGCGGGTGGGCCCTGTCCACTGGACACCAGCCGTGCACAGCTTCGAGGTGCTCTCAGCGAAGGTCGGGTTAGTGGCCGAGCCGGCCTCCATCAGGGCCTGACTCTGGAACCTGCCCAGCCTCCTCACCCAAGGGGCCACAGGCCAGGAGCCCCTCCCAGGTGAGGGAAGGTCTCGGGTCACAGCAAGCAGCGGCTTCTGGGGGCCTTTCGGGTGGGGTCACTCCAGTGGCACCTTCCAGGGGCCGGCGTTCTCCAGCCTGTGCTGTAGCTGCTGTGAGTTCCTGCTGGTGGAGAACGCAGGTCACGGGCTCAGCAGCGGTGCCTTGTTTCGTCAGCTGGTCTGCTGCACGGCCGGTCAGCCTCGGCACCAGCATGGTGGGCCACCCCAGCAGCCCCGCTGCCGGCTCCTCTTCCGGTGCCGGGAGGTAAGGGGCGGGTGGCTTCTCTGCCCCCTTGGTACCTCCGAGCCGGCGGAGCCTGCTGCCCGCGCTGCACCCACGTCCAGCCCCTGCCCAGAGCAGCCTGGGCTGGTGGGGGGGCGTGTGGCTGGCCAGCGTCTCTGGCGTGGGCTTACTGCACAGGCCCGGCAGGCGGTGTCCTGGTGTGTCCACCAAGGGGCCGGGCCCAGATTGGCCCTCTGGCGTGGGGAGGTGTGTAGGGCCCCAGGGGCAGCTCGGCTTGGCCACTTCCTCCCCCGAAGGCCAAGTGCTGGAGAGCAGTGCGGTCCCTGGTCCCCGCAGGCCTTTGTGGGCACAGATGCTGGGCAGAGCGGCCCTCAGGTGCCCGCAGCTCACGGGGAGCACGGCAGGAATTTCTCTGATGCCAACAGAATAACCAGCACACAGGCTCGCGTCACGTGGGAGGACACCCTGACTGGAGCTCTGGCCGTGGGCGGGCAGGGATAGTAAGGAGCAGATGTAGTGTTCATGATTTTCTCTCCTTCCTTGCGTTTCCACGGAGCTGCTTTTCCCTGATTGGCGAGGGGGTGAACATGGGGCTGGGCGCTGGGGTGGAGAGGGGCTGGAGGGCTGGAGGGGCAGCCCTGGCTCCATGTCCGTCCTCTGGGACCAGGCACACGGTGTCCCCCGCCTGGGTGTAAGGGGCGGCGGCTTCACATACCACGGAGGCAGCTGCCTGGCGCTGGGGACAGCGGGCAGCGCTGCTCTCCCTGCCATGTGGTGCAGCCCCAGTGGCTGCGGCCAGGCCCAGGGTAGGTGATCCTGGAACTGTGGCTGGGGTGCTGGGGACTGGGCCGTCGGAGCCACTCCCCGCTCTGCCGGGGCCCCACCCTGTGTCAGACCTGCCCTGCGCCCCTCCCGGGGCTGCTCCGGGCTCCCTGGTCAGCGGCCGTGGAGTGGTGCGGGCTGGCACCCGCCCGACTGAGCGGCTTCGGCTTGCAGGGGAGGAGCACTACAACTGCATCTCGGCGCTGCACAAGTCCATGCGCGGCTCGGACCAGAGCGCCTCGCTGTACTGGCTGGCGCGCATGCTCGAGGGCGGCGAGGACCCGCTGTACGTGGCGCGGAGGCTCGTGCGCTTTGCCAGCGAGGACATCGGTGAGTGCAGCCGCAGGGCGGGGCGCGGCACGGGCTGCTGCCCTCGTGTGGCCTCGGAGCTCCCCGGCCCTAGGTCACCGTTCCCTGTTCCCTCTGCTCGGTGGCGGGCTTCCCGACATGAGCGTGGAAACGCTCTCGCCACTGCAGTCTCCGTTGTCCTCGCTGCTCCGGGGTGGAGATGGGCGCTTCGGACGTCGTCGGACAGCATCGGCGCTAGCGAATGTCTCCTTAACGAGGCTGTCGTGGAGGCCTTTGCCCCGGGGGTGTGCGTGGTTCCAGGGGTGGTGTCGCCACGGGAAGCAGGGCCCGAACCGCGGGAGTGGCGCGTGGCCGCTGGAGAATGATGTGCACGCGGGAGGGGCCGGCCCGACCCTCTGTCCTCTGTCTCCGCAGGCCTTGCCGACCCCGCGGCGCTGACGCAGGCGGTGGCGGCCTACCAGGGCTGCCACTTCATCGGCATGCCCGAGTGCGAGGTACGCCCAGCCCTCCCCTTGGCAGCTGCCCCCGGGAGGCCCCCTCGGTCGTGTCCTGGGGTCTGGGGTCCCACGGGAGGTCCCTGTGCGTCAGCCTCGCACAGAACAGCCTTGTGTTTGTTTCCTGTGTTGGGTTTTACACGAACTCCGTTTACTGAACAGGCCCGGTCACAGGGAAAAGGTGCAAAGCGGTCCGTGGAGCACGCACTCCTCCCCGGGCTGCGTGGGCGGGCGGGACCCCCTCTGAGCTGCAGCGCCACCTCCTGCTAACCGGATCTCCCTGTGCTGCAGGTGCTCCTGGCCCAGTGCGTGGTCTACTTTGCGCGGGCCCCCAAGTCCGTGGAGGTGTACAGCGCCTACAACAACGCCAAGGCCTGCCTGCGCGGCCACCAGGGCCCGCTGCCGCCTGTGCCGCTGCACCTGCGCAACGCGCCCACGCGCCTCATGAAGGAGCTGGGCTACGGCCAGGGCTACAAGTACAACCCGGCCTACAGCGAGCCGGTGGAGCAGGAGTACCTGCCCGGCGAGCTGCGCGGCGCGGACTTCTTCAAGCAGAGGCGCTGCTGACCCCGCCGGCGGGCAGCTGCTGGCGGCGCTTGGCACCGAGCCGGGTCGGGCCGGGCGCTGGGACCCGGCAGCTTCGTGCAATGAGTCGATGTTACGGGGAATTATCTATTTTGTCATAGTATTTAAGTCATACGTCATTTCAGAGTTCAGTTCTGTAGGATTTCTTTAAGAAATGTATATTCTGGGTAGTTTCAATTGGTAAAAAAATGTAATTGTGATTTAATACTGCATAGTGTTTTGGGTATTTTTTTTATATGCAAAGGTCTTACAAGCCAATAAAACTATTTCAAAGTATCTTCTGTTCTTTCCGGTCCTTCCCACCTGGGCTCCTGTCACCGATGCATTTTGGTAGAAAAATAGGTGGGGAAGAAAAGCTACCGTAGAAGATTGGCGAGCTGAGTTACCCACCACTGGGGCGGAAATCAGCCTGGGTCCCCAGCTCCAGCTCCGCAGCCGGTCCTGAGGGTGCTTCCCTGGTACTTCTGTGACCGCCCGGCCCACTCACTGCTGCTCTCTGCCGCTCCCGACCTGCCCAGACTCCCCGGCAGAGTGACTGCAGGCTCTGGGTGGCCTCGGGTGCTCTGGGTGGCCTCAGGCCCTTCTGGCAGGCGGCTCCGGGGCCTCTGCCGTTCTCCCGCACAGCATTCCCGGACCATGTCCGCTGTCCTGCTGCTGTTTGCTCCAGCCTGTGCCGCTGGTGGGTCCCCGTGTTTCCCCTTTGCAGGGCCTGGCAGGAGCCCCCTTCCACAGCGAAGTTTCCACCCCGAGGCTCCCCACTTTCGTCATCCAGGGGTTCCCTCCACCTGACCTCACCTGGCTGCTGGGTCCTGGGCTTCTGCTCAGGCGACAATGGTCTTGAGCAGCTTTGCAGGCAGGAGCCAGATGTCCTGACCTGGAGTCGGGAAGCGGCCTGTCCTGCCTTCAGACCTGGTTCAGAGGTTGAACGTCCACTGTCTTCCTCTCCCAAGATGCCTTCAGGAGACTTGAGACAGCCTGACTCCTGGCCCCTGCAGCTTCTAGGTCTGCTCTCTGTCCTGGTGTCAGGACGTCCACGGTGGCTTTTCCGGGCCCTCCATGGGCCCTTCCAGTCTGGAAGTGCTTTTCTTCCCATTGCAGGGGGTGGGGCTCAGGTCGCGGTTGGCACCAAGGCCACCTGGCGCAGAACACACCGTGTGAGCAGACGGGGCGGCGTGAGAAACAGGACCTTTGTGTCTGTTACCAAGTGCGAAGGAGAAAATGGAGAAGAAAGAAGAAAATGCGAAGGAGAAGAACGGCTGGGGGTAGACCCACCCAAGGACCCCGCGAGAGAGGGGAGCAGTGAGCCTAAGGGACGTGGGGAGCAGGGGAGGGGCACGGCCAGCAGAGGGCGCAGCGAGCTTGCAGATAGCGGAGGTCCAGGCAGGAGCTGCCTGGAACTGCACCGGGGAGGGGAGGTGGCCCGAGCTGAGTGGGGGTGACCGGACCTTGTGGGTCCTGGCAAAGACCGTGGCTCCAGGCTTCCGGTGGAGGTGCCTTAGGGTGTGGTCAGTGCCTATTTGATGAATGAATGACATCGTAGGCATATACCATGACACAGAAAGCACCCTTGGGCTCCGGCCACTAGAGGGCAGGCTTCGCCGTGCCAAAACCAGCACTGAGATTCCAGCTGGGTCCCGCCGACCCCACTCAGCCACAACAGCTTCAGGCGTGGTGACGACCCTCAGCCACACTCAACAGTTTTCAAAGAGCTTATTTGTTTGATTTCAAAAGTCACATGCGATCTTTGCATCAGGAATGTGCAGCACAAAATAAAAAGTAAAAGTCAAGTTTGATTTTTGTTCTTAGTGATAACCACTGTTAATATTTGGGGCACATCCTTTGGGTATTCTGTGTGTGTGTGTGTGCCTGCATGTGTGCGTGGGTTTGTGTGTGTGTGTGAAATGGGAGCATACATTATCCACCTTCCAGCCGACTTTTCACCTCCTGAGGTTAGTCTTTTAGGATGTGACCTGGGCTGCACACGGGGCCGCGTTCCTGAGCTGCAGGACACCAGCTGGGCCATCCACACAAGCTCAGACAGGTGAGTGGCGAAGGGCCTCCACCTGCTCTCTTGTCCTCTTTGCTAGCCCCCTGGGCTGCCCTGCCCTCTTCTTTCCTGACACCCTCTCCCCTGCTTAAAATCCGTATGTGGTCTTTCTCTGCTCAATGCACAGAAACTAGTTCACCACCAACCCTCGGGACCCACATGGTGTGGCCAGACCAAGTCCTCACCCCATGCACCCCTCGGCCCTGCCTCTCTGCCCGCACCCCCTCCCCTGAGTCTTTCAACCTGCATGTCAGAGACACCAGAGAAAGCGTGGAGAGTGCTGGGGTTCGAATCCTGTCAGCTTTGTGTCCAGCACGGCCCTGGGATCCTTGGATCAGAGTATGACCTTGTCACAACAGGGGCCACCTGCCTTAGCACAAGTAGTGGCTGAGAAAGTTACAGGGCGGGGAGGCGGGCACCCCAGCACCCCCAAACCTGCCCTCACTAAATGGGTTCAGCTGTCCGCATCCACTGCATCAAGACAAACATACAAGGCCTTTAATGGAAAGGAACTTTAATACAGTTAGTGAGCAACACAGAAGGACAAAGAGTGTAGTTAGTAAATCAAGCACCCAAGTTACCATCCCCTTGGGGATAAAAATCCAGCCAAACAGGTTGGCCCAAAGCAAGGCCCGAAAGCTACTGCTGTATAAAGCACCTTCCAGTGGGGACCCATAGAAAAGGGTCAGAAATAGACAAATCTGGGAGGAAAAGGGCGAAACCAAGATAAAAACTGCCACTGTCACCTCCTCAGGGGTCTCTCACCCACGTCTGGTCCAGCCAATCCAGGACCCAGAAGCAAGTGCAGCTTCTTGACGTGCCTCCCCCAGGGCCCCTTCTGACTCCCATCCTGCCTCCTTCCTTCTCCACCTTCTCCCTCAGCTGCACCCTGCCTTGGGTGGGGCGGGGAACCTGGAACTTCCCCTTTTCCTGGGAACCGGTTACAAGAATGACACATTGTAGGTGCCCAGGAAGGGCGAGCTGCCTCCTTCCTCGTTCCTCTGACCACAGTTCAGCTCAGCTCCTCAGGGAGCTGCAGCAGCATCTGTATCACCTGGCAACCAACTAGAAACACCGACCTTAGGCCCACGCTGCCTGACTGGCCAGGCCAGGCTTGGGGGTGTTTCTGAGGCATGCAGGCTGCACCCTGGCCAGCCCTCAGGTCATAAGGCACAGGCTTCACCTGCCTTGGGGCCTGGGAATTCACTGCAGGTAGGTAAGTCCCAGAGGCCAGTTCTGAAGCTCATGTGGCCCAGGGGCCAGAGAAGGCTCCCATTGTTGTCAGTGGTGGACACCTGCGGTCCTGCATGCAGGCCCAATGGCGGCACCTGGAGTAGGTGTGGGCATGCGCAGGTGGGTGCACCTGGGCTGAGACACGGGCATATAAGGGTGGCATCACGAGGACGCCAGCAGAGAGACAACAAAGGGAGAGAGAGAAAGCAAAGACCAGAGAGCCCAGAGAGAGTGAGATACAACGGGGGGCTAGGAGCCTGCCAGCCTCCTGTAGCGGCAGGAAGTGGGGCAGCACTGGAGCAAGGTTCGGGATGGTTCTTGACAGACGGGTCAAGGAAGGAGAGTCTTGGAGCCCTCGGCTTTTCATACTTTATTTAGTAGAGGTGGCCAGGTACATGGCAGGCATGGGTGCCTCCCAGCCCCCAGCGCATCTCACCCTCTCGGCTGCTTTCTACTGCTGCTGCTCGTCGGTCCTTGCAATTCTGTCTGTTGGTCCTCATAGTTCCGACATCCTCATGACGCCGCCCATTTATGCCCGTGTTCAACACAGGTGCGCCCACTTGCGCATGCCCACCCTGGCATGCTCGCAGCACCGCAGGTGTCCATCATCAGTGGTGGGCGGGTAGAAAGACCTGATCAACCTTTACCCTACACCTCCCTACCTAACCCCGCCCCCCAGCCCTGTATCTGGTCGCCTCTGATGTAAAGAGCAATAAAAGCCTGAAAAAGCGCCTGAGGGCTGCAGGCCTCCTCCTTGGCCCTCTGCTCTGGTCACGAGAACCTGCTCCGTGTCCTGCTGGCACCTCACGTGTGAACCCGCCTGGCCTGGGGTCCGTGTTTCTTTCCTTCCAGGCCTGCAACTCCCCTTCTCTCCCCACGTCACCAGCCTCACAAGCCACCTGGAGGGCAAATGGAAGTGACCAGACTTCTGCCATTAGCCATTAGCATCCTCTGCCATTAGCATCAATAACAGACCTCTAGGGTTCTGCACGCAGGCCTGATGGCAGCACCTGGAGGGGGTGTGGGCATGCGCAGGTGGGCGCACCTGGGCTGAGACATGGAGCGTATAGGGCGGCGGCGTGGGGACGCCACGGGTAAGCAGAGCAGCACAGGCACGAGAGCCCAGAGAGGGTGAAGATTCGCTGGGGGCTGGGGGGCCTGCCAGCCTCCTGGCCTCCCCGCTGCCATGTACCCAGCTACCTCTGATGCTGAGAGATTAATAAAGGCCTAGAAAAGCCGCCAAGGGCTCCAGGACTCCTCCTTGACCCATCTGCATCGCAGAGAAGCTGCCTTCTGCCCTCCTGCCCTACACCACGAAACAATTCATGGAACGCACATGCTGGGGAAAATTCACGGAAACAATCGGCCAAGAAACTGCTGGCGTCAGGGCCCAGATTCACCAGGTTGGTTTAATCGCTTGGTTACCTGCCCGTGGGAACAGAAAAATGGAAAGGCAGGAGTTGTGCAAAATCCCTTGGGTCCTGCCCTGTTCTCGTCCTGGCACTTGCTGACTCATGGGTGGAATGAATCCTCCCTGGTTATGGGCGTGTACACTACTTAGCCTCCACCCTAACCTTTACGGCACCTCTCACCTTAGCAGCTGAACAAGGCCATGATGGAACCCCACACCCCCCCCCCCGCCCCTTGCAGACAGGTGACTCAAGGGGAGACGCCCCGGGCCTCCTGGGTGCCTGCGAGGGGCCGCCGGGCTCCCCATACGTGCGTGTGAAGGCATTCGTGTTGGCAGTTCAGCAGCCCGTTACCTTCATTAGCTCTCGGGAAGGAGGGGAGGCGGGCGGAGAGCCTGGGTCTCAGCCCTCCGCTCCTGCTCATCTCCTCCCGCCTTCCTGGCCGCTCCCCCAGGGAGAGAAGGGCCCTGGACTGGCCCGGCTGCTTGCCTCCCTCCACCTCACTGCTCGCAAAAGAAGCTGGTGGTGGTGTTGAAATGCTCGAGGGGAGGCCTCAGGCTGCTTCCTGCCAGGAAGCTCTTAGGGAGCAGACAAAGGGCCCCGCTGCCGTGACAGCTAAGCCAGGGCTATGCCAGTGAGTTCCCTCGGAGCTCGTGAGAACTCTGTCACCTGCTCCACTCACTCATTCACTCATTCGTTCGTTCATTTATGCTTTACCAGCACAAAGGCAAGGGCCCCAGGCGCAGTGAATCCCAGGGGGACTGCTGGCCAGCTTGGCTTCCCTGGTGGAGGGGGACACCACAGCTGGACTGGTCCCAACAATGTCAGCGACCCCTGAGGATCCCCAGAACCAGAGAAACACTAGCTTGACTCTCCAGCAGAAAGAGGCACGACTGAGGGGACTTTGAAGACCTGCACCAAAACACTCCGTGGGGGCCTCCCTGGTGGTGCAGGGGTTAAGTGTCAGCACTACGAAGCAGCCTCAGTCTCTGCAGCGTGAGTTCGATCCCCAGCCAGGGAGGGACCCACATGGCACAGCAGACCTCTCCTGTCTCCCCGCTGCTCCCCTCAGCCACTCCGCCTGTTCTGCTCCCCACTCTCTGGTGACTCCTCACCCCTGCACCTGGGACCTGCACCCCAGTTCTTGTGTGCATAAATAAGTTACAAAAAAATTTATAGAGAAGGTCATTGCCACAGGAATTTCACAGGACTGGTGAACAAATAACTGCTCTGCCCCCTTTCCAAAACAGATTTGGGGCATTTTATTTATGTTATTTTTTAAAAAGCAAGGCTGAGGTCCCAAACTGCCAATGGGAGCCGGTGGCCTGAAGGTGCCTCCCTCCACCTGCCCTCTCCCCGCGATTCCGGTGAGTCAGACCCAGTTCAGGTGGAGCAGGAGCCATGAGTAGGGATTCCTGGCAGCCTGAGGCCTCACAGAAAGGCGGGGCCAGGTTGGTCTCGGGAAAACCTTGCCGGGCAGAGCAGGACCCGTCTCCTGGGTGGGCGGTTTCCTCATCCTGCTTTCTTCACGAACAGGAAACGCATGTCCACATCTTTGAGCGTTATGAACAAACACTCGAGGTACAGTTGAGTGGGGCACCTTTCTGTTGAGGGGCATCCAGCCGTGGGGAGTCCTGGATGTCCTTCTGGAAAGAACTTTGAACTTGGGGGAAGGGCAAGTGGATCTGCTCTTGGAGGCCAGGGATTGGCTGGGGCTTGAGGGGCCTCCCCCTTGCCCTGAAAATACCCCAGGACAGTGGGGGACAAGCAAGGTGACTGCTGGGGCAGTCAGCACTTGCAGGCAAGCGGCTCTGAGGGCATGAGAAGCATCTGAGGCGCCTGCTAGCTGCTCCATCCTGTCTCACCGAACCACAGCTGCGCCCTCGCGTTGGGACTCCAAAATGTCCTGAGAGACCAGACTTTCCCATTGTGAAGATGACTGGAGATCTTGTTCTAAGAGACTCCTCAGTCCAAGCCCTGAGGCACGCTGATTCAGGAAGGCAGGAGTCAGTCTGCCCCTCCTCCCTCTGGACTCGCCTGTCCACCCCACGCCCTGCTGCCTCATTGCCTGCTAGCGCCCAGTGGCGCAGAGGGGAGCCGTGAAGGGCAAGCACTGAAGTCCAGCCTGACTCGAGCCCTCCCTGGCCCACAGCACGGCCACCCTGCACCTCAGTCCTTCCTTGCCAAACTGAAAGAACAGCACATGCCCCAGGCCACAGCCGGTGGACATAAAACCTCGAAGAAGTGAGCCCACAGAGTTTTGGTGCAGCTCTTCAAAGTCCCCTAAGTAATGGCCCTTTCTTTTTTTCTTTTTTTAGATGTATTTATTTATGCACACAAGAGCTGGGGTACAGGCCAGAGTCAAGGAGGTGACAGGAGTCACCAGAGACAGAGTGGGGAGCAAAACAGGCAGACTGACTGAAACACACTGCTGAGGGGAGCAGCGGGCGAGGCAGGAGAGGTCTGCTACGCCCTGAGGTCCCTCCCTGGCTGGCAGCAGGGATCGAACTCAAGCTGCAGTGGCTGCCGTTTGCCTCACAGTGCGTTGCCCAACCCACTGCACTACCAGGGAGGCCCAGTAATGCCCCTTTCTGCTAGAGGGTCAAGTTAGGGTTTCTCTGATCCTGGGGATCCTCGGGGGTGGCCAGCATTGGTATCCAGATGTGGTATCTGCCTCCACCAGGGAAGCCAGTGTGCCAAGTGCCCCCTCTGGGATTCACGCGTACATAGGGTGGGGGCCAACTGTCTCAGCCCTAAGATGGGGTCCCTTAAAGATACTCAATAATTTAATGTTAAATGAATTCAATATAGGTAAGTGAAAATATTGGGCACCAGAGGCACAGAGCTGAACTTAACGCAGAAAAAGATAAAGATGGTTCACCTAAAAAAGAGCAAATCTTATATTAACAGCTCTCTTCGTAACAGTGATAATAGATGTTAGAAGACAGGGGAGTGATAGTTTCAAAAAGCTAAAAGAAAATAACTCTCGAGATAGATAGAACAGTAAATCCAGAAAAATGGTAATTCAATAACAAGGACACCTTACAGAATTACTCAGTTCAAAGTCCTTCAGGGCCTCCCTGATGGTGCAGGGGTTGGAGACACAGCCCTGCCAAGCCATCGCCAGTGACTGCAGTGTGAGTTCGATCCCCGGCCAGGGAGGGACCCACAGGGTGCAGCAGACCTCTCCTGCCTCCCTGCTGCTCCCCTCAGCAGTGGGTTTCAGTCAATCTGCCTGTTCTGCTCCCCACTCTGTCTCTGGGGCATCCTCTCACCCCTTGGCGCCTCTGGCCTGTACCCCAGCTCTTTTTTTTTTATTAATACAATTTTTAAAAAAAATTTACATATACTTGCCATCAATTGTAATCCCCATGTATTCCCCATCACCATCTCAGCAGTACACCATCACCTCAGTGCCTCATGCTCCCGTCTTCCCTCAACTCTCCCTCTCCCCTCCCCACCAAGAGTCCCCAGTCTGTCCTTGTCTCCTCATTTTTGGTTTTTGTGTCTTTAGTGCTGCTATTGTTATTATTATTGTTCTTATTCCTTTCCTTGATCCTTATTTGGTTCCCTTATGTTCCTCCTAAAGGAGGATCCATCTGGTATTTTACTTTTGCCTTCTCACTTACTTTGCTGAGCATAATCCCCTCCAGATCCATCCATGTTCCCATGAATGAGTCTAGTTTTTCATTTCTGATTGCTGAGTAGTATTCCATCGTGCATATGTACCACAGCTTCCCGATCCACTTATCTGTTTTTGGGCATTTAGGTTGTTTCCAGGTCTTCCCTATTGTAAAGAGTGCTGCTATAAACATAGGTGCACCCCAGCTCTTAAATAAATAAAATCTTTAAAAAAAAAAAGGGTACCACTGTCTCACCAGACTGGCGAGGAACTTCTGAGTCATTTCTTGAGTGGTGAGCGTGCTTCATCCTGCCCTGTGACACAGGCTGAGCCAAACTAGGAAAGGCAAAGATCGGCCTCGCAGCAGGTGTGGGGCTCGTCAGTTCCTCGCAGCTTTCCGTTGATGTAGCAGTAGACAGAATCCCAAGCCGTCTGATTTTAACATGGACGGTGGAACTGAACACACAGTACCCAAAGACACACAAGAGGTCAAGCAGAGCTGACCAGCCTCAGCCCCTCTCAGCCAAGGGAATGCAGTCACGGCCACACAGACGTCACTGCAGCAGCTCCTCAAAACAGAAAGGAAAAGTTAGACCTTTCACCTGCGTGGCTGTCCAAAGGATGTGAAAAAAGGGTCTTTATTTATGCACACAAGGGCTAGGGTGTAGGCCAGAGGTGTGGGGGGGTGAGAGGATTCCCCAGGCACAGAGTGGGGAGCAGAACAGGCGGATCCACTGAAACACACTGCTGAGGGGAGACAGGCAAGGTCTGCTGTGCCCTGTGGGTCACTCCCTGGCCAGGGATCAAACTCGTGCTGCTATGGCTGCAGATTCTTCATAGTGCTGAGGCTTAACCCTTTGCATCACCAGGGAGGCCCCAAAACAGGGTCCTAAAAAGCTGCCAGCACCCCATGTCCACTGCACCCCATGTCCACTGCAGCGTGGTCCACAGTAGATATGAAGCAGCCTCAGGTGCTTACATAGATCAAGAGGCTATGGTTTATACATAACCAGAATGCTCTTTGTGCACAGGATGAAAGAAGACACCATGGGCGGACTTGAGTCCGTCTCCTGCGTGAAGGGGCACAGAAAGCCAGCGTTCTGGTCTGCAGTGATCCTGTTTCTGGGCTTCACCTCTCCTGCCCCCGTGTGCTGCTGCTCGCGTGTGAGGTAAGTCACAGCCGGCAGCCAGCATGCAACTGCTCGTTCTCCTCTGATTACCAGGTTTGCTCGGTGCATTTTGATCCTCTGTTTGTGCATAAACAGGAATGAGTGTGGGGGAGAAACTGTAATTCTTGACCGGTCTGGGGCCAAGAGGAGGAGGCCTCAAAATAGGTTTCAACGTGATGTCCATCATCGGGCATTTACAGGAGTCACTAGACAGGCATGCTTCTGTTACAGGGCAGGGAGCAGGGCACCCCAGAGACCCCAACCCTGCCTGCTGCCATCCACCGCATCAAGACAAAACATGTGAAGAGCTTCTGTCATCCCTGACTCCTCCTCCTTCCTCTAAGAACTCTGATGAGAGCAGTCTCTCATCTGTGTTATCAAGCTGTGTGATCCATCCCTCCAGCTGATTACTCAGGAGCACGGGTCTTTATTCTGTGGCGGAGGGAACAGAATGGGGCTAGATTTGCTGAAGTCACAGGCACCGTGATAAGGGGAGATAGAAAATCAACAAGGAAGCAGTTGCCAGTGGTTGTCAGAGA
This sequence comes from Galemys pyrenaicus, assembly GCA_019455555.1. Lineage (NCBI taxonomy): Eukaryota > Metazoa > Chordata > Mammalia > Eulipotyphla > Talpidae > Galemys > Galemys pyrenaicus. The sequence continues at coordinate 271,749 of JAGFMF010011450.1, read as the reverse complement.
CAGAACTGTCTTCAGGATGAACCGTGACTTGGATATGAGCCCCTGAGTCTCCAAACTGAAGACTCCCGAGCCGTGACTCAGGCAAACGCTTTTCCTAAGAAGGAAGCAGGGCCTCCCTGGTGGCGCAGTGGGTTAGACAACGCACTGTGAGGCAAACTGCAGCCACTGCAGCACGAGTTCCTTCCCTGTCCCCAGCCGGAGAGCTGATGCACAGGGCACAGCAGACCTTTCCTGTCTTCCTGCTGCTCCCTCAGCAGTGGGTTTCAGTTAATCTGCCTATTTTTTTTTAAAGATTTATTTATTTATGCATACAAGAGCTGGGGTACAGGCCAGAGATGTGTGTGTGGGGTGAGAGGATTCACCACAGAGAGCGGGGAGCAGAACAGGCAGATCAACTGAATTACACTGCTGAAGGGAGCAGCGGGCACAGCAGGAGAGGTCTGCTGTGCCATGTGGGTCCCCCCCCTGGCTGGCCTCAGGGATCGAACTCGTGCTGCAGTGGCTGCGGTTTGCTTCATAGTGCGTTGCTTAACCCACTGCACCACCAGGGAGGCCCTAATCTACCTATTCTGCTCCCCACTTGGTCTCTGGTGAATCCTCTCACCCCCACCTCTGGCCTGTACCCCAGTTCTTGTATGCATAAATAAATCTTTAAAAAGAAAGAATGAAGACGCCAACTCTTCCATGTCATTCCATTAAGGTGCACCATGTGTCCTGTCAGTGTAAGCAAGGTATGGCCTCCCTGCTAACTGGAACATTCTGTGTGTGTGTGTGTGTGTGTGTGTATCTGATGGTTGTCCTTCCTCCTAGCTCTATCTGGTGATTTTACTCACAAATGGGCTGTGGTCACAGGATACACCCAGATGTACCCGATATCTTGTTTTTGAACCTGGCAAGCTTTGTCCGACCTCATCACCAACTAACCCATGGCCGGCGAGTCCCATTTATAGACAGGCCACTCACAAAGACGCCAGGGTTTTGTTAGGGTTTGTGGAACCACATTCCTCATTTTCCCAGGCAGGAAATGGGCTTTGGCGCCCTATGTCTAAGCCCTCCTCCTCTGCACTTTGAACCCGCCGTTCGTTCCAAATACAGCCTGTCTTCCTGTTCAGGGTCCTCTGCCCCTGAGCTCATCCTGCTGGTGCAGGACAAAGAAGGAAAGGAGGCACCCTAAGACCGGGGCCCTGGCTCACACAGGGGGTGAGGGTGGAGAGATTAATAGCCATGATCCCCACTACAGAAACCAAGACCCTCAGGCGCCATGGCTGCTGTGGGCGTGTCAGACCAAAAGTAAAGATACAGTGAGCTCCAGCTCCTGCATCTCCGGAGCCCATCGTAAGAATCTACAGAGTTGGTTAAAAGTCAACAAGAAGCCACTCCAGGAGTGAGTGTCCAAAAAAGGAGACTCTGCACTGGCAGGGGCATATGTCCTTCTGCCCCCCTGTGACTGTGCAGACTCGTCTCCTCACCAGCTCTCTGCTCTGCAGGAGGCCACTGCCCGCTGTGACCTGCACCTGCCGGGGCTCTCCTCACTGACCCCTCAGCAGAGGCTGCTTCCTCAAGGCCGCCGCCTGCAGCCACGCAGCCTCTCTCAGCACACCTGCCCCTTCGGGGCGGCTCTTCCTGCCACTTGAATCTACTACACAAGTGTCCTTCATTCCTCTGCCCCTTTCCCCAGTAAACCTGCTCTTTAAAACAAACATCGTCTCTGCCTCATGGAGAAATTTGCCTTGGAACTTGCCGCGTGCCGCTGAACAGGGAGCTCTGGGGAAACCTTTGCCAGCGTGACCCAGGACCCGGCTCTCCACTGACTCCAAAGATGATGACATCACTGCCATTTCCTGCGTTCGTTGGAGAAGTTCGCTGGGCAGAAGTCACCCGAGGCCTTCAGGGACTTGCCTTCCAGGTGCTGGGAGAACGCCAGCTTCACCTGGGTGTTGCCTGGGGGTGCGGTCCCTGTGGGAGAGATTTTTGAGCTGCCTGCTTCGAGGTGTGGAAGGCACTGGATAAAATGCAAGTTAATTTTTAGCAAATGTAGTGCGTGGAAATGTAGACAATGCTCTTAGGGAGCTTAATACCCTTGGTGGAGCCCAACAGGCAGTCCCTGCTAGGGACAGGGATGGTCACAATGACAAGCAAAGAAGTCAATGGAGTGGTGAGAGCAGGGAATGGCAGTGCTGGGCTAAGTCACGCCCTGCGGGGTTGACCGACCCCACACCTACCCACCCCTGCCCCACGGTAAAATGAATCACTTTGTCCATTGGGCTGCAGAATGCTTGACTCCTGCCTCTGACCGCACCCCTGGTTCATTGTTCTAAGTTGCTGTGGTGGCTCTTCCCAAATGGGCACCTTCCAAAGAATCCCTTTGCTGTGTTTATCTTTTATTTATTAAAATTTATTCATGCATACAAGAACTGGGGTACAGGCCAGAGGTGTGGAGGTGAGAGGAGTCACCAGAGACAGAACAGGGAGCAGAACAGGTGGATCTACTGAAACACACTGCTGAGGGGGGCAGCAGGGAGGCAGGAGATGTCTGCTGCACCCTGTGGGTCAGCTCCCTGGCCAGGCATCGAGCTTGCACTGCAGTGGCTGTGGATGCTCCACATTGCAGCACTCAACCCCGTGTGCCATCAGGGAGGCCCCTTTTTATCTTTTAATTTTGGGCATCTAGGACCATAAGAGGAAACTTCTCTGTGCTCCTTTCCACCTGTTGAGTGGACAGTGTGCAGTGGACACTCCTTCTGGGTCCTGGGCTGGAGTTTTCTAGTCCCTGCATGGACAAGGAACCCAGGCACCCAAGAGGTTGTCCAGGCAGGGCCCATCCTGATGCCTGGTGCCTGTGCAGAGTGAGTGGCTTCCTGAAGAACGCTGTGCCTCCATTACCTACCCTGCTGACATTTTCTACTGGTAGGAAAAAAGCTACTGGGGCCTCCCTGGTGGCGCAAGGGTTAAGTCTCATCGCTATCAAGCTATCGCACTAAGCTTGAGTTCGATCCCCCACCAGGGAGCAGACCCACATGGCGCAGCAGACCTCTCCTGCCTCCCGCTGCTTCCCTCAGCAGTGTGTTTCAGTCCATCTGCCTGTTCTGCTCCCCCACATCTCTGGCCTGCACCCCAGTTCTTGCATGCATAAAAAAATCCTAAAAACAAAACTAGAGAATCAAATCTGTAAATTTCTACATTATAGCTGGGGGTCATTTGTCTTGTTTAAGGAGTCCTTTGTCAAGGATTTTAAAAGTACCCTCTGATTTTATATTCCATTACTTTTGTGGCTTTCTTTCTTTTTAATGTATACCTTTGTTTTTTTTAAGCTGAGAACTTTGATGTCCCTGAAATTTGGTTAGGGTTTGGAAGAGAGAGGCATCTGCTGCAGAAAGACAGCCAATTGCCCACACCAGCTTGTTTACCCTCCCCCCAGCACCTCCCACCCCCGGGGTACCCCAGCAAGCAGTCCTACAAGTGGCCCCACCTGTTCTATGTGACTTTGTCCACTTGTGTGTCTACTCCTGAGTCAGAGCCCCAGGCCTGGTCACCCTCAGGCAAGTCCCCCGCTCTTTTCAAAAGTATTGTTCTCTGTTTTTCTCAGTTCCTCCTCCAGAAAGGCCTTAGAGTCAGTGATCAAAATGGCTTTGACTGGGATTATATTACATTGAAGGGTGAATCTGAGAGGGATTTGTGTCTTCATTGTATTGGGTTTTTCTTCTAAGGTGGTGCTCTATGTGGTGGGAGAAATATCGGGGCAAGGCCAGAGGCGTGGGGGTGTAAGAATTCACCAGAGACAGATAGAGAACAGAGCAGGTAGATTTACTGAAATGCACTGCTAAGGGGAGCAGCCAGGAGACAGGAGAGGTCTGCGCCCTAAGAGGAGCCGAGGCTCTTTTTACTCCTTTAGTCTCCTCCAGCTTTCTACCTGGGGGCCCCAGTTTGCACCAGTTTTCTGCTGGAATACCTGACTTCTGGCCTCTGGCAGATACATGTCTGGCCTCTACTCTGCATTCCTGAGCTGCAGATTCTTCTGGTCCTGGGGGACAGTTTTATGGCCTAGTCCCCAAGGCGCCTTCTCCAGCCCGGATCTACCTGCTTCCCCTCTGCTGCTGGCAGGAGAGGGCTTGTTACAGAATTACTCTGGCCCATATGGGCAGATAAACCAGGCAGTACTCAAGGAATTTTGGAGACCAGGCACTTTATTTCACATTCATATGCATATGGACCCAGACACAGACCTTTCTCTGAACATCTGGGCCCCGAGCAAAGGCTGGGAACTCCTTTTATACTTCACTGTATCTATATCGCTACATGGGTAAAAAAAGAAAATATATATATACAAACCATATGTTTGAAGGCTCGTTCCTGGAGGAAAGGGGGAGTTTTGCAGGGAGGCAACTTTCCAAGGACACAGACCAGCCTGACTTGTTACCTGCAGCTCTGTGGGGGGTGTTGAAACTGGGCCATGAATCTGACTTGCTCCCTGGGCCTGCACTGGTATGTTAGTTGGACTGAGGCTAAACTCTGTGACTGGGGAGGCATCTCCAGTCCATTGTCCAGCAGTACTTCTTCCACAGGCTGACTTGTTAACCTCATTAACAGCACCAACACGCCAGTCACCGTTTCCTCTTACATCTTTCACTGGTTTCATCATTTCTTCCTACTCTCGCACTTCCACTAATTTCCAGATATTTCGTGTTTCTGCTGATATGGTAAATGGGATTTTTGTTGTAATTTCTAATTTACTATTGTGGTTATATAGGAAAGTTGTTCATTGTTGTGAGTTATTCTGGAATCTCGCCATCCTACTGGTCTTACAACAACATAGTTTTAATGGTGTGTTCATTGAGTCTCTAATCTTCTCATTGTTTTGCTTCCTTTTATTTTTCTAATATTCATATTTGAGTTCTATTTCTCTCTCTTTTTTAAAGATATATTTATTTCTGCATACAAGAACTGGGGAACCAGACAGAGGTACAGGGGTTGAGAGGTCTCACAGAGACAGAGTGGGGAGAAGAACAGGCAGATCGACTGAAACCCACTGCTGAGGGGAGCAGCAGGGAGGCAGGAGAGGTCTGCTGCACCATGTGGGTCCCTCCCTGGCCGGGGATCGAACTCGTGCTGCAGTGGCTGCAGATGCTTCATAGTACAACGCTCAAACCCTTGTGCTACCAGAGAGGCCCTGAGTTCTCTTCCTTGACTTGTTGCCTTTCATACTCATTCACTCTCTGGAATATCTAGAAAATGTGTAGCCATATTGGTGATGGCAGGTTTCTTTGTTTTGGTGTTGATGTTCATGGAAATGCTTACACTTTCCCACTATTCAAGATGTAGGAGATTTCCAGCAGAAACTCCTTATCAGCTTAGGATGTTCAATGTTGCTAAATGCTTTTGCACTATTTATCAAAATGGTTGTATGTTTTTCCTTCTTGGGATTCTTTTAGATTTTCTTTCAGTCCTTTTTTTTTTTGTTTTTCAGTACATTTCTTCCTATATTGTTTGGATTCTTCGTGTGGTTTTCCTTGTGGGATCCCTGTGCTGAATTTCTCTTGGGTTCATGGCAGAGACCCAACTTGCTTATGCCCTTCAGAGATGAGAATGTGCGTTTCCGGCTGGACAGCTGGTATGTGTGTGAGGTATGAGGTATGACTGCGGAACACCACGGGCAAACCCCTAACACGTGAGAGGCAAAGGCCAAAAGCATGATCCTGTGACTTTATATAAAATTCCCCAACAGTCAGAAACAATTTATAAGGGCATAAAAAATCAGTGATACTGGGTCAGATAGAATGTTCTATACATTGATCATAGTGGGGTTTTGGGGCCTCCCTAGTGGTGCAAGGGGTCAATAAACACACTGTGAAGCATCCACAGCCACTGCAGCAAGAGTTCGATCCCCGGCCAGGGAGGGACACACGTGGTGCAGCAAACCTCTCCTGCCTCCCTGCTGCTCCCCTCAGCAGTGGATTTCAGTAGATCTGTTACAGAATTACTCTGGCTCTTAACCCAGGCTATGGAAGGAGGACCCAGGTGGTCCTCAAGGATTCTGGAGAACAGACACTTTATTCCACATCATGTGCATGTGGATCCACACACGGACCTTTTCCGAGAATCTGGGCCGTGAACAAAGGCTGGGAGCTCCTTTTATTCTTTACTATCTCTACATTACCTGTATGGATAAAAAAACAGATGAAACCATATAGTGGAAGGCTAGTTCACAGAAGCAAGGGGGATTTTTCAGGGAGGTGACTTTCCAGAGATGCTGCAAAGAGACAGACTAGCCTGACCCTTCCTTAGACATGCAGCTGTTGAGAAGCCATGAATCTTGATTTGGAAGCAAACTTGTTGACGGCCTGCATTGCTTTGTTAATTGCACTTAGGCTAAACTCTGTGACTGGGAAGGTGCCTCCACATCCATTGCCCAGCAATATTTCTTCCACAGACCCACCTGTTCTGCTCCCTACTCTGTCTCTGGTGAATCCTCTCACCCCCCACATCTCTGGCCTGTACCCTGGTTCTTGTGTGCATACATAAATACATCTTTTTTAAAAAAGCACAATGGTTTCATGGGTACCAACTTTTATCACCATGCCGCTTAAAACTTGTGATTCAATGTGAACTACGCCCCATAAGGCTGATTGATAAGGAAAGACACTCAGCTCTGCCGTCACAATCTCAGAGTCCGAGGTTGCACTGTCTTTCCTCTGAGTCACTTGTATTTGGCTTCTGCTGTCACCACTCTGTGTACGTGTCCCTTGCTAAGGTACACGGGGTCCCGTACTGACTCACTAGCTCTGAGCCACTCTGTCCACACCCGCAGGCTGTGCCAGTGACTGGGTTTTCAGGCCAGTCGGGCTTTGCTGTGGCACCTCTGTGAGTGTCATCAGACCCTGGGTGCTGTTGAAGAGGTCTTGCTCTGGTCTAGCACGTGCACCTGCCTGCCAACTACGGCCTGTCCACGGCTGAGATACAGTAGATCCTCCCTTTGCCCTGAGTTGTATTTCAAAGCAGCAAATTCACCCTCTAGAGCATTTCTTATTCCTACCCTGATTCCAGATCTTGGAAGCTCAGCTCTCAGCAGTGACATTGGAGGGAGCAGGTGTGGAATTTGTGCTGGGAAACCTGGTGACCCCAGCCCTGCTGGAGTGCCCATCACCTCCTACATCCAAGCCTTTCCTGGGTAACTTCTGCCTTTTCCAGAGCAAGTGGGCTCTGGATTACAAAGTATGAAGATTTCATTTTGATTGGCTGAGGTTCACAGACAAGAGTAAAGGCAGCGATAATACTGATGGGCGAGACCCCTAGGGGCTTGGAATGCATTGCTCATGGGACTTTCTGGTGAAGCTGAGGGACCTCGCTGGACTCTAGAGGCTTCCCAGAGTCCCCTGAGTCCCAGAATCCTCTAGGGTCCCTATTCTGCCCTGCAATCCCACCAAGTCATTTATTCTCACCTACAGCATGAGGACAGTAATTCCTACGAACTTCAGGAGGTCAGTGTTAATACAGATGTCATGTCCAGGCCACCTTGTCCACTCATTACTGGTTTCCGTGACCTCCCTCTCCCTTGCCCTGAACTGGGAGAGTAGCCATGGTCAGCTGGGAACTCTAGGTTGCAATGTCAGAATCTATTTCTGAGTAAGGAAGACCATGGCAGGAACCTATGTGTGTTCATGTCCTGTTAGGAAATCACTCCCACCATAAGTTAACCACTGTTACTTTTTTAGCATTAAGGTGATGTATTAATTGTGTGAAGAAATGTTGTGCAAAGTACAATAAAAGATCCCAACAGTGCTAAATAAACAGGTGGTAATCTGGTTAAAGAAGTGACCCAGGGTTCTCACTTGTGGCACAAGGGGTTAATTCTCAGCACTATGAAGCATCTGCAGCCAATGCAGCACAAGTTCGATCCCTGGCCAGGGAGGGGACCCACAGGATGCAGCAGACCTCTCCTGTCTCCCTGCTGCTCCCCTCAGCAGTGGGTTTCAGTCGATCTGCCTGTCCTGCTCCCAACTCTGTCTCTGGTGAGTCCTCTCACCCCCCATATCTCTGGCCTGCACCCCAGCTCTTGTATGCATAAATAAATAAATCTTTAAAAAAAAAAAACACCCACTGCAGAAATCTCATGGCCCATTTGACTTTATTGTAATGATTGGAAAAGCACAAGTCACTGTGTAAACTCAACTAGGGCCCCCTTCTTTCCATCTTCAAGAGGGCCTACTGCTTTGGTGGTGTCTGTGTCTGTGTGTGTGTGTGTTTGGGGGGATTTGATAATCTAAGACAGTGTTTCTGGTCTATATAAAGACTCTCAGCTATTTGGAAACCTGTTCTCCAAAGCGATAGTCTGTTTGCAAAAGGAAACTATCCAGAAACATTCCTCCCCCATTCTGAGTTGGGCCACCTGTTACTACAATGCAAACAAAAGGGACTTTGGTGTAGCAAAAAAGAGAAAAAACAACCAACAAGGGGAGGGGAGACCCAGGAGGTCCAGTTAGCCCCAAGGCGCCAGCTGCAGTGGCAGCTTCAGCAGCCCCACGGGCCTGCACACGGGCCTGTAGCGTAGCCCAGGGAGTAACAGAATGAAGTGGGGAAAGCTCTGGAGCAGAAAATCTCATCAGTAGGTCCACTCTCCGATGTCACTTCTTGGCTTTGGCCTCCTTCAACCTTCCAGAACTTTCTTTTTACTCTTTCGTTGGTGTGTGTTGCATACATGTTCTTTGAAGCTGTTTTTTTTTTTTAATTTATTTATGCACACAAGAGCTGGGGTATAGGCCAGAGGTGTGGGGGGTGAGAGGAGTCACCAGAGACAGAGTGGGGAGCAGAACAGGCGGATCCACTGAAACACACTGCTGAGGGGAACAGCGGGGAGACAGGAGAGGTATGCTGTGCCCTGTGGGTCCCCTCCCTGACTGAAGATTGAACTCATGCTGCAGTGGCTGCAGATGCCTCATAGTGCAGTGCCTTACCCCTTGCACCACCAGGGAGGCCCCAGACATGAAGTTCTTGTTTTCCTTCTGCCCCATCCCTCCCACCCCTTTACTGCATTCCCAACAGCCTTTCCCCTTCATTGTGTTTATTAATATCCTTGTGATTTACTTGTCTTATTGTCCACTAGGTGAGGGTGCGGGATTTGCCTTCTTCAACCTAACTTCCTTCACTACACACATTTCCCTGGAACTCACTCCACCTGCTATGAGTGGCTGCACATCATCATTCCTTGGGGTTAGACAACATTGCACAATAGGGACTGTTGGTCCAGTCCCTGCCAACAGGTAACTCCCATTCACAGTCAGCTGCTGTTATTTGTGCCATTGTGAGCACTGCACAGCGCATGGCTTTGGGCTGATGATTTGATGCTCTTTGGACAGACAACCCAGAGTGCCATTGCTGGATCATACAGTATTTCCATCTTTATTTCACAAAGCTACATCAATCCAGTTTCCAGAACGGCCACACCAGCTTATATCCTGTTTTTCTACATGCTCCCCAGCGTGTAGAAAACTTGTGGCTGGGGTCTTTTTTTTTTATTAAAATATTTTAAAATTTACATATACTTGCCATTAATTGTAATCCCCATGTATTCCCCATCACTATCTCACCAGTGGGTTGGGGTCTTTTTAATAGAGGCCATTTTAACAAGCGTGAAATAATCTCTCATGTTATTACCCTGTAGAGTCCAAAAGGCTAGAAATGACTGAGAAAAGCTGTGTGCATGTGTGTCCCCGTCCAGTTGAATTATCACTCCTCCTATGAGCTCATAAAGATGCATTCATACATTATCTCCCCCAAAATGCTGACTTGCCTCAGGCCTGTTGTGCATCTGATATTAAATTTGGTTACATAGAAATCACTTTGAATTTTTGGAGGTCCAAAATAACCCAGACCTATTCCTTGGGAAGTTTCTCCTTTCATTTCCCATCCTTGACTTGCCCACCGAGAGCCCGTCTCCCACCATGGCACCACTTAAGCCAACCACAGCCTGTGGTGTCTTAATGGATTTGGAGACATCTGTGAGAAAATGCCTGAGAGGCTGGGGACGCTGAGATCTTTGCACCCTCTGCTCACCAGTCTCCTCCATTCTTTTGGTGGTTCCTGGCATCTTTATGTGAGACACCCACTTCTTTTTTTTTTTTAAAGATTTATTTATGCATACAAGCACTGGGGTACAGACCAGAGGTGTGGGGGGTGAGAGGATTCACCACAGACAGAGTGGGGAGCAGAACAGGCAGATCAACAGAAGTACACTGCTGAGGGGAGCAGCGGGCACAGCAGGAGAGGTCTGCTGTGCCCTGTGGGTCCCCTGCCTGGCTGGCCGCAGGGATCGAACTCGTGCTGCAGTGGCTGCGGTTTGCTTCATAGTGCGTTTCTTAACCCACTGTGCCACCAGGAAGGCCCAAGACACCCACTTCTTAAGTCCATGGGACCTCACATGGGGTCAGATAAAGGAGAACGGACACAGGATGCTGGGTACCCCAGGCGGCTCTTTGATTTAATGGTCTGAAAGGCCAAGGTAAATTTGTCTTGCAAAATGGACTCTTATTTGGGGATTCAACCAATTGTCTGTTTTGAAGTCTCCCTTCAATAACCAGAGTATCTATGATGACTTCTAAATTTTAATCTACTAACTAAATCACAATATTTTCATGTTTCGCTGCACGGGTTACTACTTGTCAAGAATTTACACATCTGGGTTATTTGTTTGAATTCAATGCTGTCCAAAAACAGTTCTAAGATTTCCATTGTAGAAAAAGGAAAATCAATATACCTGGCAGAGCAAATGGATGTGAAGACCTGACAGAGTGGTGATTACAAACGAAATGAAAGACTCGGTTTGAGACAGTAGCTTTATTGATGAAGTTGTATCTGCATTATAAGTCAGACTATAAAACTCTTAGTGTGACCGTGTGTATTTACAGCCTCTAAGGGTCACACAATCTGCCTAAGAACAGGATGCTGCCGGAGGGATTGTGCCGAATCATGAAGATGAATGGGTGGTCGGCAAGGAAATTTTCCTCTGGCATCAGCATGCAGTATGTGGCGATACTAGCTGTGGCAGCTGCTGCTTCTGTGCCCTCCTCATTCACTTCCACGAAGGCCTTGTGGACAATTTTTGAGATGAAAATATCTCTGGTTGCTGTCATACCAGACAGATCAGCCTTGCCAAGGATGAAGAGATCTTCCACGCCCAGGCGGGCCAGGTGGGAGCTGAGATTGTAGCTCTCTTCCAGCTTGAACTTGGGCAGGTGCACATGGACATCTATATCACTCATATTCTGAGGATTGGTCCACTCCCGTATTTTTTCCAGAGTCAATTGCTGCTCAATCTAGAAGTAGAATGTGCAAAGAGAAAACAATCTTATATAGGTAAAGTACTAAAGATTATTTAAATGAACAGACCCCAATGTCACTTGCTACTTTGTTTCCTTCATGTTTATGCCAGTTCTTTCTAGCAATCTCTCCATCCACCCACCAATCCACTAATCTGCTGAAACACCATCCCATACATATAGCCTCATTTGTAGTCATCTATCTACTATTCCTCCAGGACTCAACAATGCCCTGCAATACTGCACCACTCTGATGGGCCCTGAGGGTTATTATCTCCATGAAGGCCATATTACACCTTAGCTAACTGATTGAGTGTTGTAAGGGAAAATGTTAACAGTTTTCTTCTATGTATACTATTATTTTTATTCTGAACCAACTAATCACTGTGATGATTTGTGAACCACACAGATCTAAAACAATTTCTAATAGATTTAGCTCCTCGGGGAAAATAGAAAAGCTCCTACTTCCTCATCTGAAATGGGGACAAAAAAGCACCTGTCTTACAACAGCCTCACAAGGATTAGACGGTTGGTGGCAGTGAGTGGGGTGTAATGTCCACTGTAACCACTGCTATTTCCACACAAGACTGGGCTAGACCAGATCATCATCTCACTTGTCCTACTGCTGTTGGTCATCCCTGTCCTGAGACTCTCTTTATAATCAGAACAGATGACGGTGGATACCATTGAAAGAAGCATCATGTTGATGTTAAGACATCCTCTATCATACAAAAGGATAGTATATTCAGACTGCATCCTGACAGCAAGTTTGCTTGAGGAGGAGGTGAGAAAAAACACAAATCAGGCCTGAGACACTGAGGAAATACCACAATCTTCACAGCTTTGCCTGGTCCCAGCCTTGACAAGAGAGTACAAAGTCTTCGCGGTCCTTCTAGTAGGAACTTCATACGCAGTTGAGATAGGAATGGATTAACACTATAGTTCACATGTCTCGTGAGACTTCCTATTACATAGTTACTGAGAATTTAATTCACAAGCTATATGAATTGTAGGGAGAAGAAGCAGTGTAATAAGAGGACTTTACACTACATGATGAAGCTTTATGGCATAGGTCTAGGGGGTTTTAATTAAAAGAAATGTTTTGATCAAACAACCCTTCATCTCTAAAGCTCACTTAAGAGTTTCCTGGAGCTGTCACTGAGTAGCAGGACATCTACTACACTACACTACATGATGAAGCTTTGTGGCATAGGTTTAGGGGGCTTCAATTTGAAAAAATAATAAAACAACCTTCCATCTTTAAAGCTACTTAAGACATTTCCATGAGCTGTCACTGAGCGGGAGGACATCTACTGTAGGTCTTTAGATGGTCCCCACAACATAGGGCTCCCCAGTAGGAAATGTGAAGGGATCAGTTTCAAAAGATATGGGAAGTGAAGTGACAAAAGTAAACACATAACAAGCACTGAGCACTCAACACACACAGGAGGAGGAGTCAAACACTGAAAGGAAAGGAGAAGGTGAAGGGCAGGTGCATCACCTTCTCCAGCCCCGTGGACGCGTCCTCTATGTTGTCCGGGAGCAGGATGACCATGCTCAGCTCCCGGCCCTTATACGGCAGCTCCAGCACGCGGCACTTGAGGTCCTGGATGTAGCTGAATGGAAGTTTCTTCTTCAGGTACATCATCTTCACTGTCTTTGTGTCTTTCTGAAAGGTGGAAAGACAAGTCACTCATCGTCATCTGCATCTTGCAGAGCAAAGATACGCTGGACAGAGGCTCGGGCTCACCTTATTCAGCCTGAATGAGGAATCCTTGGTGTCCTCTTTTCTGAACTCATCCTCCCAGGAGCCTTTGAAGTAGATGGCGTTCACCAGCACAAGCTTGGTCATGCTGTCCACCACACCTGCTGCCAAGAGTTCTGGAATCTTCCCTAAAATAAGAAAAGCAAATCTTATTGGAAATCCACATCTCCAAATTCCAAATCTGAACAGATTTTGTTCAGCAATGACATGCAGTGAAAACACCGTTTCCATTTCATTTCCCTTTAACATGATGTTGAGGTAAAAACACCCTCGTGTGTGTCTGAGGGCACCAACTCATGAGCCTGATGAGATGACACAACCACACCAGGGCACACTGCAGCACGAGTCGAACGTGCTGACTGGCGGTAGACAGGAAAATGCCCCTTTTCTGGACGTGATCACAGGGGTCCTGTTTGTGACTGGCCATTCTTTTACAGAAAAAAATACAGTCTTCTGGGGGAAAGTTTGGAGTCACTGTAATTCAGTCCTGCTTTAAATGCTCATTGGCAGCACCCTCAAAATATTTGCATGCAGGGTGGACCCCACTGAATCGCAGCTCCACTGGGCAATCCTCATGTGCATTGGGCCTGTGGACACCTCGTCTCATCCCGTGACTGGGCAGGACAGGTGCGTGGGACCACCTAGGTCCACCTCTTACCTTCTGTTTGGCCTTTGACCCACTCGTTGATCACCTGCCTGGCCTCTTCAGAGGCGCTCTGGAAATTCACATTGGCCAGCTCTGCGCCATACAATTTTTGAGTGGATGCTAAGAACTCCTATGGAAAAAACAAAAGTGTTATGAATGATTCTTACTATCAATATATACAGAAGCCTGTTCCAAGATCTTTAAAAGCAATAGAAATTGGCCTCAAAGACATCCATCTCCTTATACCCAAAGGATCCTATTACAATCTTTTTAATATGTGGAAATATATATGTAACAAAAATGATTCCTCCTAACCATATTTAAGGGTAAATTTCAGTAGGTTTGGTATTGCACAAAACACCAAGTCTTTGCTAACCTCTTCACCAACAACAAATTCTGACTGCACTTGGGAATAGGCGGTGGAATTTTCCCTGCTCTGTGAAACAGCAGGACACTCCAACCTGGATGCCAGAACAAAGTCACGTCACCCACAGGAACTACCAGGGGCCTCTCTCCTCATCCGTATTATTTTTCTGAAGATTTACAAACATTTAAACTGACTCCTATGGCTTGGTTTTGCTGGGGAAAACCCATAATTTAGAATTAGTTTTAGAACATGAGGTAGAAAGTGCTTACAGGGAGGAAATTATAGGTTTTCTCTCCGTATAGCCTGTTGGCCAGTTTCAGAACATAGGAGGCCTCACGCTTGTTCACATCGGCGTTCAGACTCTGAAATCCGGAGTGGACGTCCTCAACCGCGTCAAAACGAAGACCCTAAAAGGAAGAAAACATTTCATGAAACATTTACTGTGAAGTTATAGAGTGATGCCAGGCATTTGCTTCCATCAAAGGAATGTGGTTTAATCACTGAGCACAGAAGGCCCCAGGCTCCTACCTTATCATGTTTTCATCTGCAGGAAAGAAGAACAATGATGGAGATGACAAAACTTACAGCTTCTTGAGACATAATCCCAACATCTGTTAGTGCCTTTAAGTCACTTTTTTAGTTATACTTCTAGTTCTGCAGAGATGAGTGGTTGGTTATTAAACTAAGTATTTCTACAAGTCAGAGTTTTTACCAAAGGTAAACGTAAATGGCATGTTTTCACCTATATTCAAATTCAATTCCATTTCATTGTATAATTTTGTCAAATAATACTCACTGAAGTTTCTGACAATAAAATTAAGCATCAGCACCATGCAGGAACACACATTCCTACAGGGTGAGATTTAGTATTTTATAATTAGCCCTGAGCATCAGTAAGTGACTTCTGTAAAAAGCACTTCTTTACAAAAACCATTGCAAAAGTTTAATTCCCCACACATCAATTGCAAATCCAGAATTCTTAATGGCTTTATCGGCCTGGGCTGTTCCTGGGTTTTAAGACACAAAGACCAAAAAAAGCAGATACAGGAGGACAAATTGGGGACACTTGGTGGGGAGGGGAGGGGGAGGGTTCAGGGCAGACGGGAGGGACTGAGGTGATAGTGCACTGGTGATATGGTGATGGGGAATACATGGGGATTACAATTGATGTTAAATATATATAAATTAAAGGGAAAAAAGAAAAAAAAAGGTCTAAACAATAAAAAGTTATCCTGTGCATTCCAACACAGTGATATTAAGGTTTATTATTAACATTTTGGAAATGAGTATAAATCTTAGACTGACAAATAATAAAGCAATGAGACCTTAAGAAAAAAAAAAGGACCTCATGTTGCTCTCTTCTTTAAAAAACCTTTTTGAATTTCCTGAGGCCTAAAGAATAAAGTAAATCACGTTCAAAAATAAATAAATAAAACTTATGAATGAACTTTGAATAAGAAAAAAAAAAAAGCAGCTACAAAGTCCAGGTATTCAAAGACACAGACTGCGTGCTGGGGCTGTGAGCGACTGCGTAATGGAAGCTGGCAGAAGGCTCTTCGACTGTTCTGAGTCCCAGCCTGGAAGCCTTAGCACGAAGCTGAGGAGAGCTTTTCAGAAGCCACTGCAGCTAGCACTAGTAAGCACCATTAGGACCCTGAAAAGGCTGTCCTGTGCATGGTTGGAGATGGGGATCTCTTCCCCAGCCTGGCCCCGCCCTGCACCACAGGCCTCAGACTCCTGTCCCCTGCAGGCCTCCTGCCCAAGGGCCTGGACATCAGAGCGCACCAGCACAGGGGGCTCAGCAGACGGAGTCCCTCCCTTGCCCTCCGCAGGCCAGTCCACCGCAGGCCAGTCCCACCGACTGCACGCTGCCCATTCTGCTTCAGCCCTCACAGGTCATTGATATGACAGGTCTCTGAGCACCGAGGTCCACGCAGGCGCAGCTGGACGGGCCTGGCCTATTGCCAGGACAGGCCGAGGTTGCACACCAGGTCCGGCCTCCAGAATAGCAAGGCTGCCCTGCACGGGTGCTCCCTGCTGCGCCCTCACCCCCAGCCAGTCACCGTCGGAGCCTGCACCCAGCAGGTGCTCATTAAGCAGGGCTAAAGGCAAAGCCTGTAGCGCGTGGAACACTTGGGGCTCCCCCAGCATCCCCGAGGTGCTCCAGCCCCGACAGGACACGACTCGCACGGGGAAAGCCCAGGCCGCCCGCGCTCTGCAGACAGCGCAGGGAAGGTCTGTCTGTCTGTCTGTCTGCTGACCTTGGCCACCTGGGCTGCGGTGTTGCCCCTGGTCCCCAGGAAGACCATGGCCATGGCTGAGGACACGCTCAGGGGAGAGAAGAAGATGTTCCCGCAGGGACTGTCCTGGCTCAGGGTATGGAGCAGGTCCAGGGCGAATGCAGCGTTGGCAGCGGTCAGCGGCTCCATGGTGAGGCTGCAAGAAGACCCGGCTCCTGGAAACGGGGAGTGGGGAGAGGAGGAGCATTCCGGGATCTCAGGGCTCTGGTGCCACGCATCTGGCCCCGCATCTGGCCCAGAACCCCACGCAGAGCAGAGGAGCCCAGGCTGCTGGGCTAGTTGCAGGTGCCAGGGCTCCAGAGCTGTCCTGGGGGGACGCGTCCCCAAGCCAAGGCGATGGGGCTGAGGCTGCTGCAACTCATCTGCGTAGCCCTCTGTGGTCACGCCCCTGCAGTGACCTTGTCCATGCACCCCCATAGGAAGGCATTTCCTGCCCACCCTCAACCCCCACCCAAGAAACCCCTGACTGGGCTCTTCCTCTTTTTTTTTTCTTATCAGGGAGGATCAGAATACTCTCCCAAGCATTCAAAGGTTGACCCAGCCACAGCCCTATTTTGCTACTTGTCTGAGCCTGCAGTCATCTAGGAAGGTGTGTTCCTGAAAGTAAGAATGTTTCTGCTCCAGAACCACAGCTACCTCTGTGCAGGAAAGCAAATTAACTCACAGCAGACACAGCAACGAACCTCTTGGGTACCGGCCCTAATGTGGGGAGGGGAAGTAGCTGCTGCTGAGCTCAACCCATCAGTCTGGCGGTTCAGCCTCAAGGGCTGACAGGATCCTCTGTCCCCCACAAAGGCAGCCCACCCCAGTTGGTTAACCCCCTGGGCACCCCATGCTGCCCCGACTCTGAACCCAGCCCCCCCACACACAGGGCAGGGGAGTGAAGGGTCCTGGCTGCTGGAGTGGGAGTAGGGCCAGGAATTCCTCTGTGGCTGACTCAGTCTCTGAGCTCACAGCCTCTGCTCCCTCTTCCTCCAGCACAGAGAAGTGGCCTCAGGGCCTGGTGCCTGGACACTCCAGCTGGGCAGGGAGGGAGTTCCAGACACAAAAAACCAGCAACCTGATCTCAGCCACGCCCTGACTGTCCTCCCTGCCCACCACCCGGCCAGGCTGTGCCCAGGACCCTGGTGGCCAGCGAGGTGCACGGGCAGGCGGTGCTGGACGCTGTCCCGGTCAGAGGGCTGTCAGCACCAGCAGAGGAAGCGCCTGCTCTCAGCGCGGGCCCTGCTGCCCACTCAGCTCCCCCCACGTCCCTGCAGCCCCTGGCTCTGTCCTACCGGCTCCTTGGCTGCACTGGATCCTGAGGAAGTGTGATCTGTGCAGGATCCTCTAGCTCTGCCCTTACAACTGCAGAAGGGGAGTTTCCGGGAGGCGGGGCGGCCCCTCCCCAGGGGATTTCCTGGGGCCTGCACTGCCAGGATTGGTCATGGATCATGCCTGCTGGGGTAGACACCAGCCCACAGCGCCCTCTGCAGGCGGCCAGCGCCCTCTGCATCCCAGCAAACTGGGGTCTCTGACAGGACCTGAGGGACTGTTTCTTACTAAGGGGTGAATGACTCCTGGCATGCGTCACCTCCTAAAGGCAAGCCAGCCAGCCCTCTACAGAGAGAATCCACTCCATGGACACTCGAACCCCCCGAAGCAGTTCTGAATGCTTCTGCCCCTCCCAACCTCCCCCGCTCTCACGCAGGTCTCATGGGAGGGCTCAGGGAAGCCCCTCATGGAGCACGGGGACAAGGGCACAGCCGTGAGCGTGAGCTGCTCGCACTGCTGTCAGTGACGGAGAGTGAGCGGGCCCACGCCCTCCCGCGTTGGAGTCGACCACGGACAGCTGCGGTCGGCAGGCGTGCCTGCGTCCAGCAGGTGTGGGCGGGCGCAGGTGGGCGCACCTGGGCTGAGACAAGGGCACGTAGGGGCGGGGTCACGAGGACGCCAGAAGGAGATGGAGAACAGGAGCGAGCAGAGGCCAGAGAGCCCAGGCAGTGGAGATGCGCCGGGGGCGGGGGCCTGCCAACCTCCTGCCGCCCGTCCCCTGCCTGGACCTGGTCGCCTCTGATGTAACGATGTGATAACAGCCACCTCAGGCCCCAGGCCTCCTCCTTGACGGTCCCCGGAATCCCTGAGAACCTGCTCCGGGCCTGCTGGCTCTGCACCCGCTAAAGGAGACAGGCAGGAGGCTGAGCCCATGAGTGCAGATGCTGCCGCCTGAGGACGCGGGCCCAGCCTCGTGGACAGCCGTCACAGCTGCGTGCACGTTCGAGCCCATCTGTGCCTCTGGCCACCTCTCGCAGGACGAGCGTCCACTACAGCTGCACCCAGGCTACCTCAGAGGGAGGAGGAAGAGCCGGCTCGGGCTGCACAGAGGCAGAGGGGTGCGGCAGAGGGGCTCCCCATCCTGCCCCGAGCGTGCGTCCCCGAGGCCCTCGGCAGCCCGGCACTGTCGTCCAGCTGCAGGCAGGAGGCCTGGGCGGGCTGCACGGGATGGCTGGCAGGTGCGGCCGGAGCTGACGTGATGGTCCAGGCAGACGGCAGCTGGCCACGGGGCAGCCTGGGCTGTGCTGCCTGATGCGGTCTGCTCTAGAGGACGCGCTGTGCCCGAGTCCAGAGAAAGAGCAGGGGGCAGAGACCACAGCGCCTCAGGCCCGGCTGCGCCCTCGGCTGCTCACGTCCAGCGGGCAGCACGGACGGCCTGCGGCGCCGGGAGCTGCTCGTGCTGCGTCGCCAGAACCACACACAGCCCGCGCTGGGGACGTGCTGACCACGCTGCGGCCGTCTGCCCAGCACCGCTGCGGGCACCGGCTGGCCCGTCCCTCTGCGAGCAGAGACCCTGGTCATCCGGAGCCTCCGGCCCTGCGCATGGCCGTCTGGTGGGCCAGGCTGTCCTGATGTCAGGCCGCTCAGCCGCTGTGGCCGTCTCAGGCCCCTGGGACACCGGAGCTGCAGGCGTTGGCCCAGGAGCTGCTGGCCGAGAGCACGAGCCCCAGGCCTCATTGGGGGCTCTGTCCTGGCTGACAGCCTCTCCTGGACGTCTGGACGCTGGATGCTGTCTGGGGTAAGAGAGCCTCTCCTGTGCACTCTGGAGTCTTTGTTTCCTCAGTTTCTTGACTGAACCCCGTTGTTGTTCCCGGAGCCTCAGGGTGTGCGACTGTGTGTGGGTCACTCCCTGGCCGGGAATCGAACTCACGCTGCAGTGGCTGTGCACGCTTCACAGTGCTGAGGCTTAGCCCTGCGCACAGGGAGGTCCCTGTGGTTGGCCCTGTCTGGGCAGAGTCCCAGCTACTGTCGTTCAGGACACGCAGGCCACGCTGACCCACACCCCATGCCTCTGTGTGTCAGGAGACCTGTACTTGGGGACCCCCATCCAGCTGGGGCACAGAGCCCACTGCTCTGTGCTCTGACCGCTGCAGCTCCTGGCCTAGCCAGGGCCCCTGGGATGGACACCACTTCCCCATGGCCAGGGAGGACAGCGAGGGCCAGCTCAGACGCTGGTGGGTGAAGCCGTGTCCCCACCCAGCTTCTTTGTGCCCTGCACCCCTCTGCGTCCACTCCTGAGACTAAGTGTCCAAACCCAGGGCCAGGGTGGAGCAGCCTGGACTCACATGGGCACAGCCATGCCAAGGTCATTCCCGGTCTGTCCACACGGTGGCGCTCGCAGGTAGGAGGGACTGTGGTCCCCACCAGACCCATTTGCCTGCAGGCATCTCAGGGACTCTGCTCCCTCCCTAGGGGCCACCGGAGAGGGAAGGCTGGGGGAGGCTGTCCACACCAGACAGGGCCAGAACCAGGGAGCAGGAGGCTGTTTAGGCGAATGGGTGTGCCTCCTCTCAGCGTCACAGTGGACCTGGCGGGGTGGGTGGAGAGAACACCCAGCCTGACCCAGGGCAGCTCTCTGCACCCGGAGGTGCCAGCATGGTCCCTGCTCTGAGCCAGGGCTGCTGCCTACAGCATGGGGTCCTGCTCCGAGACAGCAGCAGTATCCCAGCGTGGGGTGCTCACCCACAATGTCTCTGCCTGGCTGTACCCACAGTCTCAGACACCCAGCTGAGATGCTGGCCCAGCTGAGGTGCCCAAGGCCCCCATCACTTCACTCCTAGATTCCCCTGCTCACAGGCAGCCGGTCTCCCCCCCAGGACCCCCCAGCCCACACGGGCTCCCTCTTCACAGGGTGGCTCCAGGACAGATGCTGTACAGGGGGCCATGAAGCCCAACCCCAATGCACAAAACCTTCACCCCTTTCAGGTTCTTGGGCCTCTCCTCCCCCCTGCCCTCTCCTGCACCTCTCTTCTCCCTTAGCCTCACAACCCCTATACAGTATGTTGGGGCACCCTGACTACAGTGAGTGGCTTCTTTTTCAGGAAAGGAGGAACTGAGCCTGGTGTATTTGGGATAAGCAGGGGTCCCTGGGGGCAGGGACAGGCCTGGGGCTCTCCCAGCTGTGCTCTGAGCTCCTGAGAATGAGCTTTAAGGAGGAGCTGGGAGGACAGTCATGGCTAAAAGCACTGCGAGTTAGGATGTGGCGAGTTAGGATGTGGCATCATCAGCACCCGAGGGGCAGGAAGATCATTCTCTGTGATTTCCCCCTGCCGTGCTGATGACTCAGCAGATCAGTAATTTTTTCAATAGTTACTTATTTGTTTCCTATACATTCCTCCTATAAGTGAAACCATCTGATATTTTTCCTTTCCCTTCTGGCTTATTTCACTGAGCTTAACCCCTTCTAGCTCCATCCATGTTGCTGTGAATGGCATGAGTTTATCTTTTTGATGGTTGCATAGTATTCCTTTGTGTATATAGACCACATCTTCTCGATCTAGTCATCTGTCCTTGGGCATTTGGCTTGTTTCTATAGCTTGCCTATTGTGAAAAGCGTCACAATAAGGACAGTGTACAGGCTTCCTTTTATGCTAGTGTTTTTGTATCCTTTGGGTAAATTCCTAGGAGTGGGATTGCTGCATCAGATGTAGGTCCACATTTAGGAGTTTGAGGAACCTCCACACCACCTTCCCTAGAGGCTGGACCAGTTTGCATTCCCACCAGCGGTGTAGGAGAGCTCCTTTTTCTCCACATCCCTGCCAGCATTTGTAGTTGCCCGTTTTTTTAAAATATGTCTTTCAGGCTCCCTGCATCTCTGAGAGTGCCTACGATGATGTGTAGAGTTCTACTATTAACAGAGCCACAGTGTTTTCACGTTTCCCTGCATGGATTGCTGCTCTGTCAAGAATCCACACGTCTGGGATAAGTTTTAGGCTGATGCTTTCGAAAAGACCCTGGAGTTTTTCCCTATAAAGGAGGAAAATCAATACCCTGGCAAAGCAAATGATGTCAAGACCCAACAGAGTTGCACTCAGAAAGGAAATTTATAGCTTTGGATTTGGACAGAAGTTTTATTGATGAAGTCGTGTCTGCATTATAAGTCAGATGACAAAACTCTTAGTTTGATTTGCTTTCTACAGCGTCTAAGGGTTACACAATCTGCCTAAGAACAGGATGCTGCCAGAGGGATTGTGACGAATCATGAAGATGAATGGGTGGTCGGCAACAAAATCTTTGTGTTGCTCCGCTGATCGTGACTTGGGTGTGACAGCTGTGGCAGCTGTTGCCTCTGTGCCTTCCTCATTCACCATGTAGGCCTTGTGAACAATTTTTGATAGGAAAATACTTCTGGCTTTTGTCATGCCAGACAGGTCAGCCTTGCCACTGTTGAAGAGATCTTTCACGCCCAGGCGGGCCAGGTGGGAGTTGAGGTCGTAACTGTCTTCCAGCTTGAATTTGGGCAGGTGCACACGGACATCTACATAACTCATATTCTCAGGCTTGGTCCACTCCCACAGGTTTTTCCAAGTCAACTGCTGCTCCATCTGGAAGTAGAATGGCAAAGAGAAAACATTACTATATAGGAAACATACTGAAGTGTTCCTTACTTGAACAGACTCAACCCCTTTGCTAATTTGTTTCATTCATGTTTTGTGCCAGTCCTTCCAGAGTTTGGTGTAATGACAGAGGCTGTGTTCCCTGTCATCTAGGGTCCAAGGAAGAAAGTGTGGACAACACACCCACAAAAAGAGCCCACCCATCTCTCATCCAGCCACGGGTCCACTGATGTCGGCACACCATCTATGCACCCACTCAACCTTAAATACACCCTTCCCCCACTCCTGCTCGTCCATGACTTAACTGCCCCCTGCCACACTGCATCACTGCGAAAGGCCCTGCTGGCCATAATTTACCATGATGGCCACGTTACATGTTAACTAACTGGTTGAGTGGTATGAGAGAAAATATGGACGTGTTCTTGTATTTATCCTATTCTATTTATTCTGAACCCACTAGTCACTGTAGTGATCTGTTGACCACAGATTATAATCTCTACTATATTCAGCTCCTGGGCAAAAATAGAAAAGATCCTAGTACCGCATCTAAAATAGAGTTCATTATGGCAAATACATTATAATATGGTCTTAGCATTACATGAGTGGCCCAAGGTAAGGGTTCTGTAATGTCAAACGCCATCTGTGCTGGGGCTTTAAGAAAACACTTTGTTTAATAAAACAACCCTCAGTCTAGAAAACTCTTTAGAGACTTTTCATGAGCTGCCATGACCAGCATCACAGCAGTGTAGGTCCTACGTGGTCCCGACAACCGTTCACTGATAGAACCTGAATTTCTGCTCAGAGGGCTCCTCATGGTTAAGGTAAATGGGCTGCATTACCAAAGGTTTGGAAAGTGAGGTGACCTCAGTAAACGCATAAGGAGCCCTGACACTCAGCGCACACAGGAGGAGTCTCACACAGAAGGAACGAGAAGGTGAAGGGCAGATGCATCACCTTCTCCAGCCCCGTGGACGCGTCCTCTATGTCATCCGGGAGCAGGATGACCATGCTCAGCTCCCCGCCCTTGTACGGCAGCTCCAGCACATGGCACTTGAGGTCCCGGATGTAGCCAAGTGGAAACCTTTCCTTCTGGTACATCATCTTCACTGTCTTTGTGTCTTTCTGAAAGGTGGAAAGACAAGTCACTCATTGCCATCTGCATCTTGCAGAGCAAAGATACGCTGGGCAGAGGCTCAGGCTCACCTTATTCAGCCTGAATGGGGCATTCCTGGTTTCCTCTCTTGTGAACTCGTCCTCCCAGGTGCCTTTGAAGTAGATGCCGTTCACCTGCACAAGCTTGGTCTTGTAATCTACCATATCTTCAGTCAGCAACTCCGTAATCTTCCCTAAAAAAGATCAAGAAGGTATTTTTTGGACATTCACATCTTCCAACTCCAAAGCTAAACTGACTTTTTTCAGAACTGAAATGGAATTGAAATGCTCCTTTCCATTTCATTTCCCTTAAATATTGTGTTAAGGTAAGAACACCCTGTGTGTTTGACCAGCTCACCAGGCTGATGCCTGAGAACCCACCCCAGGTTTACACTTCAGTATGAGTCTAATGTGCTGATGATGGTCGACCCAAAAATGCCCCTTTTTTGATGTGATCCCAGGAGTCCTGTTGGAGATCGGCCATTCTTTTCAATATAAAAATGTATCGTCTTGCATGGAAAAGCTTTGAGTCACTATAAGTCAGTCCTGCTTCAAACCTCAGTGCAGCGACCTTCAAAATATCCACAGGCAGGTACCTGGTCCCCACTGAATCGCAGCTCCACTGAGCAATTCTCACGCACACCCAGGTCTGTGGACCTCGTCTCCTCCCCTGAAGGGCAGGACAGGTGCCCACTGGACAGCACACCCGCCCCATGCCTGACGCAGGATGCAGGAGAAGGCTCAGTTCCAGTGGGTGTGAGCACGACTCACCCAGGTGTTTCCTGCCACAGGTGCAGTGCATGGTCTGGACTGGCTGGACGCCCCTCCATGTCCCAAGTTTTATTCCTTTTATTCTACAGTCAACACTAGCTCTGACTTTAAAATGTAAAGTTACATTTCATGGAACTACCATATGGTCCAGCAATTCCACTCCTAGGAATCTACCCAAAAGACACAAAAACACCAATCCCAAAAGAGCACCTATACTCCTATGTTGATTGCAGCACTATTTGTAATTGGTAAGACCTGGAAACAACCCAAATGCCCAAAAATAGATGACTGGATCAAGAAGACGTGGTACATACACACAATGGAATACTATTTAGCAATCAAAAATGAAAAACTAGGGCCATTTATAGAAACATGGATGGAGCTAGAAGGGATGATGCTCAGTGAAACAAGTCAGAAGGCAAGAGAAAAATATTGGATAGTTCCATTACTAGGAGGAATGTGAAAGAGCAACAGCTACAACAACAAAAAAAAAAAAGAAGAAGAAGAATGAGCTCAAGGAAAAGGGCAGTTACAACCAAAAGCAAAGGAAAAACAATAAACTCAACAAGACCAAAAGGTCAAAGATAAACCAAAGGGCCCATGGGGGGTGAGGAGGAATGTAGGACAAAGAATGGGATGAGGACAGAAAGAGTGCAAGAGACTGGGGTGATGGTGCATGGCCGGAATAGTGGTGGGAACTCCCTGGGGAATACAAATGATGTCAAATATACTTAAATTAAAAAAATGTAAAGTTACATTTCAAAGAACTTATGGGGTAGTTATTTAGCTGCTTAGGTTAATGGTGTCAAAGAACCACTTGGGGGAATGTCTATTGTTGAAGTCACTCGCATGGACAAGGGTAATCCAGGGTGATGGGAGGAGGAGGTGGGAGAGGTGGGCGGGCACCCCATGCAGGTGAGGGAGGGGAGGCGCAGGGCAGCACCCTATGAAGGGGCCACCTCTGTCCACCCCCGCACCTTCCGTTTGTCTTCTGACCCACTCGTTGATCATCTCCCTGGCATCATCAGAGTCGCCCCGGAAGTCCATCCTGGACAGCTTCACGCCGAACATCTCCTGAGTGGACACTAAGAACGCCTGTGGAGAGAAGTCTGTGGGTGATCTTACTATGCTCAGAAGTCGTCTCCTAACACCTATAAGAGCAACAGAAATTGACCTCAATGGCATTTGTTCTACCCAAAAGATTCTACTGTAAATTTTTTAAAATGTGAAAAAATACATACTATTCACCTTAACCATTTTTAATTGTAAAAATCAGTCAGTTTGGTATTCTATAAAATGCCAAATCTGTCCTACCACCGTTATAAATAACAAACACTGCCTGCACTGGGAAGTTAATGGGGAATTCACTCTGGCAGCCCGATGGCGCTCTCTCCCAGTGAGACTCTCTCCCAGTGAGGTCTCAGCACTTACAGGGAACATCATCTGTTCCTATTTCCGTTCTTTTACTAATTCTTACTAAACATTAGAAGTGACTCTCAAGGCTTGATTTTGCCAGGCAAAAAGCCTGCATTGATTAGGGCATGTTAGAGCATGAGGCGGAAAGAGCTTACAGGAATGAAACAACAGGATATGGCTCCGTATAACCTGTTTGCCATTTTCAGAATACCGGAGGTGTTTCCAATGCTGATGTCAGCAATCAGAGTCCGAAATCCAGCATGGACGTCCTCAACATCCTCAACGTCCTCAACCGCATCAAAGAGAAGAGTCTGAAGTGAAGACAGCATTTTCTATAACACTTCCTGTAAAGTTACAGAGTGATTCCAGGGTCTGCCCCCAGCAAAGGAGTGTGTTTTTAATCACAAATTATTATGAGCACAGCCTAGTACTTCATTTTTCATGGGAGAACAACAGATGAAAAATAAACAACTTGTAGCTTTGTGAGAACCGGTCACCCCAAGATAGACACTCCTTTTCTATCAACCTTTGGTTATAATTCCAGTTCGGCAAAATGAGTGGTTACTAAACTTTTTCCACGATCTCTTTTTCTCCTACAGAATATCATACAGGGTGTGTTTACATGTATCTTCAGATCTAATTTTGTATCATTATAATATTACCCAATATAATTTTAGTGAACATTCTTAGAAATGAACATGGAAACTGAGACTCATCACGTGTGCAGGATACAAAATGTGACAGCTTCAGGGGTTGTTTGCTTTAGTTATGCCATGAGCATCAGTCACTCACTCACTTAACACTTCTTTTTAACATCTGGCAAATGTTTAGTTCCCACTTATAAGATGCAAATCAAAACTCCTGTTATGATTTCTGAGGCCCGGGCTGTTCTGGCTTATAACCAGAACCCCCCGCAGCAGCACCCTACAAGAATCCACAGACTCGGGTTCGCAGGGCCCTGAGCAGCTGTTTCCTGGAAACGGGGCGGTCTCAGCCTGTTCCCTGAGTCCCCAGCCTGGAGCGCCTCAGAGCTGCGCTGATGAGGCCTTTCAAGAAGCCGCTGCAAACTGTTCCTGCTTCTGTGGACTGACTGTGGGTTACTGGCGGAGACTTTGAAACAGTAACAGGCTTTTCTGCCTGCAGTTGGAGATGCGGCCATCGCTGGACACATGTCCGTCAGCCGGTCACTGGACTTCACGGGGCTCAAAGGGAACCTGCAGCGGACGTTGCCCCCAGAGCATCCCCGCCAGCGTCCCTGCGGCTGCTCAGTCCCAGACACGATGAGACACACGCCGGAGAGCCCAGACCGCCCACTCGCCAGACAGAGCAGGGAAGGTCTGTCTGTCTGACTGTCTGCTGACCTCGGCCACCTGGGCCATGGTGTGGCCCCTGGTCCCCAGAGAGACCATGACCAGCGCCGAGGACACGCTCAGGGGAGAGAAGAGGATGTTCCCACGGGGGCTGTCCCGTCTCAGGGTGTGGTACAGGTTCAGGGCGAAGGCGGTTTTGGCAGCGTTCAGCTGCTGCTCCATGGTGAGGCTGCAACAAGACCGGGGTCTTAGAAACCGGGAGTCGGGAGAGGAGGAGGAATCCGGGTCTCAGGCCTCCCAGTGCCATTCCCTGGACTCCACCAGCCCCCGCAGCTGGCCCAGATCCCAAGGCGGAGCAGAGGAGCCAGGCTGCTGGGGCTAGTCTCTGGCACAGGCTTCTCCAGAGCTGTCCTGGGAGGGACCCGCCCCTACCAGCCAAGGCAATGGGGCTGAGGCTGCTGCATCTCAGCTGGGAGCCCCCCCAGCCCTCCTGGTCACGTCCCAGCAGTGGCCCCTCTCCTAATCCTACCTTCTGCTCTGATGCACGGGATCCCGAGGAAGTGAAGTCTGTGCTGACGGCCCCTTGCTGAGGCTCTTAAAGCTGTGGAAGGGAGCGCCCTGCCAGCTGGCCAGCCACCCAGGGCATTTCCTGGAATCTCTGCTGGCACATCTAGTGATGACTAAGGAGCCCCAGGCAGCTCCACCAGCCCCCTCCACAGGGGATCAGCTCCTGCTGAGTCTGGAGACAGGGATCTCTGACAAGGACTGGAGGACTAGTTCTTATAAGGGTGAAAACTGAGATGACATTTCTCACATCTAAAATGGCAAGTTTGGGGCCTTCCTGGAGGCGCAGTGGGTTAAGCAACGCACTATGAAGAAAACCGCAGTACTGCAGCACGAGTTTGATCCCTGCTGCCGGCCAGGGGGGGGACCCACATGGTGCAGCAGACCTCTCCTGCCTCGCCTGCTGCTCCCCTCAGCAGTGTACTTCAGTTGATCTGCCTGTTCTGCTCCCCGCTCTCTATGGTGAATCCTCTCACCCCCACACCTCTGACCTATACCCCAGTGCTTCTATGCATAAATAAATCTTTTAAAAAATAAAATAAAATGGCAAGTTAGCCAAACCTGTATGCAGAGAATTCACTCTCTATGTGTGCTCCAAACTCTTTCCTTGAAGCAAATTCAGCACCTCTTTCAAGGGGGAATGAGGGGCCCTCCAAACAAAAGTAAACCAAATGAGCTTCCCAGGCAGTGCCAGGGATTTAGTCTCAGCACAATGGAGCATCTGCAGCTACTGCAGCAGGGGTGGATCCCCACCAGGGAGCTGACCACGTGGCGCAGCAGACCTCTCCTGTCTCAGCAGTGGGTTTTGGTCCATCTGACACTCTCCTTCCCTCTCTGTCTCTGGTGAATCCTCTCTCTCACATGTACACACACACACACACACACACACACTCACTCACTCACACTTCTGTCCTATACCCCAGTCTTGTGTGTATAAATAAAATAAACTTTAAAAAAAAATAAACAGTCAGCTCCAGAGGCTCCCTGCATGGCACTGGGTGACCTTGTCTGTGACACCTTCAGGCACCAAAGGGAGACAGACCCCCCTCCCAAGGCTGGGTGGACTCACCCCCACCACGACGAGCCACCACGGTGTGAATGAAGTGCTCCTTGACCACTGTGCTGACGCCAGGCTTACCCCATGGGCACTGTGTGTTAAACAGAACGCGTGTGGTCGACAGTGAGTGCCAGGGTCTTCCTTGAAGTGCACAGTGAGTGACTCACCACACTGCACAGTGCTGGACGGTGAGAAGTGATTCTGCAACAGCAGAACTTCCCCGGTCTCATGCAGGTGTAGTTGGAGAGGGAACAAGGGAAGACCCTATATAGTGCAAAGGGCCAGAGAGAAACCACAGCAATGAGTTGTAAAAATGTTTTAAAAAAAGCAAACAAACCCAACAGCAAGTTGAGTAACTGAGGTGTAGACACTTCTCAGTCTTGGATAAAGCTGCCCCATATGGAAAGACTGTCGTGTCTATGCTGACGTCCTCAGTCCATCTGTCCCTCTGGTCACTTCTCACAGGAGCAGATTCCACTCCAGCTTCCATGAGGAGCTCATGAGAGCATCAGCATGGGGGAGCTGCCAGAGAAGTCTTGGGCACTGAGTTGCGGGAGCCAACGATCCTCGTTTTCTGAGTTTTATCCCCGACGCCGTGTGCCTGCACCAGGTGAGTGGTGATGGGGTCCAAGCATCTATTTGGACGACAGCCCTGCCCGATTCAGGCTGGTAGAGCGGGCGCAGCTGAGCTGGGGCAATGCCGGCCCCGCCCTGGCTCCATGCTCCAGCAGTGACCATGCTCCAGCCCAGAGCGGTCAGTGCGGTGTAAGAGGCTGCAGGAGACGCACTTTCTGCACCACCAGAGGCCGCGCCGTGGAGCTGCCCAGGTGAGGGGCGCAGTGATACCAGCGTGCAGCCCTGCTTGACCACAGGGAGGAGCCCGGGCCCTCGGGGCAGCCCGGCGCTGTGGTCCAGCTGCACGCAGTAGACCCGGGCGGTCTGGACAGGGATGCACTGACAGGTGCTGCTGGGAGCTGACGTGATGGTGCAAGCAGAGGGCAGGTGGCCACCAGGAGAAGAGGCCAGGGGCAGCTTGGGCGTGGCTCTGCTTGATGCCCTTCCTGCCGCCCAGGAACCAAGACCGCCGTGTTCCAAACACAGGAGAGTGAAGGACAAGCAGCTGAGTCCTGAGAGGGAAGAGAAGCCGAGAAGGTTCATGGAGAAACCAGAGAGCTTCACAGGGCCCTGGTGGGGTCAGCGGCAGCGCCCTCGGCCTCTCTCATGTCTGACCGGGACACTCTGCGGTGTGTGGGCCACACAGGGGGGGACAATGGGTCTGCAGACCCGGACCCTGTTTCTTGGTCTGGTCCACCGGGCTAATCCTTCTGCAGAGCCAGCTGGAGCCGGGCGCCGGCCAGAATGGACTGCTGACCCGAGCAGGCGGCTCCCCGCTGAGGAGGAACCGGCGTGGGCGGCCACAGTGCAGGGGCCACTGAGAGCAGGATGGGCCGTTCCATGACGGAACAGCCACGCACTGCAGTTACGGGAGGAGGCCAGGAAAGGGTGGGAAGATGGAAACCTGCCCACATTGGCTGGGGCTCTGGGAGGCGAGCCTGCCTAGCAGGTATTTTTCAATCTGCCTGGTGATCGGTGTTGTCATCACACCATCCCCAGGCCTCCCTGGTGGCGCAGGGTTGGGTCCAGCTCTAGGAAGCGTCACAGCCAATGCAGCACGAGTTCGATCCCCAGCCAGGGAGTGACCCACAGTGCACAGCAGACCTCTGCTGTCTCCCCGCTCTACCCCCTGGGCTGGACAGCTGCTTCCCCACAGCCAGAGGAGGGTATACCTGGCGAGGACCAGCTCAGAAGCTGGCGGGTGAAGCCATGTCCCCACCTGTCTTATTCATGTCCATGCACCGCCCTGCGTCCACTCTTAGGACTAAATGCCCAAGCCCAGTGCCAGGGTGGAGTAGCCTGGACTCACATGGACACAGCCATGCCAGGTTCCTTCCTGATCCAGCCACATGGAGGTGCTGGAAGGCCGGGGGACTGTGGGGTCCAGCCTCAGGGCTGGCCTCCAGGACCTTCCCTCCCAGTGTCTGGGGCACCCAGGATGGGCAGGCTGTGAGGAAGCTGTCCACACTGCCAGGCTCAGAGTGTCTGGTTTCCAGAAGCAGGTATGGGGGTACCAGTGTCTTACCTGAGGGGACAGGCATGATGCTTAGTCAGCATCACAGTATACCTGGCAGGACTTTCCCAGAACCATCCTTATGTGTCATAGGGACAGGCAGGGCATCATCACTGGGGAGGATATACCCCTTAGCCCTGGGGAAGCTCTCCCCACACAGAGGCTCCACGCAGGGAGCCCTGTACCAGGCCAGGGGTGCTGCTCTATGGGCATCTCAGGCTTGCCCCTCCCTGGCCAGGACCACAAACCCAGATGGGGACTTTCCCCACAGGTGTCTCTGCCTGACCCACAGCCTCCCCCAGCTCAGACCCCAACTGAGTACTGGCCCAGCTGGAGATGCCCAGATTCCAGCGCTTCACTCCTGGACTTGCCTCCTCACAGGCAGCCCATACTAACCCCAGGAACCCCCAGGCCCACAGGGGCTCCCTCTTCACAGGGTGGCTCCAACAGTGATGCTGTGCCATGTAGACAGTGAAGCTCCAAGCCCCAAACCCTACAAAGCTCTCACCCCTGTCAGGTTCTTGGGTCTCTCCTCGCCCTGCCTTCTCATGCACCCTTATTTCCCCTGAACCTCACATACTTTACAGTAAATTGGGGGTGCCCTGACTACAGTGAGTAGCTTTTCCAGTGAGCTTCTTTTCCAGGAAAGGAGGAACTGAATCTGGTGTGTTGCAGGAATAGCGAGGAATCCTGGGGGGCAGGGACAGGCCTGGGGCTCTCCCAGCTGTGCTCTGAGCTCCTGAGAATTAGCTTTAGTAGGAGCTGGAAGGACGGTGTTGGCAAAGAGCACTGTGAGTTAGGATGTGGCGTCATCAGCACCTTAGGGGCAGGAGGACCTGGCTCTGTGATTCCCTCCTCATGGCTCAGTACTTTGCATATCCTTCCCTCTGAGTCCTCTCTATGGAAGGTGCTTGTGGTGTCACATCTGAGAAGTCTCCTCTCGTCCTGACTCCTGACAGTTTTCCCTCTGGGTCACTTTAAGAGATTTTTATGGTTCGAAATCTTGCGTGCAAATGCATGATCCTTTGTTTCTTTATTTTCTTCTTTTTAACATTTTATTTTTTAAATATTTTACATTATTTTTCATTTTGTACAGTGTATATCTCTTGGCCCCGTGAAATTCCCATCTCCAATTCCCCTGTGCTCCATCACCATAGCCCCTGTGCTCTTCCCACCCATTCTGTTCCTTCTCCCTCCTCCTCCCCTTGGGAATGTCTCAAATTTATAGCTGTCTGTAGATTTGATTTTTAATTTATTATAATTTTTTCAATAGTTATTTGTTTCCTATATATTCCTCCTATAAGTGAAACCATCTGATATTTTTCCTTTCCCTTCTGGCTTATTTCACTGAGCTTAACCCCTTCTAGCTCCATCCATGTTGCTGTGAATGGCATGAGTTTATCTTTTTGATGGTTGCATAGTATTCCTTTGTGTATATAGACCACATCTTCTCGATCTAGTCATCTGTCCTTGGGCATTTGGCTTGTTTCTATAGCTTGCCTATTGTGAAAAGCGTCACAATAAGGACAGTGTACAGGCTTCCTTTTATGCTAGTGTTTTTGTATCCTTTGGGTAAATTCCTAGGAGTGGGATTGCTGCATCAGATGTAGGTCCACATTTAGGAGTTTGAGGAACCTCCACACCACCTTCCCTAGAGGCTGGACCAGTTTGCATTCCCACCAGCGGTGTAGGAGAGCTCCTTTTTCTCCACATCCCTGCCAGCATTTGTAGTTGCCCGTTTTTTTAAAATATGTCTTTCAGGCTCCCTGCATCTCTGAGAGTGCCTACGATGATGTGTAGAGTTCTACTATTAACAGAGCCACAGTGTTTTCACGTTTCCCTGCATGGATTGCTGCTCTGTCAAGAATCCACACGTCTGGGATAAGTTTTAGGCTGATGCTTTCGAAAAGACCCTGGAGTTTTTCCCTATAAAGGAGGAAAATCAATACCCTGGCAAAGCAAATGATGTCAAGACCCAACAGAGTTGCACTCAGAAAGGAAATTTATAGCTTTGGATTTGGACAGAAGTTTTATTGATGAAGTCGTGTCTGCATTATAAGTCAGATGACAAAACTCTTAGTTTGATTTGCTTTCTACAGCGTCTAAGGGTTACACAATCTGCCTAAGAACAGGATGCTGCCAGAGGGATTGTGACGAATCATGCAGATGAATGGGTGGTCGGCAATGAATTCTTTGGATACACTCATCGACGAGCCCAACCTGGGTATGACAGCTGTGGCGGCGGCTGCCTCTGTGCCCTCCTCATTCACCTCCACGAAGGCCTTGTGGATAATTTTTGAGACAAAAATACCTCTGGTTTCTGTCATGCCAGACAGGTCAGCCTTGCCACTGTTGAAGAGATCTTTCACACCCAGGCGGGCCAGGTGGGACTTGAGGTCATAGCTCTCTTCCAGCTTGAATTTGGGCAGGTGCACACGGACATCTACAGAATTCATATTTTCAGGCTTGGTCCACTCCCGCAGGTTTTCCCAAGTCAACTGCTGCTCAATCTGGAAGTAGAATGTGCAAAGAGAAAACAATTTTATATAGGTAAACTACTAAAGCCTTACTTAAATGAACTGACTTTAGTGTCAGTTGCTACTTTGTTTCCTCCTTGTTTTGTGCCAGTTCTTCCTTGCAGTTGGGATAATCAGAGAGTGATGTGTCCAACTCATGAAGGGCCCACCCAAGCACAGGGAGTTCCACCACCATCTCCATCAAACAAGCATCTGTCTCTCCATCCACCCAACCATCCATTCATCAGCCGGCACACGATCTATATACGCAACCCCCCAGATGTACACCCACACACTCACACACCTACCTACCCACTCATCCAGGATCCCACAGTGCCCTGCCATATGGACCTGTGATGGCCCTGATGGCTGTAATGACTGTGAAGGCCAATTACATGCTGGCTAATTGGTGGAGTGTTGTAAGGGAAATTTAACAGTTTTCTTCTACTTATTCTACTCCATTAATTCTGAACCCACTAATCGCTGTGATGAACTTGAACCAGACAGCTGAAGTAAATTCTAATAGGTTTAGTCCCTCGGAAAAAATAGAAGAGCTCCTAGTTCTTCAGCTGAAATGGGGGGAATAACAGCAACTGCCTTACAACATCATCATGCAGATTAGACGGTTGGCCACAGGGAGTGGGGTGTAACGTCCACTGTTATCACTGCTGTTTTCACACATGACCGGGCTAGACCAGATCATCATCTCACTTGTTCTACTGCTGTAGGTCACCCCTGTCCTGAGACTCTCTTTATAATCAGAACATGAGGAGGAAATACAATTGAAAGAAGAAACACGTTGATTGTAAGACACGCCCTATACTTGCAAATGACTAATGTAGTAGGACCTCTTCCTGACAGCAAGACGGTGAAGGAGGTAGAGATAACATAGCAGGCCTGAGACACTGAAACACAAACCTAACTTCACAGTGGTGCCTGGTCCCGACCCTGGCAGAGATACGTAGCCTTCAATCCTTATAGGAGGAACTTCATATCAGTTTTACAATAGGAAATGGGCTTCAACTCAAGCTAACATCTTTTTCTTTCAGGTAGTATTGAAATTTAAATTCATACTGCATGAATTGTAGGGTGCACAGGCAGTGTATAAAAGGACTTTACAGTATGCAATGACACCTATGGCATAGGTCTTGGGGGCTTTAAAAATTTCATTATAATAAATCAAACTTCTGTCTCTAAAGCTCACTGGAGAGACTTTGCCTGAGCTCCAAAACCAGCGTCACATCTAGGGTTGGTCTTTAGATGGTCTCTGACCACTCACTGACAGTCTGTGAAGTTCTAAACATAGGACTGCCAGGTAGTAAATGTGAAGGATCGATTACAAAAGACTTGGGAAGTGAGGTGACCTCAGTAAACACATAAGGAGCCCTGACACTCAGCGCACACAGGAGGAGTCTCACACAGAAGGAACAAGAAGGTGAAGGGCAGGTGCATCACCTTCTCCAGCCCCGTGGATGTGTCCTCTATGTCGTCCGGGAGCAGGATGACCATGCTCAGCTCCCCGCCCTTGTATGGCAGCTCCAGCACATGGCACTTGAGGTCCCGGATGTAGCCGAGTGGAAACCTTTCCTTCTGGTACATCATCTTCACGGTCTTTGTGTCTTTCTGAAGGGTGGAAAGACAAGTCACTCATCGTCCTCTGTATCTTGCAGAGCAAAGATACGCTGGGCAGAGGCTCAGGCTCACCTTATTCAGCCTGAATGGGACATCCCTGGTGTCCTCTTTTCTGAACTCGTCCTCCCAGGTGCCTTTGAAGTAGATGGCGTTCACCAGCACAAGCAGAGTCAAGTGATCCACTACACCTGCGGCCAGTAGCTCCGGAATCTTCCCTAAAAAAGAAAAAGGAAGTAGTTTTGTTGTTATTAATACTCACCTCAGACCTCCAAAACTAAACTGACATTTGATCAGCGCAGAAATATAATTCAAATGCACCTTTCCCATTTCATTCCCCTTGAACATGGTGTCCAGGTAAAACACCCTCTATTGTTGAAAGCTGCTTGCACTGGACAAGGGGTGACCCAGCGTGATGGCAGATGTTGGGAGAGGAGGGATGGGTATCCCATGCAGGTGGGGGAGGGGAGACGCAGGGCAGCACCCTGTGCAGGGACCACCTCTGTCCACCCTCTCACCTTCCGTTTTCCCTTTGACCCACTCGTTGATCTCCTGCCTGGCCTCTTCAGAGGCACCTCGGAAATCCACCCTGGCCAGTCCTGCGCCGTACGTCTCCTGAGTGGACGCTAAGAATGCCTGTGAAGAGAAGCCTGTGAGTGACTCTTCCTATGTACAGAGGTCATCTTCTAAGGCCTGTAAAAGCAACAGAAATTGACCTCAAAGGCATCCGTTTCCTTATACCCAAAATATCCCAACCATTATACATTTTTTGATCAGAAAACATACACAACATAAAATTATTCACCTTAGCCGGTTTTAAGTGTAAAGTTCGTAGGTTTCTATTGTATAAAATACCAAATCTTCCCCAACCAGTGCATGAACAGTGAACACTGACTGCACTTTGGTGCATGTGTTATCACTCTGCTCTCATGAAACAGCAGGACCCTGTGACCTGAGGCCAGAGTGAGATCCCATCACACAGTGAACACCAGGCACCTCTCTCTTCGTTTGTATGATATTTCTGAATACTTACAAACATTGAAACTGACGTCAATGATTTACTGGGAAAAACCTACGTTATTTAGTGAACTTTAGGAAAGAGGCAGAAAGTACTTACAGGGAGGAAATGACAGGATTTCTCTCCATACAACCTGTTCGCCAGCTTCAGAACATAAGACGCATCATGCTTGTTCACATCGGTGTTCAGACTCCGAAATCCAGCATGGATGTCCTCCACCGTGTCAAAATGAAGAGTCTGAAACGAAGACAGCATCTTCTGTACATTTACTGTGAAGTTACAGGTGACTACAGGGTCTGCTCCCATCAAAGGAGTGTGTTTGCATCACGAATTATTGATGAGCCCAGCCTAGTACTTTATTAGCTTTTCATTGGAGTACAACTGAAGAAGAATTCAAAACATATTACTTGGTGAGGCCTAGTTACCCCAAGAATAGACACTTCTATCACCTTTGTTTGTAATTCTAGTTCCCCAAATATGAGTGGTTACTAAACTATTTCCACGGTCTGTTTTTCTCCTACAGAGTATCATACAGGGTGGGTTTACATGTATATTCAGGTCTAATTTTGTATCATTATATAATATTATCCAACACAATTTTACTGAACAGTCTAAGAAATGGACATGAACACGGAGACGCATCACATGTGCAGGACACAAAATGTGACCGTTTCAGGGGTTGTTTGTGTTAATTACACCGGGAGCATCAGTCACTCAGTTACCTAAAAATACTTCTTTAAACATAACATTGCAAAGGTCAGTTCCTTTGCAAATCAAAAATCCTGTTATGATTTCTGAGGCCCGGGCTGTTCTGGTTTATAAGATACAAGAGCCACCCCCAGTGGCACCGTCCAGGAATCCACAGACTCGGGGTTCTTTGGGGGCTGTGAGCGGCCATTTTGTGGAAGCAGGGCAGAAGGCGCTGCTCTCTGAGCTCACAGGGAAGGCCTGTCTGTCTGTCTGTCTGCTGACCTTGTCCACCTGAGCCGAGGTGTGGCCCCTGGTCCCCAGGGAGACCATGGCCATGGCCGAGGACACGCTCAGGGGGGAGAAGAAGATGTTCCCGCGGGGGCTGTCCCGTCTCAGGGCGTGGTACAGGTCCAGGGCGAAAGTGGCATTGGCGGCAGTCAGCTGCTTCATGGTGAGGCTGCAGTAAGACCAGGCTCCTGGAAACTGGGAGTGGGGAGAGGAGGAGGATTCCAGGGTCTCAGGTCTCCTAAGGCCATGCTCTGGCCACGCTGGTGCCCCAGAGTCTGGCTGAGAACCCCGGGCAGAGCAGAGGAGCCCAGGCTGCTGGGGCTAGTCGCTGGCACAGGCTTCTCCAGAGCTGTCCTGGGAGAGACCCATCCCACCAGCCAAGGCGATGGGACTGAGGCTGCTGCATCTCAGCTGGGAGCCCCCCCAGCCCTCCGTGGTCACGCCCCTGCAGTGGCCCCTCTCCTCATCCTACCTTCTGCTCTGATGCACGGGATCCCGAGGAAGTGAAGTCTGTGCTGATGGCGCCTTGCAGAGGCTCTTATAGCTGTGGAAGGGAGCGCCCTGCCAGCTGGCCAGCCACCCAGGGCATTTCCTGGAATCTCTGTTGGCACATCTAGTGATGACTAAGGAGCCCCAGGCAGCTCCACCAGCCCCATTCACAGGGGATCAGCTCCTGCTGAGTCTGGAGACAGGGATCTCTGACAAGGACTAGAGGACTAGTTCTTATAAGTTCTTATAAGAATGACCGAGATGACATTTGTCATGTCCTAAATGGCAAGTTAGCCAGACCTGTATGCAGAGAATTCACTCTCTATGTGTGCTCCAAGCTCTCTTTCCTTGAAGTAAATCCAGCACCTCTTTCAAGGGGGAACGAGGGGCTCTCCAAGCAAAAGTAAACCAAATGAGCTTCCCAGGCAGTGCCAGGGATTTAGTCTCAGCACAATGGAGCATCTGCAGCTACTGCAGCAGGGGTGGATCCCCACCAGGGAGCTGACCACGTGGCGCAGCAGACCTCTCCTGTCTCAGCAGTGGGTTTTGGTCCATCTGACACTCTCCTTCCCTCTCTGTCTCTGGTGAATCCTCTCTCTCTCACACACTCACTCACACTTCTGTCCTATACCCCAGTCTTGGATGTATCAATAAAATAAATCTTTTAAAAAAAATAAACAGTCAACTCCAGAGGCTCCCTGCATGGCACTGGGTGACCTTGTCTGTGACACCTTCAGGCACCAAAGGGAGACAGACCCCCCTCCCAAGGCTGGGTGGACTCACCCCCACCACGACGAGCCACCACGGTGTGAATGAAGTGCTCCTTGACCACTGTGCTGACGCCAGGCTTACCCCATGGGCACTGTGTGTTAAACAGAACGCGTGTGGTCGACAGTGAGTGCCAGGGTCTTCCTTGAAGTGCACAGTGAGTGACTCACCACACTGCACAGTGCTGGACGGTGAGAAGTGATTCTGCAACAGCAGAACTTCCCCGGTCTCATGCAGGTGTAGTTGGAGAGGGAACAAGGGAAGACCCTATATAGTGCAAAGGGCCAGAGAGAAACCACAGCAATGAGTTGTAAAAATGTTTTAAAAAAAGCAAACAAACCCAACAGCAAGTTGAGTAACTGAGGTGTAGACACTTCTCAGTCTTGGATAAAGCTGCCCCATATGGAAAGACTGTCGTGTCTATGCTGACGTCCTCAGTCCATCTGTCCCTCTGGTCACTTCTCACAGGAGCAGATTCCACTCCAGCTTCCATGAGGAGCTCATGAGAGCATCAGCATGGGGGAGCTGCCAGAGAAGTCTTGGGCACTGAGTTGCGGGAGCCAACGATCCTCGTTTTCTGAGTTTTATCCCCGACGCCGTGTGCCTGCACCAGGTGAGTGGTGATGGGGTCCAAGCATCTATTTGGACGACAGCCCTGCCCGATTCAGGCTGGTAGAGCGGGCGCAGCTGAGCTGGGGCAATGCCGGCCCCGCCCTGGCTCCATGCTCCAGCAGTGACCATGCTCCAGCCCAGAGCGGTCAGTGCGGTGTAAGAGGCTGCAGGAGACGCACTTTCTGCACCACCAGAGGCCGCGCCGTGGAGCTGCCCAGGTGAGGGGCGCAGTGATACCAGCGTGCAGCCCTGCTTGACCACAGGGAGGAGCCCGGGCCCTCGGGGCAGCCCGGCGCTGTGGTCCAGCTGCACGCAGTAGACCCGGGCGGTCTGGACAGGGATGCACTGACAGGTGCTGCTGGGAGCTGACGTGATGGTGCAAGCAGAGGGCAGGTGGCCACCAGGAGAAGAGGCCAGGGGCAGCTTGGGCGTGGCTCTGCTTGATGCCCTTCCTGCCGCCCAGGAACCAAGACCGCCGTGTTCCAAACACAGGAGAGTGAAGGACAAGCAGCTGAGTCCTGAGAGGGAAGAGAAGCCGAGAAGGTTCATGGAGAAACCAGAGAGCTTCACAGGGCCCTGGTGGGGTCAGCGGCAGCGCCCTCGGCCTCTCTCATGTCTGACCGGGACACTCTGCGGTGTGTGGGCCACACAGGGGGGGACAATGGGTCTGCAGACCCGGACCCTGTTTCTTGGTCTGGTCCACCGGGCTAATCCTTCTGCAGAGCCAGCTGGAGCCGGGCGCCGGCCAGAATGGACTGCTGACCCGAGCAGGCGGCTCCCCGCTGAGGAGGAACCAGCATGGGCGGTCACAGCGCAGGGGCCACTGAGAGCAGGATGGGCCGTTCCATGATGGAACAGCCACGCACTGCATTTACGGGAGGAAGCCAGGAAAGGGTGGGTGAAGATGGAAACCTGCCCACTCAGCTAGGGCCCCGGGGAGGCGAGTCTGCTGAGTAGGTGTATTTCAATCTGCCTGGTGATCGGTGTTGTCATC
Organism: Galemys pyrenaicus; assembly: GCA_019455555.1. Taxonomy (NCBI): domain Eukaryota; kingdom Metazoa; phylum Chordata; class Mammalia; order Eulipotyphla; family Talpidae; genus Galemys; species Galemys pyrenaicus. Next base: position 232,090 of record JAGFMF010011450.1, on the reverse strand, counting down.
ACACCATCCCCAGGCCTCCCTGGTGGCGTGGGGTTGGGTCCAGCTCTAGGAAGCGTCACAGCCACTGAGCATGAGTTTTGTGGATGCCCCCCTTAGCCCCTCGGGAAGCTCCCCCGACACAGGCCCCATGCAGGGAGCCCTGTGCCAGGCCAGGGGTGCTTATGGGCTTCTCTGTCTCTGCCCCTCCCTAGTCAGTGCCTCCAACTTCAGGGGGGCTCGCCTTGCAGGTGTCTCTGCCTGACCCAAAGCCTCCCCCAGCTGAGACCCCAACTGAGTGCTGGCCCTGCTGGAGATGCCCAGATTCCAGCGCTTCACTCCTACTTTTGCCTCCTCGCAGGCAGCTGGTCTCACCCCCAGACCCCCTTGGGGCCCTTTGTGGCAGTGTGTCTAAAGACAGACGCTTCGCCAGCTGGGCAGTGAGTGAATACAGCCCCGAATCAGGTTCTTTGGTCTCTCCTCCTCCCTGCCTTCTCCTGTACCCCGCTCTCCCTGAGCCTCTCCTTCGCCCCACTTCTCCCTGATTCTCCCCAACCCTTTACCAGTAAATTGGGGGGTGGGGAGCCTGACTGCAGTGTGGCTCTTTTCCAGGAAAGGAGAAAGCATGCCTGGTCGGTGTGCTCGGGAATCTTGATCTTGGGAAGCAGGAATGGGGTGTGGAGCTCGCAGCTGTGGCTCATTAGAATGAGCTCTAGAAGAGGAGCGGAGGGGACTGTTGCAGCAAGTACACCAGGCGCCGTGAGAAGCACAGTGTGGGGTGTTATAAGCACCTCAGGACAGGAAACCTCCTTCTTGGGACTTTTAGTGCTGACGGAGCAGATTCACATCCGAGGCATCATGGTTTGCAATGTAAACTTACCCGTTTTCCTTGTGCGGTTTGTGCTTTGGGGCCTGGAGCTAAGAGCTCTTTATCTAGTCCGAGGCATTGGTAATTCTTCGTTAGCTTTAGTCCGAGTTTTACGGTTCTACATCTTACACTGGAGCGATGGCCCATATGCAGTTGCTTTGTGTGCACAAGATGTTGAGAGTTAGTCCCGGGTCTTTTTTACGGTGGGCGTCAATTGCTCTTGTGCCGTTTCCTGGAAAGAATGTCCTTCCTCGAGAGGCTTTCGCACATTAGTTCAAGATCAGCTGGCGTACTTGCACGTGTCTGCTCTGAGGTCAATTCTGACCCCTGAGCCTGGGTCTGCCCTCTGCCGACACCACATTGGCCACTGGCCGCCAGACACCAGGAGAGTGTGCCTCTTTTTCAAACGTGTTCTTGCTTTGCTGTGTCCTTTGTTTTCCATATTATTTTTAAAATAAACTTGTCTGCATCTATAGCACAAAAACCTCGCTGGGATCTTCATAGGAATTGTGCTAAGTCTACAAATAGTTGGGGGAAAATTGGCTCTCGACTGTGTCAAGTGTCCCAATTCATTAATGTTCTGTGCATCAGTCTCTGTTTATTTAAATCTTCTCTGCTGTCTTTCATCGGCAGTTGACAATTTTCAACAGACACCATCTGTATTAAACATATTTGTTTAATTCTTTTTTTGTTTGTTTTGCATAGAAGAACTAGGGCACAGGCCAGAGGTGCAGGGGGTGAAAGGACTCCCCAGAGACAGAGTGGGGAGCAGAACAGGCAGATCCACTGAAACCCACTGCTGAGGGGAGCAGCGGGAGGCAGGAGAGGTCTGCTGCTCTGGCTGGGTCAGCTCTCTGGCTGGGGATCTAACTCAGGTTGTAGAGGTGACAGTGCTGAGACTTAACCCCTAGGCCACCAGGGAGGCCCATGTTTTAAGAAGTATTAAATACCTGTGTTGCTGTAACTCTGTATGTTCAGTGAGGCAGGGATGAGACCAGCAGACAGGATGTCGAAGCGAGGAGGTGAAGGACTGCTTCTCTCCTAGACAAGGGGCAAACCTGCTAACTTCTCCGTAGCTTTTATTGAGCAGGAGAACAAGTAATAAGCATGTGTTACTTTCTACAAATAGCACAGCCCAGAAGTTCAAGGATGCACAACTATGTGCCAACCGCGCCTGCATGTAAGTAGGCACTCCTACCATCTGACAATTTTTTGTTTCCTTATTATCTTCTTCCAGAGTGAAAGAGTTTATGCCTCATCCTAGAAGCCATGTGCAGCTCCTGTTAATGTGACTCGTTTGCAAGTCTTGCAAGGATCTCGGCATAGCTCCCTTTTCTCTCCGTGACTGTTGCTTACAGCTCTTGCAGCCTCTGGCTTCCCCCAACATACCTGATTTTTTTTTTTTTCGAGCAGTTGCAAATGGCATTTTTAATTTTGTTTTCCATGTATTGTTCCTATGTGGTTGATTGTTTTAAAAAAGATTTATTTATTTATGCATATAAGAACGGGTGTACAGACCAGAGGTGTGGGGGTGAGAGGATCCACCAGAGACAGAGTGGGGAGCAGAACAGGCAGATCCACTGAAACACACTGCTGCAGAGAGCCGTGGGGAGGCGGGAGAGGTCTGCTGCACCTTGTGGGTCACCTCCCTGGCCAGGGATTGAACTCATGCTGCAGTGGCTGTGGATAGCTTCATAGTGTGGTGCTTAACCCCTTGCAGGAAGGCCCCTATGTGGGTGATTTTTTGCACCTTGACTTTTATATCTTGTGACATTCTGTGTCACTTATTGGCTCTGGGAGGTTTTTCTTTCGCAAATCCCCCTAGCATTCCCGGACAATCTGTGACATCGCCCTGTTCATGTTCCCCATGACTGGAAGCACCTTTATTTCTTTGTTTCTGATCTACCTTTCACTTCTTTTTCCTTGTCTTCTTGCTCTGGCTACACCTAACATCCCTCTGCGTTTCCTTAGGCTCTTGATCTGCTTTTTAATGTAGACTTCACAGGTAGCAGTGCTTGTAGATTACAGAGACGCTGCCAGCCCCAGCCTGCCCTGTCAGGTGAACCCACTGCACTGGCCACCACACAGGTGAGCAGGACTGTGGCTCTGTCCACTCGGATCTCCCTAGTTCTTCCCTGCAGTGCTCTGGCCAGCAGGCCCAGCCAGGCCCCTCGTGACGTGGTGGCCCCCGTGGGGGCGAGTTCCTCAGCTTTCCCTACTCTTGATGACCTTGACGGCTCACAACTGCCCTGGTCAGCTTTCTCTTTCATGGACTGCCCCCCAGCCCCGCCACTGGGCTCTGAGTGAGGTTGTTCTTGTGGCTGTGAAGTCGTTGTTTGGAGATGTTGGGTTTGAAGAGCGGGGTCCTGGGGTACACCAGAGCCCCCTTTCAGCAGCACCAGCGAGTTTCCCAGGTAAGTTTCTCAATGAGACAGAGACATTAGTTGTATCCAGAAGTGCAGTTTATTATACAAGGGAGAGAAGAGTAAAGGACACTTGCATGGACACAAGCGGCAGGAAGAGCTACCCCCAGAGGGACCGGTTTGCTGAGAGAGGCCTGCATGGTCCAGGTGGGTGGCCTTGAAGAGAGTGGCCTCTGCTGGGGGTGGGGTCAGTGCAGAGAAGCTCTCGCATGGACAGGTCACGGGTGGGCAGGAGGCTGCTGCCCTGCAGATGTGAGCGTTGAAGAGAAGCACCTGCACGGTCACAAGTGGGCAGAAGGACGCCGCCCCGGGCCAGGGCAGAGACTGCACTGACGTGGTCTTCTCTTTGGGGGGCTCACCCCTGCATGGAGTAGTTCAGTTTTGTTGCTTTTGAATAACTGCATACAGAATACAGAAGCAGAGGTTCTGCAGCAGCCCTCGGTCCCCACGTCCCCACTCCGTGCCCCTGCCATCTGCAGCAGGGTGACAGCTGGTGGACTGGGCCTCCTGACCCAGAGGGCGGCCCAAGGACTTCTCAGCCTCTAGCTGGCTCGACAACCACGTTCTCACCCCACCTCCACGGGGGCACTGCCTGCGCCAGGCTCCTGGCCCCGTGGTGCCTCCTTCCCCAGTTCTCTAGTCTTCCCTCCAGTGTGCAGACAGCGCTGCGGTCTCTGCAGGAAGGCCACGGCAGAAGGGCACGGTCAGTGGCCACAGGTCTCATGTCCATCACTCGATGCATGGAAAGCATGTCCATGCTCCGTGCGTTTTGCTGACCTTGGGGTGCAGGGCTCTGTCCACTGTGGCTCCCTCTAATTTACTCTCACCCTGCAGAGAGAACCCGCCTCCCACCATCCTCGCTGCTCACGGCTGCTTTTCTAGCCCTGGAGGTGGAGCAGGTAGAGAGAAGCAACGTGTTCACTCTGCCGTGTGGACGCGCTCAACGGGAGGCTGGCTGGCTGGGGTGTTTCTGAGCAGCCTGTGTGGATGCACTCCATGGGCCCTGCCACTCAGCCCTACTGGCACCCTGGCCGGGGACATCTCCCTCCCCCGTAGCCAAACCCTGATGCGTAGCTCCGCAAACACCCGTGCCCTCACTGTCCCACGCCTCCTGCACTTGACACACGCCACCACCCATGGCCCAAGTGTCACCCTTCTTCAGATGCTAACCCTAGCCAGGCGCCACCGCCCCAACCCGGCTCTTCAACTCCAGCTACCCCGTCGCAAAAGGCCAAGCTACAGCCCGACAAAAACCCGCGTCCTAAGCCGGGCACGCCTTCTAGGGTGCAAGCCCACCTCCATCCAGATCCTGGCACGTACACGGGCCCTGCCATGGACCGTAGTCCTCAGCCCTACTGGCACCCTGGCCGGGGATGTATCCCTCCCCCGTAGCCAAACCCTGACGTGTAGCTCGGCAAATACCCGTGCCCTAACCGTCACACACCTCCTGCACCAGACACACGCCGCCACCCGTGGCCTAAGGACGCGCTCAACAGGAGGCCGGCTGGCTGGGGTGTTTCTGAGCAGCCTGTGACGCAGAACAGAGTCCTCCTCAGGGGCAAAGGTCTCCCTGGCGGCTGACAGCCTTGGGGCCGAAGAAGACAGGCCAGGGGAAGTGGACGCATGTGCCAGCGTGTCTTAGAGATAAAACCGCAGAGAAGCTCCTGCGCTTTCTGGCAGGGGCAGGGGGCAGGCTCTGAGCTGGGAGTGGGAAGTGGGAAGCAGCAGAGGAACTATGTGGCGGAAGCTGCCCACATGGGAGGTGGTGTGGAGAGAGGGTCTGCTGACCGGCTTTGGGCCAGGACGAGAGCGTCTCTGATCACTGACGAAACAATTGCAGCAGCAGCAACACAAATGTTGCCTGCTCAGTCAGGGCTCCCGAGTGTAGCTGTGGAGAAGCGGAAGCCTTGGCCGTTGCCCGTGAGATGCAAGATGGTGCAGCCACAGAAAACAACCTGGTGCCTGCAGATCCTCCGGGGGCTGAACGCAGAGCTGCCACAGGATCCAAATTTTCCACTTCTGGGTGGAACTGAAAACTGGGTCTTGGGGAGGTAACTGAACCCCATGGTGCTTGCAACATGGTCACAGGAGGCAAATGGTGGGCACGATGAGGTCATCGATGAAGGGATGACTCAGAGGCTGCGGCTGCTTCACAGCGCTGAGACTTAATCCTTTGTGCCACCAGGAGGCCCTGTTCCTTAGCAAGTCAAAGCACTGGGAGTTTCTGGTTTCAGAAAACCAGAGACCCAGTTTACCCAGTCTCTGCTGAGACTCCCTGCAGAAAAGGTACTGAAGTTGGGACCAGGCACTGCAGAGCTAAATGCACGGTAGTATCCTATAAACTATTTTCTGTTTTCATGAGGGGCAGAGTGAAAATAGTCTGGAATTAAATTCCTACCGGGACTGGAAGAGGGAGAAAGGAATATGAAAAATTCCTCTCTCGCTAGGGATCAGCTGTGTTTTGTGAATGCACAAGAAACGTAGGTAACTGTCCTGAGGAGTTCCTCCCTAAAGCCTCCCCAGTGGCCGAGGGCTTGGGTCTCGGCGCTGTCACCACAATGGCCTGAGTTCGATGTCCGGCCAGGAGCTGACCCACAGGGCGCAGCAGACGCTCCTGTCTCCCGCTGCTCCCCTCAGCAGTGTATCTCAGTGGATCTGCCTCTTCTGCTCCCCACTCTGTCTCTGGTGACTCCTCTCATCCCCTACACCTCTGGCCTGCACCCAGTTCTCCTTACACTGAAAAGTAAATGTTAAAAAAGGAAGGGAGGAGACCCAAGCTGAGGGAGACCCAACCTCCTGTCGCATGCTCTTCTCCTGTGTGAAAGAACGTGGCCATCACACGGGGACGCCCTGTGACTCAAAGCAGAAGGCAGAGTCACACCCCGTAAAAATATTTGACTCAGAATCATGACATATTAATTGAGAGCAAACCTGTAGAGTTTAGACACTCGTTTGCATACTCAAATTCCCCCCAACCTTAACGCTTCCGGAAATGCAAATCCGTTCCTTGGATTTCCCAGGAAGGACCCAGGTGGGGCTTCAGCCACGGAGGCCCATGGTCAGGGCTGGAGCTCAGGGTCAAGGGGCCCGGGGAGGGAGGGCTGTGCTCCTGAGGTCTGCCCTGGGCTCCCTGTGTCTCACGCGCCCACGTGTCCTCCTCTCAGACACCAGTCCTCCAGCCCCTTCACTTCGCCTTCATCAGTTCTGCACGGTCCTGCCCTGTGAGGTGCAGGATAGGGCTTTACGCTGAATTTGGGCGTCCAGATTCAACTCGGCACAGCACATCCCGCATCAGTAAGTCCCCCACTGTACTGACCCCCCCAAGGGCCTTCTGTGTCTCCACCGGGCTGCTGGACCAGCCCCTGGGGCACAGGAATGATGACAGGTCTGGCCAGCGAATCAGAGAAACTGGCAGGCAACCTCAGTTCAGTTCTGTCTTAAAAAACGAAAAAGGGGGGCCCTCCCTGGTGGCGCAGTGTGTTAAGCAATGCACTACGAAGCAAACTGCAGCCACTGCAGCACGAGTTCGATCCCTGCTACTGTCCAAGGTGGGGACCCTCATGGCGTGGCAGACCTCTCCTGCCTCACCCACTGCTCCCCTCAGCAGTGTGTTTCGGTTGATCAGCCTGTTCTGTTTCCCGCTCTGTTGCTGGTGAATCCTCTCACCTCCCGAGAGTCTGGCCTGTACCCCAGTTATTGTATGCATAAATAAATAAATCTTTTTTAAAAAGGGGGGACCTCCCTGGTGGCACAAGGGATTGAGCACCGTACCATTGGGCTTCGGCAGCCACTGCAGCACGGCCAGGGAGCTGACCCACAGGGCGCAGTAGACCTCTCCTGCCTCCTGCTGCTCCCCTCAGCAGTGTGTTTCAGTGGATCTGCCTGTTCTGCTCCCCACTCTGTCTCTGGGGAGTCCTCTCACCCCCGCACCTCTGGTCTGTACCCCAGTTCTTGTCTGCATAAATAAATAAATCTTTTAAAAATAAATTTAGTATTTAAAAAAACAAAAAAGGTCGAGGGGATCCTCATTTGCAATCAAGCAGGATGAAGGAAGTAAAGTCAGAAGGAGAAAGACAAATGCCAGGATTTCGGTCCGGTTGCGATATAAGAAGATAAAGGACAGAAGGAAGCAGACTGAGCCCCGAATACGGCCTCGGCCTCAGAACAAGGACACTGGAGGGGCAGGAGCGTGGGAACGAGCGAGCGAGGGCAGCCAGCGGTCAGGGTGAGGAGCTGGGGTGCTCAGGGGTGGGTGCGGTCACAGGGCCCCCAAGGCAGTGCGAACCTTCCCCTGGGTCACAGTGTTAGAAGCCAGCGTCACTCAGTGGAAAAAGTTACAGGAAGAAAAAAAGTGGATCTTAAAGTCCTACATAGGGACAAAACCTGTGGCTACGTAGTTAGCTCATGGGTGAGGGGTTAACTCATAAAAATAAAACAATATTAAGAAATAAACCGCCGGAACCTCCCTAGTAGCACAGCAGGTTGAGCACCGCACTGTGAAGCATCCGCAGCCACCGCAGCACAAGTTCGACCCCCGCCAGGGAGGGACCCACAGGCGCAGCAGACCTCTCCTGCCTCCTGCTGTTCCCCTCAGCAGTGGGTTTCAGTGGACCTGCCTGTTCTGCTCCCCGCTCTGTCTCTGGTGGATCCTCTCACCCCCCCACACACACCTCTGGCCTGCACCCCAGTCTTACATGCATAAATAAATAAATCTATAAAAAATATAGGGGAAGAAACAGAATAACCAGATTAATTTACAAAATAAAGACATGTTTGTAAAATATCAGCTGGCTTTGCCAAGAAAGCTTTCAGTTTGACTGGATAGTGGCTGTGTAAAAACCCCTCAGCGGTGGTGGGGGAGGGGTCCCAGGGCCTCCAGGGTGGTGACTGCATGGGGCTGCTGGGGTGGCCCGGAAACACTGACACCCTGTGGGTGCACCCCACACCTTGTTCTAGGAAGATACCAGTTTTGATGAAAAACCAGAGACTTTAAGTAAAGGACATCTGAGTCATTCTAGCCAAGTATTCCATCACACCCAGAGGTGGGGAGACTGTGAATCTTGGTCATCTAACCGGAAAGGTAGGTGTCCTGGGCACCCCAAGCTGACACCCCCCTTAGTGGCAGCTTTGTAGACTGAGGCCTTTCACCGAAGGGCTCCACCCATGGGAACTTTGGGGGCAGCTGGAGGACCCGCGGGTGGGTGAAGCCTTCTGGAGATCGTGCTGTGAGTGTGGCTAAGTTGTGACTGCTGTTCTTTGTAGTCACGAGCTTGTTAACAGCCTGCTGAGAGGAGCCCCAAGGCTTCTAAGTGGGAGCTACTCAGTCAGAGTGAACGGTGTCAGAAGCCGCAGGGAGGAAATTGTCTACTATTTTACTTATTTTTGTATTTAAAATTATTTTAAAATATTTAACATTATTTTAAAATATTTAAAATATTTTTATTTTAAATTTTAAACCTTTAAGTTTTAAAAACATTCAGTCTGCACTAACCAGATAAACTGGAAGGAACGAGACAGCAAGTGCTCATGATTCGCCCCCTCGCAGGTGGGTGGGCCGGAGGCAGCTCTCCCTGGGGAGTGGCTTGGAGCCCCCTGACCTGGCTCAGGCACCTGAATCCTGAGGCTGGAGGACCAGGAGGGAGGGAGGGGAGCCCATGGCCTCAGACAAGCCCAGGCAATGCTAAACCGGGACCCCCTGGGGACTGAGGCTGAGCACCGTAAGGTCTCCAGAGCAGAACTGATGAGGCTGGGGTGCTGGGGGGCCCCGAGTCTTCCAGGCAGGGAAGGCCCCTGCGTCAGTGTAGGTCTGACGCTTTCCTGCAGGTGCCACACCCTCAGGTCTTGGTCTTAGGCTGCGGATGGGAACACTCTTTAAATTCGGGGGCCGGGGCGTGATGGGGTCCTGCGTGGAGCGTGGCCACTTTTGCTTAACCGAAGGGGCAGCAAGCTACAGAGGAGGGAACAGAGGGGATTTGGCCATTTCGTTGCTGACCTCATCCTAGTGGGACAGGGTTGGGGTTTCTCAGCTGGGGGCCGCTAGGGGGCTTGAATGGATAGGCTGCGTGCCTTGGGGTGAGCGAGCTGCTTGCAGGGACACTGGGTGGGGGAGGAAGGGCCTTTCCTCAATTCCTGTTCGACCTCAGAACCCTGGACACACAAACAGCTCAGACCCCCACCAACCCACCCACCCAGGGAGCGGGGGTCTGCAGAGGCGCCTGGCACAGGTGTCCTTACTCCTTGTGAGCCTAAGCCAGCTCTTGAGGAAGCGGCCTGCAGCGGGTCGGGGCTGGCTCTGAGGAGAGAGTTCACCACAGACAGGGAGCTAGGCAGAGAAGCCAGACGCCTGAGGGTCGGTGGAAACTGTCAGGCTTTTCCGCCCTCCCACCATCGGTGCCAATGATGGACACCTGCGGTCCTGCACGCAGGCCAACGGCAGCACCTGGAGTAGGTGTGGCCGTGCGCAGGTGGGCGCACCTGGGCTGAGACAGGGCATATAAGGGCGGCGTCACGAGGACGCCAGCAGAGACAGGGGAGAGCGAGAGAGAACAGAGGAGAAGACAGCAGAAGAAGCAGGAGCGGGAGCAGAAGGAAACAGACCAGAACGCCCACAGAGGGAGCTGTGCCTGCAGGCTCCCGGCCCCCGGCCCCCGGCCCCCCGCCTGCCGTGGACCTGGTCGCCTCTGATGTAAAGATGCAATAAAAGCCTGAAAAAGCCACCGAGGGCTCCAGGCCTCCTCCTTGCCCCGTCTGCTGGAATCATGGAGAAGTTGCCCCGTGGCCTCCCAGTGCCACACGCCTGCTGGCAGGTAAGGAAAGGACATGGCGCTCTGAGCAGACGGGTCGGGAACGTGGTCACGGCGGGGCAAGAAGCAGGCTCTGCGTGGGCACGTGGGGTGGGCTGGGCAGGGGCTCTGCTTGCTGTGCTGTCGGTGCAGCCCCCGCTCTCCCAGGTGCAGCCCCCGCTCTCCCAGGCCCCTCGGCCTGACCCTGCAGGAGCCCTGGGCCTTGCGTGGCCTTGCTTTGGGTCTGGACTCGCAGGTCGTTCTGGCTGGGCCCTGACGCCAACCTACTGCTCCTGTTCAGTCTGATGAACGGTTGGGCCCCTGAGCCTGACTGCCCGGCTGTCCCCTGCTCTGGCCACCTCACTGTGGGCACACGGAAGCCTTGCAAGAGTTAACTAACAGCAGGGGCCCGGTGAGAAGTCCTTGGAATAACACTGAGCTGAGTGCTAACTCTTGCCCGCTGGGTCCCCAGGGATGTGTTGGGGGGGGGGGGTCCCCCCACCCCGGGTTGTTGGGGTCCTGTCAGCTCTCCCTGGACTGTGTCCTGGCGTGTTGGGGTCCTGAGCGCTCACTGTAAGTGTGGGTGTCCTCTCTCTTGCACGGGGGTGGGGAGAGGGGCCGAGATAACAATGTGGTCAAAGACTTCCCTGGAATTCCACAGCTCTAGGAGAGGCCCAAGAGTTTGGGCAGTTTCCTCTTCAGAAAATTCTCTGCAATTCCTTCTTCTCTGGGAGAGGCCTAAAGGTCAGGGTGTTTGCTTTTCAAATCCACACAAGGGGGAGAGATCAGTCTTTCATCCTGAGTGTGATGACATCAGCGGCCTGGCTGGAGCTGATAAGGGACAGGGTGCCTGAGTGACTGCTGGCCGCCAGGCCCGACAAGCTCTGATTAATGCACTGACCTGTGCTGCCCAGAGGCCAGGGCCTCACGACCCCCTCCCATCCGGTTCTCCCTGGGCTGACGGGTGGGTGACCAGTTCTCCCACGCCTGGCTAGTTCTGCGTTAGCTTGCTGGTCTGCTGCATGCTGGTGTTTCAAGCAAGCCGAAACCGAAACATCCCCATCCTCACCTCCTGCTGATCTGCAGGACAGAAAATAGGCTCTTTCCCTTTTTTGGTCATGGATTAGAAAGTTTGGATGCTGCCTCCAGTCTTAGGCAACTGTGTTTGGCTGGTGGCATGGATGTTTCTCTGCAGGCCAGCTTCACCAGCCTGGGACCCCGCAGCCAGGGGATCCCATGCAAATACCAGCGGGGACCCCACGTGCGTTTTGCAGGGGGCTCCGCAGAGAATGCCCTGGGCCAGATGTCAGGTGCTGGGCCCAGGTGCTAGTACGGAGTGTCTGTTATGCAGACCAAAGGTGTGAATTACTCATTTTCTTTTTTTTAAAGATTTATTGTGCAGGCCAGAGGTTGGGGGGGTAATGGGATTCATTAGAGACAGTGGGGAGCAGAACAGGCAGATCCACTGAAACACACTGCTGAGGGGGACATGGGAGATAGGAGAGGTCTGCTGTGCCATGTTGTGTCGGCTCCCTGGCCGGGGATCGAACTCGTGCTGCAGTGGCTGCAGATGCTTCATAGTGCAGTGCTTAACCCCTTGCGCCCCCAGGGAGGCCCCTGAATAGCTCATTCTAATTCCTGCATAAAATGTTTCTGTTTTGTAGAATTCAGCATCTGCGTTCTATTTACAGTCATTCCTGTAGTGAAGGTTAGCCAGCCAGCTATATGGAGCGGGATCTGGGGAGGAGTGAGAAGAAGGGCGTTGGGGTAGGAGGTGCAAAGACACAGAGTAAGACAGAGCTGGCAGTGTTGCAGGGCACAGAGGCAGTGTGGACACAGGGCTCATAAGAAGCGGGTTCAACGCTCTGGCACTGACTCAGCAGGTTCACACCCCAGGGCTGAGCCCTCTGCGGGTGTCAGGGCTGACGGACACTTTATCTCTACGTCTGGGCCAGGTGTCAGGTGCTGGGCCAGGTGCTAGCACAGAGTGTCTATATGCAGACCAAAGGTGTGAATGACTCCTTTGGAAAGGACGGCTGCCTTTCCAAAGGTTTCTCCTGATACCAATTCCTAGCTTGCAGGTGGCCACCTTCTCCATGTCCTCAGCTGGTTTTCTCTGTGCACGTGTCTCTCCTTGTGGACACCTGTCCTACTAGACCGTGTTGTGAAATCAATATAGTTCAGGATACATATTCAAGATCAGGTGACAAGGAATCATGTCCGTGGCCCCAGTGCTTAATTCAGTTTTTGGCACATGTTGGTGATTGGTATCAAAACAGAGAAAATAAAAATGTGCATTAGAAAAAAACTTTCTATAAAACCTAAGTTGGGGGAAAAGTTTAAATAGTAGAAAATAGCAGCATTTACTATTGAAGTGGGTACGGACGATGTGACAGGCTTGGAGGTAGAAGGGAGAGCTCTGTTACCAGAGTGGACTACATGTAGGATGAAAGGGAGGTAACTGGGGCTCCTGGCCTTTGGATACATGCTGCAGCCGCAAATTCAACGTGAACCCAATGTGCAATCTTAGTTCAACTCTCTGTGGTCTTAAGAAGCACAGTGAGACATCAGTGCTGGGGGAGCTGAGTGTGGGAAGTGTGCAGCTGTAGGATGGGCACTTCAATCATTCATATGGACAGAAACTCTCCTTGCTTTGCACCTGCCACTGACTGTCCATTGACACCAAGCTGTTGGGGGGTAGGGAGGGGGCACAGAAGTGTGCCCCCTATGGAGAGCAAAAGCGGCCACAGAAGAGAATGCTGTTGGCTCTGTTGTGCCTGATGAAGAACAGGAAGGGGTGGTCGGCACAGAACCTCGGCTGGTCCACCATACAGCACTCGACCATCACCATGGCTGAGGCAGCCGCAGCCTCTGTGCCTTCCTCGTTCACCTCCACGAAACTCTTGTGCACAAACTTGGACAGACACAGGTCCATCTGGGTTGAGATGGCTGAGAAGTCAGCCCGGCCCTGTTGAAAGGCATCCACCATCCCCAGATGCTGAAGGACAGATTCCATGTCATAATCCTCTTCCAGTTTAAATTTAGGAAGGAAAACCTCCACGTCGGTCCTAGTCATACGGTGTGGCTGGGTCCAGGTCATGAATTTCTCGAAAGTGAGATTTTTTTCCACCTGCAAGATAGGAATCGGATGGTAAGTTCACACAGGCACACCGTCCACGCTTCCCCTCTTGGGATGGCTGCTGGCCGTCACCCAGGGCCAGGGCCACCTGACACGCCAGGAAATCTCTGAGCTCTCTGCTTGTGCCATTATCTTCATGGGCCTTGTGCCCAGCAGAGGAGGCCTCCAGCAGCCCTTCTGCTCTTTACCCAACTGCTTCTATGACATTTCTCATCATAACACTTGTCCAACTGTTACCAGAACCCAGCCACCTCAGTGGTCAGAGCTGGCAAGAGCCGTGGTGTCTCACCTCCTGCTTCACCATAAGTCAGTTGTGGCAGTTGCTCTTCAGAGACCTTTTATATATCAGTGCACTTCCTGGAATGGATCAATCAGGTGCGAGCTATGAGCTGATTGGTGCTAAATGGTCCAATCAGAATTTTGTTGCCAGGATCCAGCCTCTCACAAGTCAGTTGTAGCAGTTGCTCCTCAGAGACCCTTTTATGTAAAATGCTCTTCCTGGGTCATGGAATGGACCAGTCAGGTGTGGGCTGCTTATGGACTGATTGCTAAATGGCCCAATCAGCCACAGGACTGAAAAATGGTCCAATCAGACTCATGAGTGAGGCACCCTGAAAGTGGATTGAAGCCAGGGCTGGAGGGAGTCAAGGCCCCCCCCCCCCCAGGAGAGAAAGGAAGCCCCTGAAGAGGAAGCGGAGAGAAAGCAAGACCCTGAAGAAGACCACTGCGGCCTCTGAAGGAANGGGCTGGAGGGAGTAAAGGCCCCCCCCCCCCCAGGAGAGAAAGGAAGCCCCTGAAGAGGAAGCGGAGAGAAAGCAAGACCCTGAAGAAGACCACTGCGGCCTCTGAAGGAAGAAAGAAGGAGAAGACTCTGTTCCTGACCTCCAAAAAAGAAAAAAGGCAGCTCCAGCAGCTGCCCTCTGAGGAGGAAGAGAAGCTGAAGGAGTCTGCAGAGACGGGCCTTGGATCTGTCTCTGACCCTGACTGCAGGGAGCCCAGAGCCCTGGGCCTGGTGTCTCAAAGAGCTGTCTGGTGTTGGTGTCACCCAACAACTCACAGAGCTGTAACACTGGGTGTCTCTGACACCGCCTCTGTGGGACCAGTAGTGGCCATTGCCACTGGCCAGTGCTGTCCAGCACTCCTGGTGACCGGTGACGACCATCACTGATGCTGTCTGGGTGAGATAACCAGCCCCTTGTGGATACAGTGGGCTCTTCGTTTCCCTAGTGTGTAAAATCCCATGGTGCTTGTTCCTGGCGCCCGAGGGCTCTTGCATTGTGTGCGCAAGCGAGACCCACAGACAGTGACTGTCCTCTACCATGCACTGCCCTGGTTCGGCTGGAGCCCACAGGCCCCTACTACTGTGTGAGTGTTGTGTTGCTGTATTCCTTGGTTCTGGCTTGTGGCCTTCTGGGGCTCTTTGGTGGCTCGCTGGCCTCAGAGCCGTCTCTGCCGCCCCTGTTTCAGATGCCCAGAGGACTGGATTCTTTCTCTTTACTACATTATTTTGAAGACAGGACACTACCAGTGGGAAAAAGGGCTGTAAGAGAGCTCAGTGTAGCCCACCCCAGAAGGGCTTGTCTGCCCAGAGGGCTCCTGTGTGCTTTCTGGAGGGCAACCTCAGAGGGAGGTTGGGAGCAGGAGGAGTGAGAGCTCGCCCTGCCACTCACTGCCCAACCTAGAATCTATTGGGCAAAGGCTGACTTCTGGCTCCGCCTTCTAGTGCTGGCTCCGCCCCTTCCCTTTGTTACATCAGAGTTCCATTTTCTTATTCACTGGTTCAGATCTAAATAGACACAGTGGTTCTTAGATATTAAGTGATGTGTATTTATAAATATTGTATATATATTTTTTTAATTTAATGTTTTATATTTGCATAGAAGAACTGGGGTACAGGCCAGAGGTGCAGGAAGGTGAGAGTGTTCACCAGTGATAAAGTGGGATGCGTAACGGAAGGATCTACTGAAATACACTGCTGAGGGGAAGTGAGGTCTGCTGAGCCATACATATATGGGTTAACCCCTTGGCCAGGGATCGAACTCAGGCAGTCGTGGTGACAGCGCTGAGACTTAACCCCTAGACCACCGAGGAGGTCTTAGATAGATACATTTAAAGAACTTGTGGAATATGTACTCAATGGAATATTATACAACTGTAATAAAAGATGAACTAGTGGTATCTGAAACAAACTGGATGGACCTCAAGGCGGTTATATTAAGTGAAATAAGTCAAAAAGTGAAAGACAGATATTGCTGGTTTCACTCATTGATGGAATATAAATAACAAAAAAATATACACAGGCAAGATACTGCAGGAAAAATCTTGAACTCAGTGAAAGAATATAATGGTCACCAGAGGGAACAGCACACCTCACTTGTGTGTACCTGTCCATGAGGATGAGGGCAATTGAGCAGGTGGGAGGAAGACAGGTGGGTGTTGGCACGGGTGGTTTGGTGGAGCGTGAGTGAAATGTGCACAGATGGAAGGGCCAATTTAAATATTTTAAATCTGTCAGAAATATATTTAAGTATAATGCTAACAACAATGTACACGATAGAAATAGTCCATATTTGCACAGGCCTTCTCACAGATCAGTGTGCTCTGCCCCTTACCTTACTCATTTGATTCCTCATAACGATCAATCACGCTAATATTATCAGTGTCTAATAGAGATGAGAATATAGAGGCTCAGGTGAAGTAAGTAATAAGGGGAGACGTTGGTGTGAATGACAGTTGGATTCCAACAACCAAGCATCTTCAAAATAAGCATAGCAGGCCCTCCCTGGTGGCTCAGGCGTTAAAGTCTCAGCGCTATCAAGCTATCCACAGCCACTGCAGCCAGAGTTTGATCCCTGGCCAGGGAGGGGACCTATATGGCACAGCAGACCTCTCCTGTCTCCCCGCTGCTCCCCTCAGCAGTGTGTTTCAGTGGGTCTGCCTGTTCTGCTCCCCATTGTGTCTCTGGTGACTCCTCTCACCCCCACCTCCCAACTGTGGCCTGCACCCCAGCTCTTGCATGCATAAATAAACAAAAAATAAGCACATCAAAGAGAAAGAATCCAGCCCTCTGGGCATCAACAGCTGTAGAGTGGGAAACGCCCACCCTACAATTTGCTGTAAGGACAGGAAGGGGCCCTGGGTGCTCAGTTCACTGTGCCCTGCTGCTGGGTAGCCCAATCCTTCACGGGCAAGTGCACCGGGTGGAGGTGTGCCCTGTCCGCCAAGGGACAACACGAGGGGCGTCTCACCAAGCCCAGGTCCATGCCGTCATCGGGCAGGAGAACAAGCAAGCTCAGCTCCCGGTCAGTGTAGGGCAGCTCCAGCACCTGGGCGCGCACCTCCTCTACGTAGCCGAGGTTGAATGTGGACTCCTGGAACATCATCTGCACGGGCCTCTGCTCCTTCTGATGGGAGAAACAGATGCACGCTAGACTGTGGGAGAGGCTGTGATTCCTAATGAGTTTCAGTGGGCCCCAACCGAGGGCGTACCAGGCTCTAGACACACCCCAAGTGTCCCCTAGCCACTCCCTTGTGTCAGTACCAGGCACCAGCAAAGTATAACTGCACAGCCCAGAAGAAAAAGCCAGAGTGTCCTCACTGAAAATACCCTCTTAGGGATGTGGGGGAAAAGGAACCCTCCTACACGCAAACTGGTCCAGCCACTATGGAAAGCCATATGGAGGTTCCTCAGTCTTACCATATGACCCAGCAATCCCACTCCTAGGGACTATGCAAAGGACACAAAAGCACTGATTCAAAAGAGCGCCTGTATCCCTATATTTACTGCAGCACTATTTATAATTGGCAAGACCTGGAAACAACCCAAATGCCCAAAAATAGAGGACTGGATCAAGAAGATGTGGTACCTACACACAATGGAATATTATTCAGCAATCAAAAAAGATAAACTAGATTTGTTCATAGAAACATGGATGGAGTTAGAAGGGATTATGCTCAGCAAAATAAGTCAGAAGACAGAAGAAAAATATCGGATGGTTTCACTTCTAGGAGGAATGTAAGGGAACCAAACAAGGAATCAAGGAAAAGAATAATAACAATTAAAAAACCAAATCACAACATAACAAAAAGAAACAAAGACAAATCAGAGGCACTTTGTGGTGGGGGTGGGGAGGGAATGGGATGAGGGCAGAAAGAGCACAAGAGACTGAGGTGATGGTGCATTGGTGAAATGGTAGTGGGAATTCCATGGGGACTACAATTGATATCAAATACACATGAAGAAAAATTAATATAAAAATACCCTCTTAGGGGGCATCCCTAGTGTCTCAAGGGGTTAAGGTACAGCACTGTGAAGCATCCGCACCCACTGCATACAAGTTCGATCCCTGGCCAGGGAGGGGACCCACAGAGGGCAGCAGACCTCTCCTGTCTCCCACTGCTCCCCTCAGCAGTGTGTTTCAGTGGATCTGCCTGTTCTGCTCCCCACTCTATCTCTGGTGAGTCCTCTCACCCCCACACCTCTGGCCTACACCCCAGTTCTTGTATGCATAAATAAATATATATATTTTAAAAAGTACTCCTTATCCAAAAAAGGCCATTTTACCTGCAGTAACTGCAGTAAATGGATTTTTTTAGGGATGGGAGCTTCAGCAAACTATTTGAATGCAAAGCTCAGTGTCAACAAGAAGGAGATTGTCAGTTTTAATACTGGAAAACTAAGTGCTAATGCAAAACCGAGTTAAGCCACAGCAACTCAAGTCTACAGTTACTTGAATTTTTAAAATACCTGATGACAGAAATGTTTTTCAATACCCTCTCCCTCTCGCCCTCCCAAAACACACACGTGTCTCCTGCACACCCGTTTTTGTTTTCGATCTAAGCAACTTTGACTTAAAGGAAAATCTTCAGTTCTCAAAACTTGGTAGCTGCCATGAGGACAGAGAAGATTATGAGGTTGTAATGGCAGTAGTAAAATGCAAAAAACTCTGGACAGGCCATTTTCATTCTTTCCATTCCAGTTTCCAGTTATTTTCAGCTATCACTTTGCCTTTGCAAATAGAGGTTTCTTCCTGTTAGCTCTGCATCAAACTAGCAGGATTTTCAAGAGCATCTCCTCACCTCGTTCACTTTGAAAGGCATTTCCATCGTGTTGTCCTTGACAAACTGCTCGTCCCACCTTCCCTTGAAGTAGATGGCGTTGACCAGAACCAGCCTCGTCTGCGCACTGATGGTGCCGCTCTGTAACAGATCCTGGATCTTACCTGCCAAGAAAAACAGCTCATGCATTCCGTCGGCTTTTACAAATGAGTGATAAGGCTAGTGACTGATTCAAGATGATCAGCCCAGAACCAAACACTCTTTTTTGAGATTTATTTATGCACACAAGAGCTGGGGTACAGGTCAGAGGTAATGGGGGGTGAGAGGAGTCACCAGAGACAAGAGTGGGGAGCAAAACAGGTGGATCCACTGGAACACACTGCTGAGGGGAGCAGCAGGGAGACAGAAGAGGTCCCCCTGGCCAGGATCGAACTCGTGCTGCAGTGGCTGCAGATGCTTCATAGCGCTGAGACTTAACCCCTTGGCCTAAGAACCAAATACTCTCTTTAAGCTGGCAGTGTTTGGGTGCGATGTGCAGGATTCAGAAACAGCATATGCAAGGGAGACCCAGGATCACCAAGAGCTGCAGAGTATCCACAAAGTGATGCTGGGTGGGGCCCCTGGTCTGCTCAAGGGAAGCCACCGCGCCAGGTCAGAGAACAAGCCAGGCAGGAAAGAGAGGGCATGAGGAGGCTTGTTATTTCACATGGGCCCATGGGCGTGTGACCCAAAGCACCAAGGAGACATCAGGGTTGATGGTTCCCAATCCAACATGTACACGCAGGAGGCGTGCTTCAAAGAGGGAGAGCAATCTTTTTTGTTTCCATTTTGAATCTGTTGTTTGTTTAATATTGATAACTTTTATTAAGATTTATTTATGCACACAGAACTGGGGTGTAGACTAGAGGAGCAGGGGTGAGAGGACTCCTCAGAGACAGAGCTGGGAGCAGAACAGGTGGATCCACTGGAACACACTGCTGAGGGAACAGCGGGGAGGCAGGAGAGGTCTGCTGCACCCTGTGGGCCCCTCCCTGGCTGGGGATTGAACTCAGGCCACAGTGGTATTGGAGCCCCTGAGACCGATCCCCCACCCAGGCCACCGGGAGGCCTCTGCTAAGGTTTAAATACACTTTGAGGTTCAGCTGTCAGCGTGACTATCTAGAGCACCAGTGAAATAGGGGAGCTGCGGAAGGAAGGAGGAGGGAAAGGAGGAGGAGATAAAGGGGATGAGATGGGAGGGGTGTAGTGAAGAGGCAGAGGGGGAAGGAGGGAGGGGCGTGGCATTCAAACCTTCAGTCTTTTCGGAGACCCAGTGGTTGATAGTCTGCCTGCACTGCTCAGCATCCTCTGCGAAGGGGAGCTGCTCCAGCTCCGCCAGGTAGAAGCGGAGGCAGGACTCCTTAAAGGCCTGGACAGACGAGTGCAGTGAGACGGACGCCCAAGGAAGCCGCAGTGAGTTTCCAAAATGCTGAACACTCGGAGTGCACATACTCTTTCTTTTAAAGATTTACGTATTTATGCACACAAGAGCTGGGCTACAGGCCAAAAGTGGGGAGGGGGGGAGTCACCACAGACAGAGTGGGGACCTACTCAAATCCACTGCTGAGGGGAGCAGTGGGTGAGGCAGGTGAGGTCTGCTGCGCCCTGTGGGTCAGCTCCTTGGCTGGGGATTGAACTCGTGCCGCAGTGATTGCCGCTGCTCCACAGAGCTGCGACTTAACCCCTGGGCCACCAAGGAGGCCCTGAGTGTACGTACTTGTACTTGAAAGGAGCATATATCTTGTCAGTCTCTTAGCATCTGGCTGTTGCTATAAAGGAGTTTAGAAATAGTAGTAGGGAGCTGTGAATTCCCAGAACTAGAGAGATGAATTATACAAGTCAGATTTTTAATCCTTCAAGGCACAGCTACAGAATTATAATTACAGATAACAATCTGTTGATTGTAAGTCTCAGTTCCCCAGAGTTTCTCTTGGAATTTATGTGCTGTACAGCTTTTGTTGTCTATCGTTGTGACTTACAGAGAGGAATTCACAAGACTTTCCCCCGAACAGCCGGTTGGCGGTTCTCAGCAGGTACTGGGAGCCGGGCTTGTTCACCTCAGCGAGGAGGGCCTGGAAGCCCTGGTGGATGTCCTTCTTGGTGCTCAGACAGAGGGCCTGTGGGGAAAGTGGGGGAGGGGGCAGTGGTGCACCTGACGGCAGATCTTTACCTCAGGTGCGCCACAGCATTTTCTATGGCTTTTTAAAGATTTATTTACTTATGCATGCAAGAACTGGGGTGCAGCCAGAGGTGTGGGGGATGAGAGGATGCACCCACGCTTCTGGCCTACACCCCAGTTCTTGTATGCATAAGTAAGTAAAAGTAAGTCTTTAAAAAAGATCTTGTAATAAAAAAGAATGGAGCATCTATAGGGACTACACGAGAGGAAAGAAAAGAAACATTGTAAGAAAAAATAATATATAAATGGAGTTAAAATAAAAAAGGGAGTTTCCTATCAAAAGATAAGTCGTAGCAGGAAAGGATGAAAAGCTTTTCTATTTTTTTATTTTTTTTATTAAAATATTTTAAAATTTACATATACTTGCCATTAATTGTAATCCCCATGTATTCCCCATCACCATCTCACCAGTGCAC
>JAGFMF010011450.1:193609-208171 GCA_019455555.1 Galemys pyrenaicus | reverse complement strand
TTCTTTTAATCTCTTTTGAATCTGTTGTAATTTCTCCTCTTTCATTTGTGATCCTGTTTATTTGTGTTTTCTCCTGTTTTTCTTTTGTTAGCCTGGCTAAAGGTTTGTCTATTTTGTTTACTTTTTCAAAGAACCAGCTTTTGGTTTCATTAATCTTTTGGATTGTTTTCTTGATTTCTAATTCATTTATTTCAGCTTTAACTTTAATGATTTCTTTTCTCCTGCTGTTTTTTGGATCCTTTTCCTGCTCTTTTTCTAGGTCCTTGAGATGCAAGATTAGATTGTTTCTTTGAGTTTTTTCTTGTTTGTTAATGTGAGCCTGTATTGCTATGAACTTCCCTCTTAGGACTGCTTTTGTGGCATCCCTACATTTTGGAGTGGGTTGTCCTCATTGTCATTCAGTTCAAAGTATTTTTTAACTTCCTCTGTGATCTCCTCTATAATCCATTGTTTCTCCAGTAGTGCAGGTTTCAATCTCCATGTTGCGGGTGGGTTTCTTGTTTTCTTTTCGTGGTTCACTCTAGTTTGATACCGTTGTGATCAGTGAATACATTTGGGATGATTCTGATTTTGCTGTATCTGTTTATGTTGTTCTTGTGGCCCAGTATGTGATCGACTCTGGATTATGATCCATGTGGGTTTGAGAAAAATGTGTACTCTGACTTTTTTTGGATGGAGAGTTCTATAGATGTCCACTAGATTCATGGTTTCTTAAGTCTTTATTGAGGGCTCTGGTCTCTTTGTTTATTTTTTGTCTTGTTGATCGGTCCATTGCTGAGAGTGGGATGTTGAAGTCTCCTACTATGTAAGTGTTTTCTATAATATTTTCTTTCAGGGCTGATAGTAATTTTCTGATATATTTTGGTGCTCCTTCATTTGGAGAGTATATGTTGATGATTGTTGTGTCTTCCTGGTGTATTGTGCCCTTGACCATTATATAGTGCCCATCTTTGTCCTTTTTAACCTGGATGAAAAGCTTTTCTTCAGTGAAAGCTTGCATCCCAAGGAAGCATAAAGGTACCTTGAGAAGAAAAGCTGCATTTCTAAGCATTGAAAATTCAAGCCATGGGCAGAAATACAGTTGCAGTGGAAAGACAGCACCTTCACCTTGAACAGAACCCAAGACCGAGCGCTTTAATTGGGTTTCCCCAATACAGAAGCAGGTGTGACTCCAGCAGCTCACGTGTCTGTTACCAGCTGGGCAGGGAGAATAAAGAGCTCCCAGAAAGTAACTAGATAATTTGGGGTTCTCCAAAAAGAGCTCTACAAGGGTTCCCTGGCTACCCTAAAACAGCAAGAGGTCATTAAGATTTATGCATAGACACACACTCTCTCCATCCCTCCTCAGTAGTCCAGAAGCCCAGTTCCAGAAAGGGTGTTATGTTGAGGTTCCCCACGCCCCATGTGATTCTCAGCTACTGGCAGGCATTAGGGAGTCCAGTTCCATTCTGACTGAGCCAGCAGGAACAGCACCAGATCCCACAGACTCAGTCTCATGAGACGCTCCTCCTCACATCACCCCACTTTACCAGCAAGTCTGGGAGTCCTGTGCTTCTGGCTACAGATTGAGGGTACCCACGCCCCCCTCCTTAGGTTCTATTCATTTGCTAAAACAGCTCACAGAACTTGGGGGCCCACTGACTGGGGAGAGCATTGTAACAGGGGAGTGGCCCAGAAGAGGCAGAGAGAACAGGTGTATAAAGGGGCATGGGGAAAGGGGAGGAGCCTCCAGACTCCCTCAGCTGTGTCCTCTCCCAGCACCTCCCGGGGTTCCCCAACCTGGATGCTCCCCCAAAACCCTCCCTTGGGGAGGCTTTGTGGGGGCTTTGTGACCGCGACCTGATGGTGAACAAACTGGCCCCAGAGCTTGTCGGTCCCCAGCCCCTCTCTCCGGTCACAGTGGGCTGGCAGCTGTTCCGACCAACCAGCCCAGCTCAGTGCATCCAGAAAGTCTGTGGGACCCCCCTCATTCACACAAAGACACCTCCTTGTCTCACTCTGAGAGTGAGAAATATTTCAGTTCCAATATCACACTCTGCAGTCCATGACGCAGAAAAGTGTTAAAATGATTTTTACTATAAACATGGCTCTTAACAGCAAAGACAGCTATCTTGAAACAAAGCCACAGCGACTCACCTTTTCCAGGTAGAGGTGTGAACTGCATCTCAACCATGTGCCTCCCCCTTGGGGACAGGACTTGGTTGTTTATCATTCTCTCCTTTTTTTTTTTTTTTAAGATTTCCTTATTGTAAGATTTTTATTTATTTTGCATAGAAGAACTAGAGTGTAGACCTGAGGTGCAGGGAGTGAGAGCATTCACCAGAGACAGAGTGAGGAGCAGAACAGGCAGATGGACCAAAACGCACTGCTGAGGGGAGCAGTGGGCAAAACAGGAGAGGTCTGCTGGGCCCTGTGGGTCACTCTTTGGTCAGGATCGAACTCAGGACATAAGGGTCACAGCGCTGAGCCACCCCAGTCCACCAGGCAGGTCTGTTCATTGTTTTCACAGTTCACTGAATGCTTATTAACTCAGCTCCCTGGCCCCCGCGCAGTCTATGCCGGTATACACCAGTCTTCCGGGTCCTCTTGTGTGTACGTATTTCTACGTTCCCCAACTTGAGTGAACAAATTGTAAAACATTCTGGGGAGCCGCCCTCCATCACTGCAGGTGCAGCAGGGCAAAGAGCAAGCCCGCGGCACAGACTCAGTGAGAGCAGCTCCCGGCCCGGCCCATGCCAGGACTCGTGCCTCAAGCTCCAGCGGGTCTTTTCCAGCTCCAGCTTGGGGTTGGCACATCGACTTAACTACCTCATGAGCTGATCGTGGAGTTTGTTTCCAGCTAACGAGGGCCAGGAAGGCCTGAGGGTTGACCAGTCACTTGACATACTGGCCTGTTCTTCCTTGCTGGTGAATATTTACACTCACAGGGTCTCTTGTTCCCCAGTGAGAGAGCCTGGTGTTTCCAGCGTGCCAGGGCCAAATTTTGACAGTTCTCAGCCAGGTCATAAATTCCAGAAACTTCACCCAAAAAGCTTCAGGGAAAGAGACTCTAAGCCAGGCCCTTGGCATCCTGCTCCCCAGCAGACCTCTCCCCCGATGAACATGTATGGGTGGGTGCACTCACAGGGTCCTCCAGTGGCATAAGGCGTGAGACAGGACACAAGAGTCAAATGGCCGTCTCTCCACCAGGTGACAGGTGAGTTACCTGGGCCATCTGGGCTGTCCCTCCACTGGTTGACAGGTGAGCTTACCTGGGCCACCTGGGCTGTCCCTCTGCTGGCTGACAGGTGAGCTTACCTGGGCCACCTAGGCCGTCCCTCTGCTGGCTGACAGGTGAGCTTACCTGGGCCATCTGGGCTGCAGTACTTCCCTTCGCCCCCAGGAAGACCATGGCCAGGGCAGAGGAGATGCTCAGTGGAGAGAAGAACACATTCCGAGAAGGCTGGTCTTGGCACAGCCGCTGTAGGAGGCAGAGGGCGAAGGTCCCATTGGCTCCAGCGAGAGCATCCATGGCAGCTGAAGGCGGCAACAAGGAGAAAGGTCTTGTCATCCCTCCCCCGAACGTCACTGACCAGGGACATGTGACTCTGAAATTGTTTTTCATCTTAAAGCTCATAAATGTTTTGATGGAAATCCACTTGCTGTTGTTCTCCGTCCAAGCTAAACAACCAGCTCTGTTCCTGGCAGCAGATCAGACCCACCAAGACCCTGGGGCAGCTGGTGGCCTGTGGCTGGCACAGCTCGGCCACCTGGGAAGGCCGGCTCCATCCTCTGTGAGGACAGGGAGACAGGGAAACCAGGAGTGAAGGCTTCTAGGTGTGGTCTCCATCACAGTTTTAGTTTTGCGGTAAAGGATGTGGAGATGACTCTGCTCCTCACCCTTCCTGAAGGGAAGAGGGATTACTTCATGCTAAGGTCAATCACAGGATGCCAGACTCACAAAAAATGTTTATAATTCTCTATAGTACCTAGGAAAATAGAAGTTGAGGGGCCTCCCTCGTGGCCTAGGGAGTCAAGTCTCAGCGCCATCACCGCTAAGACCTGAGTTCGATCCCCGGCCAGGGAGGGGACCCACACGGTGCAGCAGACCTCTCCTGCCTCCCCCCTGCTCCCCTCAGCAGTGTGTTTCAGTGGATCTGCCTGTTCTGCTCCCCACTCTGTCTCTGGGGAGTCCTCTCAACCCTGTACCTCTGGCTTGCACCCTAGTTCTTTTATGCAGAAATAAATTTTTTTCCCGATTTTTAAAAAATTATTATTTAATCTATTTTTCTTACAATGTTTACTTGCTTCTTGGTGTGGTCCCCTTAGGATTTCCATCACCAACTCACCCATGCACAATCACCACCCTCCCTTGTGCTCCTCCCATCCCGGCCCTGGTCCCGATCCCTCCCCCTTCTCTCCCTAATGTCGCTGATTGTAGTTGTCTCTTCATTCTTGTTTTGTATAGTTGTGGCTTTGTTGTTGAGAGAGTCACAGAAACATGGATGGAGCTTGCAAGGATTATAATCAGTAAATAAGCCAGAAGGAAAAAGGAAAATATTGGAGGGTCTCACTCATAAGAGGATATAGGTGAATAAGAAAAGAAAAATAAAATAACATCAAAATCAATGAGAAATAAGTCTTTAAAAAAAAAGAAAAAGAAGAAGAATGGAAATTGAGGGTATTACCCAGACTGGGGTTTTGGCAGAAATGACCTTGCCGTTGGAGAACCCCTCTGTACAAGGGGCAAGCACCTAAACCTCAAAACTCTTGGTCTTCGTCAAAAAGCACCTAAACTGGGCCTCTCTGGTGGTGCAGCAGGTTGAGCGCGCACTGTGAAGCATGGGGCTGCACAGCAGCGCGAGTTTGATCCCCAGCCAGGGAGGGAACCCACATGGCGCAGAGACCTCTTCTTCCTGGCCTGCTGCTCCCCTCAGCAGTGTATTTCAGTGCATCTGCCTATTCTGCTCCCCCCCCCAACTCTGTCTCTGGTGACCATTCTCATCTCCCACAACTCTGGCTTGAACCCCAGCTCTTGTATGCTAAATAAATAAATCTTTTTTTTAAAAAAAAAAGCACCTAAACCTCAAAACTCTTGGTCTTCGGCACAGTCATCCTGCCTTGCCATGAGCCCCTCTCCCCTCGCCATGAAGCCCCAGGCCCCTGACCCCATTCTTCAGTTCAGGTTCAAACACCCTCATTCTGCCCCATTGATTTTAGAGTCTACATCCAGGTAGAGTCCCCTGTGGATGTAATTAAATTCGTATTTCTCCTACTAGTTTCTATGATGATAATTTAGTGGTTGCTCAGTCCAAGGAGAACCCAGGGCAGGGGGAGGGGAATAGAAGGGGGTTTCCCCACTGCCTACACAGACATTTGTGAAGACTCCCTGTGAAACGATGAGTCATGTTCAGGACCATGGTCAGCGGATGAAAAATTATGAGCCGCTGAACAGGACCCAGAGACAAATTTAGGCTCCTCACTCATTAATTGCAGCTAGAACTGCTACAGGAAAACATGCAGGAGAGGGAGCTACCAGGCCCTGCGGAGCCCTGAATGGAAAGACTGAGAAGCAGAGAAGGGCCTGGGAAGAATAGAGTCAGCAGGGGGGAGCAAACCAGCCCAGGAAGAGAGCATCTGTTCTAAAAAGGTCCCCAGGAAAAGGGGAGGAGCTGAGCAGGGAGGAGAAGCTGGAGAGGATACTGGGGAAGGAAGGAAGCAGGATGGAGAGTGAGAAGGAGCCTGGAGGAGGTACATGGAGCAGAGACCCATGAAGAAGCTTCTGGGTCCTGGACTGGCTGGAACAGATACGGGTGAGAAACCCGTGGGGAGGTGACAATGGCAGCTTTTATCTTGGTTTTGATTTTGCGCTTTTCCGCCCATACTTGTCTATTTCTGAATTTTTCTGTGGTTCCCCACTGAATGGTGCTTTAGAATGTGGCAGCTTTCAGGCCTTGCTTTGGGCCAGTCCTGTTTGGCTGGACTTTTACCCTCGAGGGGATGGTAACTTTGGGGGCTTAGTTTAGTAACTGTATTCTTAGTCTTTTCTGTATTGTTCACTAGTTGTATCAGAGTTCCCTGCCATTAAAGGGCTTATCTATTTTGTCTTGATGCGGCACACAGCAGAACCCATTTAGAGAAGGCGGGTTTGCGGATTCTGGGGTGCTCATCCCTGCCCTTTAACACTATGACCTCAGGAAGGTTGGCAATTCAAATGTGAGATCACACTTTAAACCAAAAATTTTTAAAGTTCTAGTAAAGTAAAAAAGTTCAAAACTGGAAGCACCATCCCTGCTCCAGCCCACCCCCCACCCCCACAGCCAGCAGCCCGCAGGTGAGCACATCCTCCTTCCCACCTCCCTCCCCTCCTTGTCCTGCCCAGGGCCCTCTGGCCTGAATATCTCTGACCCCAGCCCTGCACCCAGCCCTCCAGCCCTGTCTCCTGCCTGGGGAGCCTCAGCACAGTGAACAGAGGAGTCTCTGTGGCCTCATCTCTGCATTCTGGAGGAGAGACCGCATCTCATCTTCCTCCCTCCTCAATGTCCTGAGGACTTTCGGATGCGCTAGCTCAAGGCAACTTTGACCTACTTGGCTCACCCTCCATCTGCCTCAGCCCAAAGTTATCCTGACCCCTAGGGCCCTAGAGCATTAGACAGTCTCTCCCTCCTCCCCACCCCATAGATTTCCTTCCACCTGGCCATTGCCCACCCCTCCCCACTGTGAGTCCTTCTCTCTGGAGCTCTGAAGGCAAGGACTGCCTGGGGCTGCTGCTTGTGCCAGGTGGAAGAGCCTCAGAGAAGAGAAGGGGCCTCCCTGGTGGAGCAGGGGTTCGTATCTCAGCACTATCAAGCCATCAGCAGCCACTGTGGCAGGAGTTCAATGCCCCACCATGGAGTGACCCACAGCGGGGAGCAGACTCTCCTGCCTCCCAGCTGCTCCCCTCAGCAGTGTGTTTCAGTCCATCTCCCTGTTCGGCTCCCCACTCTGTCTCTGGTGAGTCCTTTCCCCACACCTCCCTGGCCTGTACCCCAGCTCTTGTGTGCATAAATAAATCTGCCTAACAAGTAAGGGTGACTGAGAAGTGCTGGATTTGCAACCCGAGCAGGTGAGTTTAGCAGACAGGAGAAAGGAAAAACAGGGGTCTTTATGAAGGTCCGGGAGAGCTGAACACAAGCGACCGCGGGGATCCCCTCCGGGGCTGAGGCTTGCAGGGGCAGGCGTGCACGGACACAGCGGCCCTCACTACTGCGCCACTAAGCAGCGGCCATTGCAGGGAGCTGCCATTTATGTAAACAAGGAGGTCGCTCCGCCTTCTCGGGTGCGCCTGCAAGGAGGTGCTCCAGCAGCCCAAGTCTCAGGGCCGGGTCGCTAGGTGTCAGCCTGAGTCTTAGGGAGCTCGCCCCCCCCTCCCCAAATCCCGCCCCTCATGGTCCCCACTCCTGCGCGCGCCCTGCCCGACCTGGCCCACCTGGCACCTTCTGTCACCGCCGCTCTCCGCCCTGTGGCCTGGGAGCTGAACCCGCAGCTGCCGCTGCACAGGCCTCCCAGTCCTGCAGCAACTGGCAGGTCCTGCCAGACAGATAACAGGAGTATCTGGTTCTCTGAGCACAGCTGGACCCGGCGGTGGGGCGGGGCAACTGTGGAGGTGGGGCCTTGCTGCGGAGGCGGGGCCTTCGTGCTGCACACAGCAGAATCCTATTTAGAGAAGGCAGGTGCCCCCACCACCCTCCGAGGCACCCCGGGACTCACAGGCTTCTGTTGTCACGCCTGCCTTGGGGGCAGCCTCCCTGCAGCCCTGTCTGTGCAACCTCCTACTCTTCCCTTCCTTTACTTTCTATAGTGCACCTGCCTCTGAATACAGCAAACAGCTCTGCTCTTGGGACACTTTCTTGGGGAGAAGGGGGGAGCTGATAGAACTACTTATTCTCAGGGGTAACCCAAATTGGGTTTGGAGAGTGGGGTCCTGGGTCACTCTGGGAGAGGTTTCGCCAGAGCTCCCTGTTCAGGTGGTTTTCCCAGGCCAGTTTCTTCACTAGACAGAGACCTTAGTTGTATCCAAAGGGAGACAAGAATGAAGGACACCCACAGAGACACAAGCGGCAGGAAGAGCTGCCCCTAAAGGGACAGTTTGCTGAGAGTCCTGCGTGGTCCAGGTGGGTGGCCCTGAGGAGAACGGCCTCTGCTGAGGGGTCGTGCAGAGAAGCCCCAGCAGGTGCAGGTCACGGCAGGCAGGAGGCTGCTGCCTGCAGAGGGACAGGGTGTTGGCAGCAAGAAGCACCTGCACAGTCACAGGTGGGAGAAGGAGGCTGCCCGGGCCAGGGCGAGACTGCACTGATGTGGCCTCCTTCTCTGTGGGAGACTCACTCCTGCGTGCAGCGCTTCATTTCTGTTGCTTTTGAATAACCATGTAGAATTTGAAAAGGACCAGAGGTCCTGCAGTGGCCCTCAGTCTCCATGTCCTCTCTGCGGGTCTGTACCCCAACGCAGTCTGAGGCCCCTCTGTGCCTGGGGCTACGGGTCTGACTTTCTAGAACTGGTTTAAGGACTGACCCCTTCTGCCCCCACCTCCAGCTCCCGGCATTGAGGGGGCAGGTCCTGGTCTTGCATGACTCCTTTCTGCCCTTCTCCTCCATCGTCACACGTGCCCCGTGCAGCACACCTGTCACTCGGAGAGAAACCCCGCACCGTGTCAGCTGTTCTCCACCCCCCTCCCGCCAGCATCTGGCAGCTAAGAAGCCCCCACTCCAGACCACCAGTGTTCCAGAACCACAAATCCAATAAAATGATTATCGAAGAGTGGATCTCTGGGACCTGAGGGTGGAGTTAGCAGCCAAACGGGTTGTAAAACCAGAGAGGTGACCCTTGGGCTCTCTCTTCCTTTGGAGCCATCTCACTTGACTCAGTGCCAGCTCTCAATGCGCCATTGCTCAGATCTGGTAGGATATTTACGGATTTGTATCCCTCTCCTTATCCTTGGGATATTTCTACTTTATTCCCCTTCTTTTGTAAAATAAAACCCATTAATAACTTTTGCCACGTGTGCCTGAAGCTGGGACTTATTGTAAAAGTCTTCTGAGTGCGGGTGAAGACCCAGTCAGGGAAACCCACTTTATATTAGGGGTGCCCTGGAACAGAACCCCTGACAGCTACAGTCTTGGACCATAATTTCTTCCTTCAAGCACCGTGTTTCAGGCTTATCTCTGACTGTTCAGAGCGACATTGATCAGTGTTGATACATCATTTATTTATAGGTGAATAATATTCATCATAATATTGGTTATAGAGATTCATATATATGTTTCCATTTTTATTACTCATTCAGACATTTGGATTGTTTCCTCTTTGGGTTATTATAAATAATTCTGCCATGAACATTTACACAGGTTTTGGGTGGTGCATATTTCACTTCTCTTCGCATGTAAGTAGAAGAGGAATTGCTACATCATATAGTAACTCTGTATTTAACTTTCTGAGGAACTCAACTGCCAACAGTTTCATAATGCATCTCATGAAAGGCCACTCGGCCCCTCGCCCAAACCCCTCACCCAGGCCCCCAGGGTAGCAGTTCTGAGAAGCCAGCAGTGATGAAGATAAGCTGATGACAGGGACAGGATGACATGTGACTCACTGCAGCTCAATTTCAATGAAATGTGGCCAGGGAATGCAGGGGGACCGGAACGCAGCCAGGGGCTTCCACATGGATCACCACCAACAGACAACTTCCCACCACAACCTTCCCACCAGAAGGAACTTCAAAATTTTCCACTCCAAAGTACCCCACCTCTAACACACCTCCCCCCCCCCCCCCCNCACCCCCCCCCCCCCCCCCCCCCCCCCCCCGCCTGTGCGACTTCCCCAACCCCCACTCTGGCTATCAGAGACCCTCACTCGGGAGTTCCTGCTGGTGAGAAACATGGCCTGGCTCGCTCTTTCTCTCTCCCTGTCTCTCTTGCTCTCTCGTCCAACCACGCCGAAACCTTTTATCTGGTGCCAAAACCCAGGAAGGCTGTGCTCCTGGGATCCCCTGGGGACACACCCCCCACCCGCCCCAGAGGAGACCGTCCACCCCATTGCAGGGCACCTTCCATCCACCACCGGCCTCCAATTACAACGAGTGAATCTTCCCCAACCTAGTTAACATCTCTCCCTAGGGTGACTGGTTATTTTCCAAGTTTGGTCCCCTCTCCCATTCTAAGCACAGACCTGTATGAACCAACTCTCCATGCCTAGAGTCCAACTCAGGGACGCCTGTTTTAGCTCTTGGTGTCCATTGTCTCCAGACAGGGCGAGGAGACATTCCCCTCGTCTGCTTGCCCACATTCTCTTCCAAGGTCCGTAGGTGAAGTTTGGGATGCCAGCCTCTCCACAGATCTCCATGCGTTAGCGTCCATGTGATTAGCGTTCTGGCCGGGGCTTGGTTGGTAGTGTTAGGGGGAAAGGTAGTCCTGAATGGATGACACAGATAGGTTGATGGACTCCAACCCCCACTCCAGACCACCAGTGTTCCAGAACCACAAATCTGATAATATGATTATCAAAGAGTGGATCCCTGGGACCTGAGGGTGGAGTTAAGCAGCCAGGCTGGCTATAAAACCAGAGAGGTGACCCTTGGGCTCTCTTCTTCCTTTGGAGCCATCTCACTTGACTCAGTGCCAGCTCTCAACATGCCATTACATTCCAGCGCGGAAGATCTGGTAGGATATTGACAGATTTGTATCCCTCTCTTCTCTTGGTGTTGTTTCTACTTTATTCCCCTTCTTTCATATAATAAAACCCGTTAATAACTTTTGTCGCGTGTGCCTGCAGTTGGGGCTTATTATAAAAGCCTTTCAAGAGCGCGGGTGAGGGCCCAGTCAGGGAAAGCCATTTTATATTAGGGTTGCCCTGTAACAGCAGGACGCTGCCTCCCAAGACCTATGCCACCATCCAAGAGACCAGTCACCTCGAGGTAGACAATGGAGTCAAATTCAAGACCTGACACCTCCACCTCTTTGGGTTGTCTCCTGACCAATCTGGCCACACTAGATCGTAACCATGGGGTCCCTATTGATCTCAATAACTTTTGTCACCGCAATGATAAGTTCTCTCTCTCTCTCTCTCTCTCTCTCTCTCCTCACTATTAAAATTCAGCCTGGTATCTTTGCATATTAACCCAAGATATATCAGCATTAAGACTTCTTTGCTTTCTTTGCATTCAGCTTGGAAGATGTAGTAGGATATTTATGGATTTGTATCCCTCTCTTCTCTTTAAACTCAACAAGACCAAAGGTCAAAGATAACCGAAAGGGACCATGGGGGATGGGAGGGCAAAGATGGGGATGAGGCAGAAAGAGCACAAGGGACTGAGGTGATGGTGCATGGGTGGAATGGTGGTGGGAACTCCCTGGGGAATACAAATGATGTCAAATATAAATAATTTTTTTAAATATTACTACTTTATTCCCCTTCTCCTGTAAAATAAAATCTTTTAATAACTTTTGTTGCCTGTGCCTGCATTTGGGGCTTATTATAAAAGCCTTTCAAGAGCACAGGTGAGGACCCAGTCAGAGAAGCCCATTTTATATTAGGGTTGCCCTGTGATACTAATACCTGCTCTGCCTGAAAACTGGACGATATAAAACCTTGGATTCATCATACTGGGACAACTGTTGCGAGAGCACGCAGACAGACACCTGCCTCGACGGTTCTAGCACCTCCGGGAACAGCATTCCTCCACATGCAGGCGGCCAGTCTTATTGAAACATCTCTCTCCTAAGCCGCTGCAGCCACGGTGGCCGGGCCCCCACACGGCGACCCTCAGCACACCCACAGCTGTCAGACCCCTGGGAGACCCATCGTGGCATCACATCTCTCAGAGGATGATACAACTTTCGACCAGTTCCTGCTACTCCCCTACCACCCCTTACCTTCGGACCCACCCCTGTGACTCCCCCCCCCCAAAACCCCAAGATACCCCAAGCCATCAGAAAGTAGCCAGAAAGAATTCGTTGCCGTATTCCATCAAAAAGCTGGGAATGAAAGGTCACCCAGGCCCTTGGGTGGGCTAGGTGATGGTTTGGAGAAGGGGGGTGTGTCGAAAAGCAGTGGCCCCCAGTAATAAGATAAGCTGGCGCCGACAGATAGCTGCTCCCATGGAACAGAGTGGCCCAGAGCAAAACAATGACCCCCTAACTTCAGGACAGCATGCAACTCACTGATACCCCTAACTGCAGGGCAACATGGGACTCACTGGTTTTTCCCACTCAGACCTTGCAGAGAGGGGGCATATAAAAGACCCCTGGCCTGTACGGTAGATGCGTCTTTCCCAGATCCCCTGCTTAAGGGTCTGTGAATTTCACCCAGGATGGGGGGCATAATAAAGTCCTTCTTTCCTTCTTACTCCTGTCTCTTTGTCTTATTCTATCTGCCGCCGACCTTACAGTCTGCTCCCTGGCTGGGGATCGAATTCATGTCATAGCGGTGATAGCACTGATACTTGACCCCTAGGCCACCAGGGAGGCCCTTTTAGCAAACATTTAAAAGAAAACTAAAGTTGAAATCCTTTGCCTTTCTGTGGGTAGACCTGTAGTTTTTATCTTACTTACCGAGAACGATGACTTGCTTAGAGAGAAGAGCATGATTCCCCCTGAGCGTTATGGGAAACCCCAGTGCTGCCCAGCTCACCTTCCATCCTTCCCTTCCACTCTCCAGCACCATGGTGCCCACTCGCAGAACCCCACACCCCTCCCACAGTTCACACAAAGGAATAGCAGCAATGTTCACAACAGCCAAAACCCAAGGAGGAACACAAGAGTCCAGTCATGGGGGACAGGGAGAACTGCATGTGGTATTTATACACAGTGGACTATTACTCAGTCTTGGAAAGAAGGAAGCTGTGACTCAGGTCACAACATGGATGAACCATAAGGACATGATGCCAAGTGATATAGGTCAGAAAAGGACAGTGTAACAGGGTCCACCAGGGAAAGGGGAATGTTCCAGAATCACGGTTCCGCCCTAAGTGGGTGGAGCTGAGGAGGGAAAGACAATTCTGCAGAGAGAAGGAAGGAAGGAAGGAAGGAAGCAGGGTGGAGAGCAGCAAGGAGACCTGCAGGAGGCATGTGGAGCAGAGGGACATGTGAAGAAGCTGTGCTTGCTTTTTGGTCTTGGACTGGTTGGAACAGATGTGGGTGAGAGACCGGTGGGGAGGTTAACGATGGCAGCTTTCATCTTGATTTTGATTTTGCTCTTTTCCTCCCGGATTTGTCTGACTCTTTCTGACCCTTTTCTTTTTTTCTTTTTTTTTTTTTAAAGATTTATTTATTTATGCCTACAAGCACTGGGGTACAGGCCAGAGGTGTGGGGGGATGAGAGAATCCACCAGAGACAGAGTGGGGAGCAGCACAGGCAAATCAACTGAAATACACTGCTGAGGGGAGCAGCGGGCACAGCAGGAGAGGTCTGCTGCACCATGTGGGTCCCCTCCCTGGCCGGCAGCAGGGATCGAACGCGTGGTGCAGTGGTTGCGGTTTGCTTCGTAGTGCGTTGCTTAACCCACTGCACCACCAGGGAGGCCCTCTGACCCTTTTCTAAGGGTCTCTACTGAAAGGTCCTTTAGACATGTGGCAGGCTTCTGGGCCTTGCTTTGGGCCCATCCTATTTGGCTGGACTTTTGCCCTCGGGGAGATGGGTAACTTTGGATGCTTAACTTAGTAACTATGTTCTTTGTCCTTTCTGTATTGTACCCTAATTGTATTAAAGTTCCTTTCCATTAAAGGTTTTATGTGTTTGTCTTAATGCAGCGGATGGCAGAACCCATTCAGAGAGGGCAGGTTTGGGGGTTCTGGGGTGTTCCTCTCCCTGCCCTGTAACAATAGGGCTCCGCTGGCGGCTCAGGGGTTAAAGTCTGAGCACTAGCAAACTACTGGCAGCCACTGGGGCCTGACTTGGATTCCTGGCCAGGGAGCTGACCCACAGCGCAGAGGGCAGAGGGCGCAGCAGACCTCTCCTGTCTCCCTGATGCTCCCCCTCAGCGGTGTGTTTCAGTCCATTTGCCTGTTCTACTCCCCACGGAAGTCTTCACAAATAAAATAAAAATCTGACCAGTATGATGACCAACACGTGTCTCCTTGATTTGTCTTTTAGCAGAATGTATGGACATCTGTCACGTCTGTGGATGGTTTGTACTTCACATGTTGTGAGCTGCCTGCCTGTATAAGTTGTCTCTCTTCTTGATGATTTTTATGTAATCTGGATATTGGGCTTAATCACAGTTCTGTAGATTCAGAAAGGAGTGAGGAAGGAGAGAAAAAAAGGCAGGCCAAATAAAGTAAGACAACCCTTTATGACTGCGCTCCCAGGCAGGTCCTCACTGCTTCTGGGAGACATTCTTTATTGAGGGGAGAGGTTAGGCAGAAACCAGAACTGCATGGCGCGGGGGTGGGGGAGGTGGAGGTGGAGTGGAGATGGAGGAAACTGGAACTGCGTGGCGCGGGGGTGGGGGAGGTGGGGGTGGAGTGGAGGATGCGGAATAAGGGTTGTTTTCCTGTGATGGCTGTAGTTGTTGGTTTCGGTTTGATGGCATCTGCGACATTCCGGTCAGGG
>JAGFMF010011450.1:168404-192986 GCA_019455555.1 Galemys pyrenaicus | reverse complement strand
CCCCGCTCTCTGTGGTGAATCCTCTCACCCCCCACACTTCTGACCTGTACCCCAGTGCTTGTATGCATAAATAAATAAATCTTTAAAAAAAAAAAAAGAAAAGAAGAATCCCACACATTTGAGTTGAATTACTGAACGAGTATGGGTGACTGAGAGGTGCTGGATTTGCAACCCGAGCGTGGTGAGTTTAGCAGACGGGAGAAGAGGAGAACAGACGTCTTTATGCAGGTCGCCGAGACAGGAGCACACAGGGCCGAGGGGCGAGGACCCCCGGCAGGGGCGAGGCGCTTGGGGCAGGCGCGCAGAGTACACAGCGGCCCTCCCTACCCTGTCATTGACAGGAAAGGCCCGGAGCTGCCATTTCAGGAAACAGCGAGGTGGCTCCGCCTTCTCCGCCTTCCCCGGGTGCGCGGGCACCCAGGCGCTCCCGCCGCCCGGGTCTCAGGTCTGGGGCGCTATAGGCGTCAGTCTGGGGCTTAGGGAGTGCTCCCCTCCTGGTCCCCAACTCCCGCCCGCGCCCCTCCTGGTCCCCAACTCCCGCCCGCGCCCCTCCTGATCCCCACTCCATCCCCGGGCCCTGCCCGGCCGGGCCCACCTGCACCATCGTCACCGCCGCGCTCCGCCCCTGTGACCTGGGAGCTGATCCCGTAGATGCCACCACGCACACCTCCTGCTACAGCCGCAGGCGGTTCCTGGGGGCCAGACCGCGCAGAATCTAGTCATCCGCGCCCAGCTGAACACTGCGGGGGGCGGGGCCTTCCTGCGGGGCGGGGCGGGGGGAGGAGCCCGCAGGTCTGGTTGTAGCCCAAATACTGAGAGGGAGGGAGGAACTGGGATTAGGGCAGGAAGAGCACCAGGGACTGAGGTGATAGCCCATTGGTGAATTGTGGTGGGCAGTGGGGACCACAACTGATGTCAAGGAAAAAATATAAATAAATTTTTTAAAAATAACGGAGTGAGGACGGTAGGTCAGAGGGCCTGGGGCCTTCATTCCAGGGCTCTGTGTTGCACAGGTGAGAGTCCCTGCAATAAAGCTTCTGTTCCAGGTCCCAGATTGGGAGCCTGCGCCCCAGCTCCTCCTCCCGCCCCTTCCAGGTCTTGCCTGCATGACAGGGACGGACCCCAGCAGACTGGCTCCCTGCCCTGCGGGGCTCCGCAGGCTGAGTCAGCAGCTTTGCAAAGCAGACCTAGGCCCCCCTCCACCCTCCCCCTCCCCACCTCGCCCTCTGAGCAGAGCCCAGGCCTGAGCTCCTGGCAGCCAGGATATCCAGAGAACATGCCTTGGTTAGAACAGGAGCCTCCTCGCTCAGCAGATGCCCTCCCTGTCAGATGAGCCCGACCTGGCTCAGTCTCCTGCGGGACTGGAACAGGGTCGGCAAGCCAGGGACCAGCACAAAATTAGTGAGACCTCAGTGGAGGCGAAGAGTAGGGAATGTGGCAAGGGGCATCACAAGGCCAGAAACTGCTCACACGGGCCAGAAGCGGGAGGTGAGGGCAGAAATGATGAACACCGTAAACCAGTTACAGAAAAGTAAATAGACTTGTGCGCCTAGAGCTCTCTGGACTTGTGCTATTTTGCCAGGCAAGTCTTGGGATGTGGCCAGCCCCGCTCGGAGTCTGTAAGTGGTTCTGCTATAGGGCATTTTAGAACTTTTAAATTTATTTTTTTAAATGGGTTTAGTTGTTTGCTGTGTTAAGATAAGGATATAAGGTTTTTGATGGAAAGGAACTTGAATATAATTAGGGGAGTGTTATAGAAAAAGATAAAGAGAATATAGTCGTTAAGTATTTAAGTTATTTATTGTTTTGAGGGTAAAGGTTTTAGTTAAATAGGATTGGTTTATAGCAAGGCTTAAATAAAGCTTGTTATAAGTTCAAAGTTTTTTTTTAGTGGAGACTTATACAAAAGGGTTAGAAAGGGTTAGCTATATTTGGGAATAAAAGAGTAAAATTAAAATTAAGATGAAACCTGGGACCGTCCGGGGTGCGGGGCAGATCCCTGAGCTGGGATTCCCGGGTGCAGACTCTGAAGTCTCAGAAAAGTAAATACCCAGAGGTCAGAACTGGGCAGGCCAGGCGGGGTTGAAGGTTGAGGCCACTGTTACAGAATCACAGGCCTTCCTCATCCAACCAAATACAGTAAATCCTTAGACCCAGCCCTGGGACTAATTCGTGTCACACAGTTGACAGTCCCACGGGCAGTGACAGTCGAGTGACAGTCGCACCGGGAGTGACAGCCCCACAGGCAGTGAGCCCCCACGGAGAAGAGAGGCCAGTAGTCTCTGCCTGGAAGAGGAGCTGCCCGCCCGCCTGCCCAGCCTCCTTTGCCAAGCAGCAGGGCAGTGCCCCCACCCTCCAAGGCACCCCCAGGACTGCGTAGGCTTCTGTTAGCACACCTGCCCTCGCGGCAGCCTCCCCGCAGCCCTGTCTGTGCAACCTCCTACTCTTCCCTTCCTTCACTTTCTATAGTGCACCTGCCTCTGAATACAGCAAACAGCTCTGCTCTTGGGACACTTTCTTGGGGAGAAGGGGGGAGCTGATAGAACTACTTATTCTCAGGGGTAACCCAAATTGGGTTTGGAGAGTGGGGTCCTGGGTCACTCTGGGAGAGGTTTCGCCAGAGCTCCCTGTTCGGGGCACCGGTGGTTTTCCCAGGCCTGTTTCTTCACAGAGTCCTTAGTGGTATCCAAAAGGGCAGTTTATTATAAAAGGGAGACAAGAATGAAGGACACCCACAGAGACACAAGCGGCAGGAAGAGCTGCCCCTAAAGGGACAGTTTGCTGAGAGTCCTGCGTGGTCCAGGTGGGTGGCCCTGAGGAGAGCGGCCCCAGCAGCAATATATATGAAATTGTAACAGGATGTGTTTTGTTTTTTAAGATTTATTTATTTATGATTACCAGAACTGGGGTACAGGCCAGAGGTACAGGGCATGAGATGACTCACCAGAGATAGAGTGGGGAGCAGAACAGGTGGATCTACTGAAATCCACTGCTAGGGGAGCAGTGGGAAGACAGGTGAGGTCTGCTGCACCCTGTGGGCCAGGGATCGAACTCTAGTGCTGAGACTTAACCCCTTGTGCCACCAGGGAGGCCTCGGGATATGTTTTATCTTGATGCATCAAATGGCAGAACCTATTTAAAGTAGGTAGTTTAGGGATTTGGGGGTACCCCTCACCCTGCCCAGTAATAAAATAAAGGTGAAATAAAGACAATTTAGACATAAAAATAGCTGAAAGATTTCATTCTCGGCAAACCTGTACTTCAAGAAGTGTTAATGTAATTTTTTTTCAGGCAGGCAGAAGGAAAATGATTCCAGGTAGAAGCGAGGATACACCCAGAAGAACACTGGAAATGATAACTATTGGTAAATATAAGGCTATTTTTCTTTTTTTTTAATATTTATTTATTTATGCACACAAGAGATGGGGTACAGGCCCTAGTCCAGGGAGGTGAGAGGATTCACCAGAGACAGAGCCAGGAACAGAACAGGCAGATGGACTGAAACACACTGCTGAGGGGAGCAGCGGGTGAGGCAGGAGAGGCCTGCTGCGCCCTGTGGATCCCCTCCCTGGCCGGCGGCAGGGATCGAACTCGTGCTGCAGTAGCTGCAGTTTGCTTCATAGTGCATGGTGCATTGCTTAACCCACTGCACCACCAGGGAGGCCCCATAGGCTATATTTCTTACTTTAAAAATCTTTAAAAGATACTGTAACAAAAAATAAAAACAATGTAGTGTAGTTCAAATGCAAGTGAAAACAATAAATCAGGGCTGGCAGGGGAGAAATGGAAGTGTACTGTTAAAAAGTTCTTATCCTCTAGGTAAAGTGATACAAATCATTTGAAAGTAAGTAGACAAGTTGAAAGTGTAGACTATAAACCTCCTCACTACTATAACAAAGCAGAGATAAGGCTACAAAATAGATTCTAAAAAAAAAAAAAAAAAAAAAAAAGANTACTATAACAAAGCAGAGATAAGGCTACAAAATAGATTCTAAAAAAAAAAAAAAAAAAAAAAACGACAAGAAATGCTCAATTCAAGCAAGGGAGGAAATGAAGGTATTTCAAGCATAAAAATATAGAACAAGCAGTGAGGATAGATGTCAACAGACTCACACCTGTTTTACTGTTGTGGGGAGAAGATCAGGGTGAGGCCAGAGTTTGGCGGTAAAAGGCTTCTCCCGAGGCAGAGGGGAGAACAGAAGGGGGGTTGCAATACACCATTAAGAGAAGCAGCCGAAACAGGAGAGGTCTGTGCCCTAAGAGGGGCCGAGGTTCTCCTGCTGTCACGGGCTTCCTAACTGGGGCACTGCTTTGCGGTGTAACATGTCCACCCCATCCAGCCAGAGAATGCGCTGACCCCACTGTCCAGCTTGCAACTGCCCAAGGTCACATCTCTGAGATAAAGTGTGCGGCTGCGAGACTGTGTGGACACTGCACTCGCCAACCCAGGGGAGGTTTTTACATAAATGTTTGAGATTGCCCAAGTATTAAAGCAGGCCGCCTTGCCCAGGGTCTGTCCTGCCTGCAAGTCCGGAGGGGCAGAGTCAGATTACATCTGGTATGAGACACAAACAGGGGTAGATATTCCTCCTGAAATACTTCAAGAGGTTTTGTCCAGAGGGAAGTGGCTCCACACAGAATTTAACAAGTTTCTGGATTGGCTTCTTCCCATGACACTCCAAATATGTAGCTATATAGAGAAGAATTCATTCTAAAAAAGATCTCCTTTTTTTTTTTTAAAGATTTATTTACTTATCATACAAGAGCTGGGGTGCAAGTCAGAGGCATGGCTAGAGTGGGGGTGGGGTGCAGGTGAGCAGAGTCACCAGAGATAGAGTGGGGAGCAGAACAGGCAGATCCACTGAAACACACTGCTGAGGGGAGCAGCAGGAGACAGGAGAGGTCTGCTGTGCCATGGGGTCCGCCCCCTGGCTGGGATCAATCTCGTGCTGCAGTGGCTGCAGATGCTTCATAGTGCCGCACTGAACACCTACGCCACCAGAGAGGCCCTTAGGTTCCCACTTTTTGAAGTGCATGTAATCACTGCACACTCACCACCAGAGAACCTGTAATCCTCCACCACAGTCCATTGGGCCCCCTCCCCTATTTATTTCACACCCTCCACAGTACCCTTCGATAGCCTCAGTTCTGAAATCATATTTCGGGGAATTGTTTTGCTTTAGTTTTTTCTCTTCCTTTCTCTGAATATTCTACATAGGAGTGAAATCATACAATAATTGCCTTTCTCCTGATTTTTTTCACTGAACATCATCCCCTCCAGTTCCATGCATGTTGTCACAAATGGCAAGAGTTCATCTTTTTTATGGCTGAGTAGTATTCCATTGTGCATACATACCACATCTTCATCCTCTGATCTGTCCTTGGGCTTTTAGGTTGTTCCCATAACTTGGCTCTTTTGTTTTTAAGATTTATTTTTATTTTATTTACGCATACAAGAACTGGGCTGTAGGCCAGAGGTGTGAGGGGTGAGAGGATTCACCAGAGACAGAGTAGGGAGCAGAACAGACAGCTCTACTAAAATAACTGCTGAGTGGGGCAGTGGGGAGACAAGAGAAGCCTGCTGTGCCATGTGGGTCAGCTCCCTGGCTGGGATCGAAATTGTGCTATGGTGGTTGGTGATAGCTTGATAGTGCTGAGACTTTAACCCCTCTGCCACCAGGGAGGCCCCTAACTTGGCTATTTTAAATAGTGCTGCAGTGAACCTAGGGGTGCTCGGATTCCTTCAAATTAGAGTTTTTACTTTCTTTGTGAAGATATCAAGCAGTGTGGTTGCTGTATTATCTGGTTTGTTTGGTTGGTTTTTTTTGTAAGTAGCTGTTTTTCATTTCTTAGAATCTCCTACTTGGTTTCCTATCTTTCTACACTTGCATTGTGGTTTCTCTCTTCCTTTTCCTCTCCTGGCCAGAGTGGTCAGTAGTCTGGTATTCCCCATCATTATCTACTCCTCACTGACCACGCACAGGCATGCAGTACACTCATACAAGAATGTGCCTCTGGCTGGGGCCAGCTCACCAGTGCACGGAGGCAGGGTGGTTCCCCTGGTTCTGGTGCTGCTGCCCCATCCGCACATTGAGCTTGGAGACACTGGAACTCGAACATCAGCCGTCCTCTCTACATGCCCAAAGGATTTCCTGTTCAGATGAAAGGAAACATCCCAGAGGGCTGGGGGGTGTTTGTATTCCAGCCATTAAAAAGAACCAGCTGAGACTAATTTTTCGTTCACAAGCGATAGGAAAAGTGAAAGGAAGTATTGGTTCACAGTCAGGGGTGTGGAGATCCCCTAACTTTCCTGTAAGTTTATTCCAAGACCTTAGATGGGGCTTGCCTCCCTGGTGGCTGAAGGGTCAGAGAAAACTATCAGGTTTTTCTGCCCTCCCCCCATTGGTATAATGATGGACACCTGCAGTGCTGCATGCAGGCCTAGGTGGGCATGCGCAAGTGAGTGCACCTGGGTTAATGCACAAGGTATATAAGGCTAGCGTCACGGGGATGGTGGGTGGCAACAGTGGCAGTGGTGGCGTGGAAGGAGAAGCCAAAGTGTTGCGGTGGAGTATGATGGACTGTATGAGGGTGGCTAAGACAAAGAGACTGCTTGAACCAGTGATGAACCTGCCCGCTCTGGGATGGCTGCAAGACTAATGGCGTAGGCAGCAGGACGGTTCAACGCAGATGGGTACGGAACCCTTTGAAACCTGGGGAGGTATTGTGGGGTGGCCAGCCACGAGCAGATGGTACCCGGTGGCCAGCCTCCTCTCCCAGGGGACACCTCCCCAGGAGTGGCCAGAGGTAGATGGAACCCTGTTGCAGTTGGAACAGGCCCTGTACGAACTAGAAGAGAACCTGGATGGATGCAGTGCCCGTGAGGCGGCGGGGGCTGTGGGATGGGCGTTTCTCAGAGCTCTGTGAGAGTCTAGGCAGAAGGAACGGTCCAGAGTCCAGCAGCTACAGGATGAGATGCGGGAGCTGCGACAACGTTTGAGGATTCTGGAGGAAGTTTGGAAAAAATGACCCACTACTCTGGAGACGCCAGACTCCTCAGGAGAGGCAGAGGGAAGCCAGCCCTTTGCCCGAGTCTCGCCCGGTCATGGGAAACCAGCCTGCACTCCGGAAATGCCAGACTCCCCTGGAGAGGAGGAGGAGGCTGCTCCCATGCTCCGGGCTCGTCCTGTGGTAACTCAGAAAATGAAGCTACAACGGCCTGTGGCCCCAAGGGGTCAGCCTGCTGGACCACAAATGACAGAATTTACGACTTAATGACCATACACCCAGGCAGAACTCGTGGACTCAGGCAAACAGTTCCGCCGGAAACCAGGGGAACCCTTGGCAGCCTGATTGCAGCATTTGTGGGACCTGGGGGTGGGTGGCATTATCTGTGCAGCGCAAGAGATGGAGCAATTGGCCTCTGTGGCCTTGCACCCATCCTTGAGACAGAGGCTGCAGAACAGCCGGCAGCATGGCCAGGGTGACCACACCCTGCTGGGATGGATAATGGCTGCTGTACGGACAGTGCGGGCTGACGCAGGAGACGGGCCAGAGACAGCGAGCAGATGGCAGACGTGTGCCGACCTGGAGCAGGTACTTCGGGAGTTGGGGATGCGGCAGGCTGTGGTCAATGTGAATGCTCGTGGTCCTGATGATGAGCTTTTCACAGCAGGAATGAGGGATTTGGTACTAAAAAGTGCCCCCTCATCCTCATTTGGATCCCTTATGGCAGTTCTAGCACCCTATGTGGGACATCAAGTTCACGATGTCACCGCAATGCTAACCGGTTTGGGTGAAGTCAAGAGCAGAGGCTCTCAGACTCAGAAGGGAATACAGGTAATCGTTGGTTGATCAAAAGGAATGCCAAAGAGGGCAAGGAGGCCTTTTAAAGTTACCTGTAATCAAATGTGGGCAGACCTAGTGAGAACAGGTATAGATCGTACCAAAATACATGCGTAGCCCAGTGCATATCTGCTGGAATTATGGAAGCAACTGCAGGAAGACCAGAGGTTTACACCCATAAGAAGGACTGCTGTTAAGGGGGCCAGATGGGATTGGTCTGCTGAGGCAGACACAGCATTTGCCACAGCCAAAAGGACTATAAAGGCTGCTCAAGTCTTGCAGGTTTTTAACACAGCCCAACCCGTGAGCTGGATGTGAATGTCACTCAGGAAGGGTTCGGGTGGGGACTCTGGCAGAAGTCAGAGAGCCTACGACAGCCTATTGGGTTCTGGCCCCAACTGTGGAAGGGGGCCGAGGTTAGGTATTCCTTGATTGAAAAACAGCTAGCTGCGGTGTATGCAGCCATACTGGCTACTGAAAGTATAATGGCCACAGCACCGGTCCAGTGAGAACCACCT
Source organism: Galemys pyrenaicus (assembly GCA_019455555.1). Taxonomy (NCBI): domain Eukaryota; kingdom Metazoa; phylum Chordata; class Mammalia; order Eulipotyphla; family Talpidae; genus Galemys; species Galemys pyrenaicus. The sequence goes on along the minus strand of JAGFMF010011450.1, from coordinate 184,623 downwards.
ACCCGATAGCTGGGTGGGTACAGGATTGAACAACAAAGCCCCATAGTGGTACTGCTCAAACACCCACCTTGGCAAAGTGGGGGGTGTACCTAGAACAGCTCTGCACCCTGTCAACTAGCCCCTTAAGGGCGGAGCTGCAAGAGGTTCTTGATCTGGTGACATTTGTCAGCATGGAACCAACTTCAAAAGCCTGTGTGGAGGCCAAACCGGAAGCTAGTCCCTACAAGGAGGGGCGAGCACCGATTCCAGCAGATGCCTGGTATACGGACAGCTCCAGCTGGGGCCAGCCAGCATCTTGGACAGCAGTAGCTGTGCACCCAGAAACAGACGCTATTTGGTTTGAAACAGGGACAGGACAGAGCAGCCAATGGGCTGAACTGCGAGCGGTATGGATGGTGGTGGCCTATGAACCTTCTCCACTGGTAATTTGTACTGACAGTTGGACTGTGTCCAGGGGCCTGACACTGTGGATTTCCACGTGGAATCTAAATGACTGGACAGTCACGCATCGGCCATTGTGGGGCCAGGCCCTATGGAAAGATCTATGGGATCTGGGGCCTCAGAAGCAGGTGCCTATCTATCATGTCACGGGACATGCCCCCTCGGCCTCACCAGGCAATGATGGAGCAGACACCCTAGCCCGGGTCAGGTGGCTTGAAACTGCTCTGGGACGGGATGTTGCTCAGTGGTTGCACCGACGTTTGCTCCATGCAGGGCAAAAGACAGTGTGGGCCACTGTGCGTGCCTGGGGTCTACCTGTAACATTAGAGGAGATTCAGGCTGTTTGTGAACAATGTGTGGTGTGTTCCAGGACTTTTCCCCCGGCGACCTTTTGCATCCACAGGCCAGGTGTTGCGGGGACAAGTGCCCTGACACGCTGGCAGATTGACATCATCGGACCACTACCTCGATCTGATGGACAACAGTATGCGGTCTCCTGTGTGGACACTGCTACAGGTTTGCTGGCAGCTTGTCCTGCTCCACACGCAGACCAAAAGGCAGTTTGGCAGCACTGGCACGTCTGTGTGCTGCTTATGGACGTCCACTGGTAGTGGAAGCGACCAAGGGACTCATTTTACAGGTGCCTGAGTACAGCAGTGGGCCAAGGACATGGTGTTGAATGGAAATTTCACACACCCTATAATCCCAAAGCTGCAGGGATCATAGAACATTCCAACAGTCTGCTAAAGCAAGGACTGAGACTACAGCCCCCACTCCGACACTGGCGGGGTGGGGCCGACACCTGTGAGACATGCTACGAACACTAAGTGAGAGGAGCAGGAAAGGCGGCCTGGCGCCAGTGGAGGCTTTGCTGCATCCTGCTGCTGCTCCTATACAAGTACGGATACAAACTCCAAACTCGGGATACTTTGTTAACGCCTGGGCAACATTTTATTGCCAGCCCCGACTGGGCTGGACCCAGACAGACTGTGCATTGGGAATGGCCCTGAACTGCGAAAGCTCCCCACATGCACTGGGTGGCTCTGCTAGCCCCTTGCGGTGGAGGCCTGGAGGCCAATTTACAAGTAACACCATGGTGCAAGTTACCTACCCTGGGGCGGCAGATCAGAGGGCTGTTCTCAGATGAACATTGGGCTATAATGAGCTCACCACTCTTGCTGCATGTGGAGCCTTCTGATGCCTCTTCACTGGCAAAGTGGGTGTGGTCCTCGCAACCCAGAAGGCCTCTGATGCTAGCTTCAATATTATCTCCAGATAGAAAACCCACGTGCATACTGCCCGATGGAAGGGACCTTCCATTACCGGTGCCAATGACTTCATCTTTTTGCCCCTAGGTTGGTACCCTGCCTGGGTGTATTTGTATTCAGTTTGTATCTTGTTGTATTTCTGTATTCAGTTGTATTCAGTTTACTTTTGTGGTTCATGGCTGCAATGTTCATATTTGCCCAGGGAAATGTATATATATATATATAGTTTGGCGGAAAAACCTGAGGGGGTGGACTGTACGGTCAGAGAAAACTATCAGGTTTTTCCGCCCTCCCACACCTGCTCTGTGTGGGCAGGAAGAGGCCTGAAGGTTTCCTGTGGGGAGAAGCCTCTGGAAGTGAAGGAAAGGGGTTACGCACCCTACCTGTTGACCCCCACTAGCTCGTGCCTGCAGATCCACCAGTTTGAATTTACACATGAGGGAGAAGTCAGGTGAGGGGGTTTCTATTTTTTAAGATTTATTTTTATTTATTTATGCACCCAAGAACTGGGGTACAGGCCAGAGGTGTGGGGGGGTAGGAGAAGAGTTCCCAGAGACAGAGTGGGGAGCAGAACAGGCAGATCCACTGAAACACACTGCTGAGAGGAGCAGTGGGGAGACGGGAGAGGTTTGCTGCGCCCTGGGGGTCCCTCCCTGGCAGGTGAGGGGAACTTGGAAGTGGAAGCTGCCCAGAATAGGGTGACTCCTCTGAGGTCCTTGGAGACTCCCCAAGGCCAGTGACCCCCAAGGTCTGCAGCAGCCTGAAGTGAGTAAGCGGGCGAGACAGGACAGGACTCCAAAAGAAGAACAGAACTACAGAACAGGCTGCTGTTCCCGACTGGGGAACCAGAGGTTAAACCCTAAGGGCTCCAGGCCTGGCGTCTGCTGCCCTGAAGTTTACTAATCCGGCATGTGACTTCCTGAGTTACCTTCTGTGGCTCATCAAAAGTTGTCATGGGGGAGTCAGGGAGTGGCAGACCCAGAAGAAAGGCCAGGCGGGTTCACGGGGCTGCAGCCGCCCCTCAGCTGCCCCCCGGACATGGTCAGGAGCCTGGGGACCCACATGCAGCCCCTGGGGCCCAACCAGCCGCCGGGGGCTTCCCCAGAGCCCCTTCCAGACACAGTAACTGCTCAGTTTGCAGGCCAGCGCTGGAGCCGCTGCAGGGGCCGGCCTGCACCTCCATGTGGCTCACCCCAGAGGGGCCCCCCCAGAGTTCTCTGTCCTGCGCCCCCCTCCTCAGCCAGCGCTGATCCTTGCCTGCGCGCCCCAGGTTGTGGGGTCCTCCTTTCCTTCTTGGCCTGGGCTCCCAAGAGCCCTTTGCTGGCCTGGGGCAGCCCCTCCGGTCCTCCCTCTGTTCCCGGCTCATCCTTGAGCTACTGGGGGGCGCAGGGGTGGGGCTCAGCCCTCCTCCAGGGGGACCCCGATGTTGGGTCTGTGAGCACCCATCCCAGGGGGTCCAGGTGATTGAAGGACAGCCATAGGGTCAGGCAGTGGGGACAGAAAGTCACCTGATTCTGGGGAATTTCTGTATCTGAAAGGGGTGTGGGGGGGCACCCAGTCTGGAGATGGGCGTGCCCTGGGAGAAGGGGGAGGTGAGTAAACAGAGCAGTGTTCCCAGACGGTGCAGGAAAAGTGAAAGTAGCGAAAGTAAGTCTTGGTTCACAGTCAGGTGTGTGGGCTCCCAGCCCCAGGAGCAGCCGGGCCGGGGCCCCTCAACCCCATCCGCTGCGAGGCAGGAAGTGAGCGGCTGCCATCTCTGCCTTCCCAAGCAGCAGCGGCGGAGGGAGGGCACTGAGGGCACGGAGTTACAGACAGGTTCTGTTTCGGTTTCTCATCAGCGAGGCCAGGCCCTTTCTGTGCAGCGTCTCTCCAGCGCCCTCCAGCGGCAGGTCTGAGTAGTCAGGCCGGAACCCCTGGACCCGGGTGAGCTGACCTGACCCCCCCACTTGACCCCTAAGGGCTCGGGAGCCGCTGGCGATAGGGAGAGGGAAGCACATCTCTAGAAACCAATCTGGGAGGAACTGGCTCGGCCTGTCTTGCTGTGTCCTTGGGACAGAGAGGGAGTGGAGGACAGACAGGAACTCAGCTGGGGGGGGAGGAGCGGGGGCGGGGCAAATCAGCCGGACAGCTACAGTGAGAGCCTGGGCCTGCACAGCCGCCTGCGCCACTCGGCCAGCTCACGTGACAGTCGCCATCTCACTGACCCTGGCCTGGCCCGCAGGCCCTGTCCAGGCGGGAGCGCGCACCTGATGGTCATCCGCGTTGCGCCCCCTCCCCCCTCCCCAGTCGCGCAGAGGGCAGAGGGCGGTGGGAAGCCGTGCTGCGGTTCCGGTGGGCGCAAGCTGCTGGGGGCCGCCCCAGGGCAGTGTCTTGGTGGGAGCAGCGACCCTGTTCCCAGCGGCTGGGGACCCGGCCGCTTCTTTCTTTGTGGCACAGCCATCTGGTGGCCACTCGGGAGACGTCCACGGTGTCCCCGGCACGGGACCTGTGGGCCACCTGGCCTCTGGCGGCCACCCTGTGTTAGGGCAGGTGGCCCGGAGCGCATGGGATGGGTGTGTGACCGCAGTCTATGAGCGAGCCGGGACTGGTCTGTTTGGGCTTAAAACTGCTCCTGGGGGCTCCCTCATGGAGCAGTGGGTTCCCCAACACGCTGTGAAGCGCTGGTTCCATCCCCAGCCAGGGAGGGACCCACAGGCGCAGCAGACCTCTCCTGCCTCCCCGCTGCTCCCCTCAGCAGTGTGTTTCAGTCCATCTGCCTGTTCTGCTCCCTGCTCTGTCTCTGGTGAATCCTCTCACCCCCCCCAACCCCCGCACCTCTGGCCTGCACCCCAGTTCTTATGTGTATAAATAAATCTTTACAAACAAAACAAAACGGTGCTCCTGCCTGTGCTGCAGCTGGGGGCACACCCCTGAGACCGGCTGCCCGCACCCTGCGTGTCCTCTGTCCTGCGTGACCAGAAAGGGGCTGTCCCCCACTGGGCCTGGACAGAGGGGTACAGCAGGGAGGGTGCCTGCCCCAGTGGCCCGTGCGGCCATAGACCCCGGAATGGCCACTTGAGAGCCCAGAGAACCAGCATGGTGAGCCCCAGACACGCACGGACTCCAAAACCAGCATTTATTCCTGCACCATCGCCGCGGCGACCCAGGCAGGCCCTGTGGGGTGGGTCAGAGGCCGGGCGGCCGTGCCTACGGGGAGGCGAAGCGGCCGCAGAAGAGGATGCCCCTGGTCTTGCTGTGCTGGATGAAGAAGAGGAAGGGGTGGTCGGCGCGGAACGTGGTGGTCATGCGGGCGCAGCGCAGCATCATGACGGCGGCGGAGGCCGCGGCCGCCTCAGTGCCCTCCTCGTTGACCTCCACGAAGGACTTGTGCACGGCCTTGGACAGCACCAGCTCCCTGTTGGCCGACATGCCCGAGAAGTCCGCCAGGCCCTCCTCGAAGGCGTCGGTCATGCCCAGCCCGTGCAGCACGGCCGCCATGTCGTAGGTCTCGGCCAGCTTGAAGCGCGGCAGGAATAGCTCCACCTCCTCCTCGTCCATCATCTCGGGGTCCGTCCACTCCAGGAACTTCTCATAGGTGAGTGCCTTCTCCACCTGCAGGGACAGGGCAGTGCAGGTCTGAGGCGAGAGCACGAGGGCAGGGCCCCTGACAGGGGCTGGACGGGGCCTGGGGGCGGGCGCAGGCGCCCCTTACCGTCCGCAGGTCCCTGCCCTTATCCGGGAGCATGATGACCATGTCCAGCTCCTGGCCGGCGTAGGGCAGCATGAGGACCTGGGTGAAGATGTCTCCTATGTAGGTTATTTTATACGTCGACTTCCGGAACATCATCTGCACGGTCTTCTGCTCGCCCTGCAGGGGAGGTGGGGAAATGCCAGCTGACACGGGACCCAGGAGCGAGGGGGCGAGGGGGGCTGGTCCTGCGCTGGCCCCTGCAAGCTCTGTCTGTGCTTCCGAACCCTGTCGGCACCTGACTCGGCTGCCGTGCTCAGTGTCCAGCCCCAGAGGGCGGGAGCCCAGGGCCCTTCGGTGCGTGGCCGAGCCCCCTCTGGGCTGCATTCCCGACAGCCGTGGGCCGGCCACTCCCTGCAGCCGACTCACGCTTTGCGGCCTGCTGGGTGGCGGCCCCTGCACACAGAAGCAGCCTCCATGCACTGCCACATGCCCTCGGCCGGGTGCCCACCTCCTTCTAGTCTGTGTCGCCTCTCAGGGGATGGCCATGCCCTCCGTCCGCCTCATGCCCTGGAGGCTGTGCCATGCGGAAGACACGAGGCTCCTGAGGCATCGGCAGATGATCCAGCTCTCCCTGAGCAACCTCACATCTCTGCGGCCGGCCCAGCCAGTCACTGTGGCCAGGCCCCTGCCCTCGCGCTCCCGTGACTGTGCCCAACACAGGGGCCGGGGGATCCTGGCTGGGTCATGAGGCCTGGGGCTGGACGCACCCCCCACAGAGGGCTCAGAGGACACTCAAACCTTGCAGTGACCGTGCCGGCAGCCAGGGCACGGCCTCCAGACCCCGCTCTCACCTGCCAAAGCCTGCGTCCCCCACAGGGGCCCTGAGTGGTGGCGGGTGAGCAAAGCAGAACCCTTCCATCTCTGGGGCCAGCACGTCCCCAGAACCAGCCGCCTCCTGGCCCTGACCTGCAAGTGTGTGCCCCCCGCAGTCCTCCGGCCGTTCCTCCAGGCTGCCCCTGCCCGGCCCAGCTCAAACCTAGGCCCTGCTGAGAGCCAGGGGAGAGTGGGAGCAGCTTGGCTGCAGGGTGCCCGCACGCTCCCAGCACCATGCATCCCCAGAAGCCGCGGCTGGACAGGCAGACAGGCCGCTAAGGGCCAGGCACAGCCAGGGCCAGCAGAGCCCACACCACTGCCGGGAGACAGCCCGCCCCCACCCCCGGGCATCCTGCCAGCCCAGGAGGCAGCCGGGCAGCCACACCCCATGCGCTGGCTCCGAGCCCCAAGCCCGGCAGGACAGGGTCTGTGGGCCTGCGCAGCAGCCGCACCATGGGCCCCAGCCGCAGCCAGCAGTACGCTGGCCATTGCTGCCTCGCCGGCCCGCCTTCCCTGGCCTCTGCCAGGGCCCTCGGCCTCCCACCTTGCTCAGCGTTTCGGCCGGAGGCACTTAGAGGCCAAGACGCCCACGGGGAGGGGCTCAGGGAGGCTCCCCGACGCTGCTGGAGAGGGCCGGGAGTTGACGGCTGAGACGTGGGAAGACCCGACCCGGAACCTGGGTGCTGTCTTGGGGTCTGAACTCGACCTCAGTGTCTCTGGGAAGCCCAGAGGGCCGAGGGCCCGAGCCCCACAACACGACGAAGCACCTGGCACGGCACGGCAAGCACCAGGAGGTGGGGCAGACGCCGAGGCACGAGAGCCCCGGCTCAGTGTCAGAATGAAGGGAGCCCCAGGCCTGCTGGTGGCTCGGCCGTGAGCATGAGTTACCTGGGCTGAGGCTTCCTGGTGCTCCGAGAGCCAACGCGGGGCCTCTCCGGTGGCCGAGAGGTTACGGCTCAGGCTGTCACCTCGATGGCCTGAGATGGAGCCCCGGCCAAGGAGCTGACCATAGGGCACATCAGACCTCTCCTATCTCCCGCTGCCCCCTCAGCAGTGTGTTTCAATGGATCCACCTGTCCTCCCCACTCTGTCTCTGGTGACTCCTCTCACCCCCGCGCCTCTGGCCTGCTCCAGCTCTTGTGTGCATAAATGAAAGCCCCGCCGTGGACACAGGGCCTGCCCCAAGAAGGTCCCGGTCACTGCGGACACGCACCGGGCTGACGTAGAAGGGGCTCTCTTGTGTGTGCTGCTTGTCAAACTGCTTGTCCCAGCTGCCCTTGAAGTAGATGGCATTCACGAGCACCAGGACCGTCATCGCAGTCACAGCGTCGGGAGGCAGCAGGTCTTTGATTTTGTCTGGAAAGGAAGACGCAGAGAACCGGTTCGGCGGCGTTTCCCGAGCAGGACCCCAGGCCCGCTGGCAATCCGACCTGGCCATCTCGGCGCATGGTCAAGGACGAAGGCGAAGGCGGCCACTGACCCCGGGAAGCATGGGAGGAGCTTGGACCTTCACACACTAACGGAAAACGTATCGCGTGGCCACAGCGTGATGTCTGCGGGAGCCAGGCGCAGGGAGAGGGAGAGTGCAGACACGCAGGAGACAGGCCCACTGGGCCAGGCCAGTGCCCGCGGTGACACAAGGTGACCGGCAGGCAGACATAAGGACAGACAGGGAGGCAGACGCACCGGCACCGACGCACAGACTAGCGTTAACGCAGCTTGGGAGCAAGAAGACGGTGGCAGCCCTGCAGACAGGAAGGTAGGGATGCTTCTGCAAGCCTGTGGACGCCAGGACAGCGCAGCCAGCGGGGGAGCCAGAGAGTCACACACGACAGCGGCTGGAGGGGGCTTAGCTGCTGTGGTGCAGGAAGCAGGTGCCAGCCCAGAAGCTCGGCTGGAGGACTGCGCCTCACCTTCTGTCTGCTCGGCCACCCAGGTGTTGATGTGCTGGCGGCACTCCTGTCCGGCGTGCCTGAAGTCCAGCTCCTCCATCTCCGCCTGGTAGAACTTGAGGCAGGCGTCCTTGAAGGGCTGGGGACAGAGGACACGCGTCATGGCCAGGAAGAGGCCACGGCCAGCCGGGGCCGGCGCAGACGACTCTCTGGGACCGTAACGCGTGAGAGATGATGTGGGCTGGACCTAGCCCAGCACCTGCCTTCTGTGACCAACAGCAAGGGCAGTGGTGGCGGGCTTGGATGGCCTCCTGGGGGGTGGGGGGGTGCTTCAAGGGAGGCTGCACCAGAGGGGAGGTGAAGACCTGGGCGCAACAGCCGGAGTTTGGGGCTCTCTCAGGTGCTGGGTGAGGGCCCCCAGCAAGGCCCACGGCTCCCTCTTCAGTTCTGAACATCCAGCTGTAAACCAGGCCTGATTCCAGTAACAGATGACTCTTCCACCTCCTCCTCCTGCACATCTCCCTCCTCCCCTTCCTCCTCCTCTCCCTCCTCCCCCTCCCTTTCCTCCTCCTCTCTATGGCTGTTCTTCCTCAGTGAATGCAGCGAGCACGACTTACCGCGAGAAAACTGAAGGACTTCTCCCCAAACAGCCGGTTGGCCGTCCTCAGCACGTACTGTGTGCCAGTCCTGTTCACCTCGTTGAGAAGCGTCTGGAAGCCCTGGTGGACATCCCCGCCTCCGCCGCGGCTCCGGTGGAAGGAGAGGACCTGGAGTCAGGGCAGAGCATGGGTCACGTCAGCGTGCCTGGCTTCGGGGTACAGGACGAAGGGCGGCTAAGGACCCGCAGATGCCGCTCCAGCTGGGGAGATTCACCAGCCGAGGACAGGGGGTCCGGGGCACCTCGCCCACTGGCCTCCCCTCCTTCGGCTGCAGCCTCGGGCCAGGCCTGTGGTTCTGGTGGCGAGGGGAGGCTGACCAGAGTCTGTGCGCTCGGCTCTGCAGACAGGACAGTCCTGGAGGGCAGGGCGGTCTCTCCCAGGGCCCTGCACCGACTATGACCTCAGACTGGAGGACGCAGAAGAGCTGGTGCCCTGCCGGGCCTTAAACGACTCCAGGCCCTCTCCTGCAGCCCAGCCCCCAAGGCACACACTACTGAAGCAGCCTCTCCTGCAGCCCAGCCCCCAGGGCACACACTACTGCAGCGGCAGTCTGGATACCCCAGGGAGTCACTCCTAGGAGGGGGACCTCAGACAGGCATGGAGACCCTCCTGACTGAGGACCGCCTGGCAGAGTGAACGCTTCCGTGCTGTGGTGTGCAGGGCATAGCTAACTCAGTCATTCCAGTGGCCCAAATCAGTGTCTCCGACACAGCTCAGCCTTCATCCAGCTTCTGCCTCATATGCCTCCACCCCGCTCCCCCCAGAAAGCCTTGGAGTTTCCTGAGCGTTGAGAACATTAAAGGTGACTTCTGCGGCTGATGCAGGTGATGTGCAGAGAGCACCTGAGAAGGAGGCGGTGCCAGCAAAAACATCCAGAGAGAGAGGATCTTCACACCCACCCCCATCTCAAGGACAGGGAGAGGGGCTGACACCAAGTCAGTGGCCGAGGGCCAGGGACTCGACTCCTTCACTCAGGCTGCTGCAGGGAAGCCCCTGGGGCCATGCGGGCACGGGGTTCAGGAGCTGGGAGCCGGTGAACCCCAAGCAATGGGCAGAGAGGTGCCTGCCTAGGCTGACCCCCCCCACCCCCGCATCTCCCCTCCAGCTGGTTCACGTCCTTGTGATAAGCTGATAAGCCAGTGGTATAGGCAGGGATGGGCCGCCTGGGCGCTGGGAGCGGCTGGGCAGTTAAAGCACGCAGTGTGGGTGTCCCGGGGCCGGGCTGGGGCCAGCCCGTCAGGAGCACAGGGGCTGTCTCTGGTCCACAGAGGCTGCACCTGAGGAGCGGCCCTCAGGAGCCTGGTCCTCCTGGCTGGAAGCCAAGCCTGGCCTGCGAGGGAGGCTGGGGACAGCTGCTCGCCAGGGGCCTGGGGCCAGACGGCCGCTGTCCCCTGCAGGCCCTCAGCTGCCGCTAGCCTTGGCCACCAAACCGCTTCCCCACGGGGACTTGCACGTGGCCACCGCTTGTCCTCCGCGGAGCCCAGGCTGCCCCGGGGCATCATGTGGACGGCCAGGGGGACCCACACTGGGGAGCATAAGCAGAACGGGCCTGCCCAGCACTGAGCAACAGGGACTGTGACTTGTGTGTGTTCAGGCCCAGCCGGCAGGTGCCAGTCCATCTTTCTGAGGCGTGAAGGAAGGGCCTAGCAGAGGGGGCTGCGCACAGAGAGGATGCCGCCGGCTGGACCCCCACGTCTGCTCAGGAGCTCGGCCACCACTGTGCCCTGCAGGCCGCCTGCCCGGGGCTGACCATCCATGCGGCAGCTCCAGCACGCCCTCCAGACCCGGCCCCCGCCGACCACCTGGGGATGTACCTGCGACATCTGGGCTGCCGTGTTCCCCTTGGCGCCCAGGAAGACCATGGCCAGGGCCGAGGAGATGCTCATGGGCGAGAAGAAGACATTCTTGGGGCTGTCCTCGCCCAGCTTCCTCAGGAGGTCCAGGGCAAAGGAGCCATTGGCTTCTGCGAGTGCGTCCATGATCGTGAGCCTGGAAAGGGTTGTTGGGCAGTCACAGCCACGGCCTTGGCATTCGGCCGACGCCACAGCTGCAGCTGGACTCAGTGAGTGAACAGATGCACCCCAAACCTGTGTGTCCTGGGGCTCCCTGAGAGGCCTGCGGGGGCAGCTTCTGTAACGCAGGGAGAGGACCCTGTTTCGGGTTAGCCCGGCCCCAACATCAGGGCCAGCAGGCCTGGGAACCTGAAGACGCACCGCTGCCCCTTCTCCAGGCCCCGTGGCAAGTCTCAGCCCAGGCAGCGCATGGCCTGGCCCTCCCGGCCCGTCCTGGCCAAGGGGCACTCAGCGGGTGCAGGCAGGGGCGCCCTCGTCCCCCTCAGACACGGGCCTCGGGCACCGGACTGCACACGCAGACAGCTCCTGCCGCACAGGCCCTGGCAGCCCCAAGACCCTGCAGGCCCACACAGGAGACCCCGCAGAGGGTGGGCAGTGGGGGGTGCAGGGGCCGCAGAGCTGGACAGGCCTCAGGGCCCAGGTTCTGTCTCCGGACTTGGGTCCTGGAAGCCCTTTCTTTATTCAGGGGGAGCACGCGGGGTGGGGAGGAGCCTGCCAGTCAGCCCCACCCGCTCTGCAGAAGGGCGGTGGCCTGTTCTTCCAAGTATTCACCAAAGGGCTGTTTCCCCAGGGAGCAGCCTGCTTCCACCTTGCCCAGTGACTCATCCGCAGGGGTGGGGATGTTCCTGGGCCTGGGAGAGGGAGCAGACGTGCCCAGAGGAAAGGCATTCATACTCTCCGGTCCTCACTGGGCCATCTCACTTATCACTGCGGCAGGGTGAGGGCCCAAAACATTCCATCCTAATCTCTCAATTCTATGGCAGAAGCACAGTTTCCCGATGGGCTGATGGTGCTGCAGAGCCCCCAGGCCTGCACCAAGTATGTGGGACTGTCAGAGGGAGGCCGAGGGCACCGGACAGAGCAAGGTGAGAGCTGGAGCCAGAGGCTGCTCTGCCTGCAGGCTCTGAACTGGAGTAGGGGTGTGGGGGCCAGGGGCCAGGGGCCAGGGGCCAGTGTAGGCAGCTCTAACAGAGGGAAAAGACAAGGAACATTCTCTGCCAGGGGGGCCAGGCCCTGCCAGCTGCTTCGTTTCCCTCAGTGAAACCTGAGACCCAAGCCCAGACCACAGGAGAAGGGGGGTGCGTGGAGCCCGAGTTTGTGGGGACTGGTCCAAGAGCCAAGGGCGACACAGGGTGCCTGAGAAGTGTTGTCCACGCTCCGCATTCACACACAAACCCTCCTGCAGTCGTTAGAGAAGGCTGAGAGCCAAGACCTTGCACACCGTCTTAGGTTACTAGTTTCCATGAGTGCCACAGACCCAGCAGCACAATAACATCTGCATCCTCAGACAATTGCTAAATGAGCAGGAACAAGGCAGCCACGCCCTGGAGCTCTCCAGGCTACGTGACTTGTTTTATGGTGGAATTGTGTGACTCATGCAGTCACTGTGCAGCCAGCCCTGTGAGGGAATGCCAGGGATGGCCCGGCCTTTCTCAGGGGATGAGGGTCCCAGCGCTGGTCTGGGGATAAAGCGCTAGAGAAGCCTCCTGGTCCCCAGCAGGAGGGAGGTATGCCCCTCAATGCTCCCACCTGTGCCCTGCTAGTCCAGGACATGTGCAAACCGAGAGACATGAGGAACATTTCAGAGCAGAGAGGACAGCAGCAAACCATGAGCAAAAACTGGATGGTCCAGATAAGCAGCCGTCATCAAATAAATACTCTTAAACTGCTAACGGTGGTATAAAATGGACTCCAAAAAAGTTAAGAAAAACAGACTGCAGTAGGAATACATGCAAAGAATATTAGCAAATTTGCAAGATAGGAAAATGATGCTCTCTTGTTTAGAAGCACTCACTCAGGGCCTCCCTGGTGGCCTGGGGGGTAAGTCTCAGCATTATCACCCTACAGCCTGAGTTCGATCCCGGCCAGGGAGTGACTCACAGGACGCAGCAGACTCTACTGTCTCCCTGCTGCTCCCCTCAGCAGTGTGTTTCAGTGGATCTACCTGTTCTGCTCCCCACTCTGTCTCTGGTGAGTCCTCTCGCCACCCCCACACCTCTAGCCCATACCCCAGTTCTTGTGTGCATGAATAAATCTTTAGGAAAAAAGAAAAAGGAAGAAATGAAAATGCTATGAACATGTTCATGCCACCTAAACCAAAAATTCCACTTCTGGAATTTCACGCATGTGAAAAATGAAGAAACAAGCAAACAAACAAACAGCAAAGCTTAGAGCTGAAAATAGGATGAATGGGGGTGGGGGTTGGGGGGGCTCCTAGCAAGATGGTGGGTGGAAGCTGGGCCTCTGAGGGCAGGTTTGTGGGTACACAGTTTGTGGTGTCCAGCTACACCCTGCCCTGAAATTTCCAGTGCCGTAAGACAATGCAACCTCAATGGGAAATTAAAATATTTAATCCTCACACAAAAGCTAGGTGTTAAAGTTGAAGCAATTGTGTGTGTTTGTGTACATAACAAATCCTGGTACCATTTTGTCCATGTAGCACCACCAGTAATGTGCCTTCATAACTGATTTTGATCAAGCCATCAAGTCTTGATAATTTTTTAAGGTGCCGCTATTTAATTGTGCTTCCTCCAAAAGTTAGCTATTTGAAAATTGATCTGATGGAGTCTTGGGGTCTTGCTTAGTCTCTGCCTTCACTTCTCTTTTTAAAGATTTATTTATGCATACAAGAACTAGAGTGTTGGCTACAGGTGCAAGGGGTGAGAGGCGTCACCAGAGATAGAGCGGGGAGCAGAACAGGCAGATCAACTGAAACCCACTGCTGAGGGGAGCAGCGGGGAGGCAGGAGAGGTCTGCTGCGCCCTGTGGGTCCCTCCCTGGCTGAGGATTGAACTCGTGTTGCAGTGGCTGCGGATGCTTCACAGTGCTGAGACTTAACCCCTGTGCCACCATTTCTGTTTTCTGGTGGTGGTGGTGGTGGTGGTGTGTGTATGTATCATACCAGATGTGTGGATGGTGTGTGTGTGTGTGTGTGTGCACTTTGCCTCTCTGAGCAGCCAGCTCTAACATGTAAACTGGGTTACCCTTCTACTTTATAGGTTTGCTGTGAGGATTAAATAAAGTATTACCTGGTGCACCGTGGGCATCCCACAGAGAGTGGCAGAAGTATGCAGAATTTCCCCCTTCTGCTGTCCACCCTGACCTCAGACCCAAGAAACTAGGAGCAGCAAGGGCCTCAGCCCTCCAGTCCACCCTGGTGAAGGCAGTCCACTCTCAGCAGAGGAGGGAACAGCAAGGACCGCGGACCCCACCCATCTGCTCCCACTGGACTGTCAGCGGCTGGAGGGCAGGTCGCCAGTGCTGTCAAGTGGCTGGCCTGCGACATGCCAAGTGGAATATCACTGGGCTTTGTGGCCAAGTCCAGCTAAAACGGCCCCTCTCTGGGGTGGCACAAAGCAAGGATGCGGTGACTCAGGGGTCATGGGGCCGGCACACTGATAACAGCGCCCTGCAGGTGAACCCAGCTCACCTTGGCAACGCTGATCCAAAGGTCGCTTCCCCCCTCATTTGCCATCAGGCTGAACCCCCCCCCCCACGAAAAGGAAGCTGGCAACCACAGCTCATATGCCCTTCCACCCTTCCAGGCGCACTGCCCGCCTGAACAGCAGGAGTGGCGGCACTGACTGCCTCCCTTGGCACCGAGTTGCTGTGGCGTTAATGGGGTATCAATTTTCCAAAACCGAGTTTGGGTGGGGCGCGAGGGGCAGGAGCGGGGAAAGGAAAAGGAGAAAGTAACTGATAGGCCAGTTTCACCCAGCTCAAGCCAGGGGGCCCTTAAGTGTCCTCTAGCCCTGAGATACCAACCGTCCTGGTCCTGCCCTGCGTCCTGCGCAGCCAGCCACACTCCTTCGTTTAGTGAGAGGGAGGGAGAGAAGGAGAGAGGAGCGAGATCTGGAGTGGACCGCACGGCAGTCTTCGGCAGAGTGACCGCAGAGGTGCTGCGTGCTGGGCCGGGCTAGGCGCCCCCAGCCCTCCAGACCAGCGAGCAGAAGCCCAGCGCGCCCCTTCCCTAGAAGGCGCGGGGAGCCGCCGCTTTGCGCACGAGCCCCAGGGACGGCCTCTGCAGGGCTCTCTCTGGCCTCCAGCCCCCCGATGCCCAACGCCCAGCGCCGGCGTCGCGCGGCCGCCGGGTCGCCGAGGCGGGGCCAGGGGTCACCTGTGGCCTCGAGGTGGCGGGGGGCCGCTGCGGCCTCGGGGCCCCGCGCAGCAGCCCGGACAACCGGGCGCCGCCCCCATGGCCGCGGGCGCGGGCTGCGCGTCCCGGGGCGGGAGATCCGCTGCGCCACCGCCGGCAGGCGACACGCACAACTCACCGGGTCGCTGCTCCGCGGGGCTCTGAGGGAACTCGAGCCGGACGCCACTTCCCGGCCTCCGCCGCCAGGCCAAGACAGGGCGGGGTGACCACGCCCCGCCGCGCCCCAGCCCCGCCCTGCGCGCGCCCGGGGTCCCCTCGTGCAAGTCTACGACCTGGCCACGCCCCTCCCGCGGTGCCCAATCCGCGCGCCCTGTGCCGTCGCAGCCCCGCCCCAGACCCGCCTCTCCAAGAGGCCACGCCCCCATCGCGCCTGGCCCTCCGCGCGGCCACGCCCCTCCCGACCCCGCTCTCGCGCCCCTGACCGCTCCTCTCGGCCTCGGCTGCTGCCCCGGGCGAGCTGAGCGGGCGCGAAACCCCGCGGGCCGCAGCGGCCTCGCCAGACACATACCCCGGAGTGTGGGTGCCGAGCGGAGTCTGAGCGAGCGGAGCGGCGTCTGCAGCCTCGGAGTCGCGCCGGGCCTCAAATACTGTCCGGGCGGAGGCGGGGCCCCCGGGGAAAGGCCCAGGGCAGGGCGGGCCCAGGTGTGCCAGGTGCTCCCTGCACTTTGACCCGTCGGCTGCCGCCTCCCGCGAGCAGCCCCACCACCCCAGGCCACCTGCCAGGTGAGTCCCGAGGCCTGACGTCCCGAAGGTGGAACACCGCGCGGCCCACCTGTGCGGCACCCACCTCGCAGGCTGGAGTGACGCGCTCTGGGGCCGGAAAAGCGCCCCTCCCCCCGCCCCCATGCAGAGCAGAAATGCAGGGTGGACAGAGGCCTTGTGGTCTTGTGCTCCGAGGACGCTGTGCGCCTTGGTCCAGGTAGACTAGAGTCCGCGGGTTAGCGTCCGCGAAGCTAACACGGTGAGGCCCTGTCTGCCATCTCTGAAGGGGCTCAGGTGCCTGGAGGAGGAGGAAATGCTGGCCAGGCCTCCGGAAGGGTTCAGTTTGGGGGCCTCCCTGGTGGCGCAGTGGGTTAAGCAACATGGTACGAAGCAAACCACAGCCACTGCAGCACGAGTTCGATCCCTGCTGCCGGCCAGGGAGGGGACCCACATGGCCCGGCAGACCTCTCCTGCTGTGCCCGCTGC
>JAGFMF010011450.1:141208-163739 GCA_019455555.1 Galemys pyrenaicus | reverse complement strand
TCTGCTCCCTGCTCTGTCTGTGGTGAATCCTCTCACCCCCCCACACCTCTGGCCTGTACCCCAGTGCTTGTATGCATAAATAAATCTTTAAAAAAAAAAGATTATTTATGCATACAAGGACTGGGGTGCAGGCCAGAGGTATGGGGGTGAGAGGAGTCACCAGAGACAGAGTAGGGAGCAGAACAGGCAGATCCACTGAAACACACTGCTGAGGGGAGCGGCAGGGAGGCAGGAGAGGTCTGCTGTTCCCTGTGGGTCACTCCCTGGCTGGGATTGAATTCAGGCTCTGGAGGTGATAATGTGAGACCCAACTCCTAGGCCACCAGGGAGACCCAGTATTCTTTTGTACTAATAGAGAAATAGAGCCTTGAATCCTGATGACCAGATCCTAGATTGCTAGAAAAGGGGCTGCTAGATCAAAAGA
The DNA here is from genome assembly GCA_019455555.1 of Galemys pyrenaicus. NCBI lineage: Eukaryota > Metazoa > Chordata > Mammalia > Eulipotyphla > Talpidae > Galemys > Galemys pyrenaicus. The sequence continues at coordinate 163,315 of JAGFMF010011450.1, read as the reverse complement.
TAAAAACACAGTTTTTGTTAATTACTGTCCTGTTCCTCTCCGCAGGGATTATACCACATTCTCCTCCTCCCCAAAAAGCTGAAGGTGGCATAGCCTTACTAGTGCAAAACTTGACATCCCTGACTTTTTACCAGTCTGGCCAGCGAAAGAGGTTATCTCCTGCAGTTTTAATGTGCATGTCCTTTGCGATAAGTGAGATCTTCATGTTAGAAAGGATTGCCTCTTTTCTGTGTAATTCCCTCTGCACTGTCAGTGATTTAAGTTCACTTTTAAAATTATTTGGTTCATTTCTTCCTGGTTCTTAAGTGCTTTTTAATATATTGACATAATTAATCCTTGATAATAGAAGTTGCAGATATTTTTTTCCCAGCTTCTCATCTGTGTTCTGACATCATTTCTGGTGAATTGGCCCTCTGCTTTTTCATGCCGTAAGAAATAATGTTTTCCTCTTATTGCTTCTGGCGTCCTGAGTCATGATTAGAAAATCTTCCTCCAAATTACACAGCTCACCAGTGTTTTCTTTAGGGATTTCACAGCTTTGCTTTTTTACAATTAGATTGCTGATTCTTCTAAGAGTTCTTTCTACAATTAGATTGCTGATTCATCTAAGAGTTCTTACTGGAGAAGGGGAAATATTGGCCCACTTTTCACCCTCTTTTCAAAATGGATTCTGGACGCCATTTATTAAAAAGTCCGCCTTTGTCACTGCCTGCTCTGCAGCTCCAACCAGCTTCAGAGGGTTGCACAGGCTGCAGACAGGGGTGGTCCAGGTACCAGCTCGGCTCTAGCATCCAGTCCTGTCTGTTCCAGCACTTCCAAAGTGTACCTGACATTTAGGGACAACACTCTACTCTGACAGCTAGTTCTCCACTACAGGGAATAGGGAAGGGCTGGGAGAAGAGCGATGACATGTCAACCTTAAACCCTAACTCTGCCAGCTTATGAATACTGGAGCTGAAGCCATTTAAAATATTTGGCTTTGTTTTTTGTTTTAAATTTTTTTATGTATAAAAATTATTTATGTATAAAACACTGGGGTACAGGCCAGAAGTGCAAGAGGAGGGTGAGAGTAGTCACCAGAGACAGAATGGGGAACAGAACAGGTGGATCTTATGAGATACACTGCAGAGGGGAGCAGCAGGGAGACAAGAGAGGTCTGCCGCGCCCTGTGGGTCCCCTCCCTGGCCGGGGATCGAACTTGTGCTGCAGTGGCTGCGGATTCTTCGTAGTGCGGTGCTTGACCCCTTGCACCGGTAGGGAGGCCCCTAAAATATTTGATTTTGAATGATGGCTTATATTATTTTGAAATCTATATTGAAATTTTTAAAAAGCCATATTTTCAGTAGTGATGTGACATGCTGCCTTTATTACATATATATGCTTTGTGTGTGTGAAATGCTCACAGGGGAAGTTTCCTGATGCAGTTTACTATCTGCCAGCTCCCCTGATTGCTCTTCTGTTTTCCTGACCATCCTTGCTTCTTTATTTAACCATATAAATGTGAGACCCCACTTGCTAGCTCTTAATTAAAAAACAAACAAAAAAATCCTCATTGGTAAGTTTCTTAAAGTCACATTTGCATTTACCTTGTGATGAATTAACTTTTGTATATTAATTAGATTGTCCTCTTCAAGAGCATTCTGGGTCTTCCTAGTTTCTCGAATATTCTTTTTTCTTTCTCGGGAATGTTTGAAGGTTTCTTTATAGAAGATTTGCTCATGTCTTATCCTGTTTATTCATAGTTCTTTTCTCTTTTAGGCTATATCAGTAAGCTTCTCTACCATTATAGTTTTGGACAGGCTTTTGTTAAATGAGGAATTGGTTCTTTTATGTGTTAATTTTATCACCCACTACTTTACTGAATTTTCCATTTGTGTTGGTGTTTTTCATTGATTCTGTGAGTTCTATAGTTATGTCACCTGCAAATGGGAATAGTTGTACTTGTCCAATTTCATATCTCTGTTTTCTGTTGTCTGAGGGCACCTACTAATTCCTCACATAGTAAGTTATTTATTCAGTCTTGTTAATGCTAACAAAATAAAAGTGGGAAGGTAAAACATCTACAGGACTTCAAAGAAAAAGTCATTCCTGACCCCTTTGCTTCTTCTGAACAAGGGTTTACGTTGCAAGGAGACCCAGGGATTCTCTGCCACCCTGCCTGGATTTAAAATAGGTTCTAGAACGTCTTCTAAATCAAGCACGTTAGTCATTCTCAGCTCAGCGTCCTCCTGGGGAGATTCTCCAGCAAAATGCTGCTAAGTGCAGGTTCACCACATCTTTTGTGACTGGCTGTCCTAACAGTCTTATAATAAGAAAACAATCAAAACCAAAAGTCATGTAAAGTTACCTTTAAAATAATACTCTGAGCACACAACCAGCTAACTTCTGTGACCCTGTGACCAAGGCCAGGCCTGGGGTTTCGATTGTCTGTAGCTGACAGGAGACAAGAGTGCCCCCCCCCAGTTTTTTTTAAAGATTTGTTTATTTATGCATACAAGAGCTGGGGTACAGGCCAGAGATGCGGGAGGTGAGAGGACTCATCAGAGACAGAGCAGGGAGCAGAACAGGCAGACTGACTGAAACACGCTGCTGAGGGGAGCAGCGGGTGAGGCAGGAGAGGTCTGCTGTGCCCTCTGGGTCACCTCCGCAAGTGGCAGTGGCAGGGATCAAACTCGCGCTGCAGTGGCTGAGGTTTGCTTCACAGTGTGGTGCTTAACCCACTGCACCACCAGGGAGGCCCCAGGAGTTCCCCCTTTAAGTCAGTAATTTGCAAGTGGCGGGAGCTGCCACTCTGTAGCAGGGTCCTGGCAACCAGCCTCCAGACCCTGGGACTGCAGGTCACCTTGTCATCACCTGGCTGGGCCAGCTGGGTTCTGGCTTCTCTTCCTTGGTCCTGTTGCCTCATTAGTCAGTAGTCCCTGGTGCTCATTCCTTGCCAGGCTGACCCGACACACACACACACACACACACACACACACACGAGGGTGACTCCCGCAATGGCATCTCATCTGCATTTCTCCTCAAGGCTTTCAGTGTTTCCGCGGCTGTCAGGGCATCCAAGGCAGTGGGTTGTCTTGGGAAGAGCTTGGCGGCCTCTGAGTTATTTCCTTCCCAGTGGCGGCTGCAGGAGGGGGTGAGGCGCCAGTCAGAACAGTGGAGAGTGGTGTGCAAGAGCCTTGTCCACGGGCCGGGGCCCACGCAGCGTTGTCCTCACGTGTTGGATGGTGAGGAAGTTCCCTCAAACACAGCGATGAGTCAGCAGCAGACCTGACTCCAGACAATGTCCTTTTTTTTCCTGCCCACTCTAACTGGCCCTGCTGCCCACGCTGACCGGAGGCACGGGCTCTCCCGGGACTGCCCTCTGGCCTTCCTGGCTCCAGACTTCTCTGGGCGAGCACTGGGGTCCTCCCAGGCACTCATCTGAGAAAGCTGTGGGGTCACAGTCCCCTGTGAAGAGCCGGACGGCAGCAGAGCAGCTGGCGTGAGCCTGAGGACAGTCGTGTGCCTTGCTCTGCCCGCAGGGGACAGCTCAGAGGAGGCCACCACCCAAGCAGAAAATGTGGGAAGCAGCGCTCCGCCAGACCAGGCCACTCCTTCCTCCAGGAGACTGGGCATTCTCTCCTGCAAGGGGTGTTTGGGAAATCAAGCTTTTCTCTAGTCCAGAAAAACTTCTGGTGCAACCTCAGGAGGGGCCGACGCTGCTCTTTGCTTCTCCCCAAGGCAGCCGGAGGTGGACCCACAGGTGCTTTTTTTTTTTTTTAAAAAAAAGATTTATTTATTCATGCATACAGGAGCTGGGGTGCAGGCCAGAGGCATGGGAGGTGAGAGGAGTCCCCAGAGACAGAGTGGGGAGCAGAACAGGCAGATCCACTGAAACACACTGCTGAGGGGAGCAGCGGGGAGGCAGGAGAGGTCTGCTGCACCCTGTGGTTTCCCTCCCTGGTCGGGGATCGAACTCGCGCTGCAGTGGCAGCAGATGCTTCCTAGTCCTGAGACTCAACCCCTGCACCCTCAGAAAGGCCCCCACGGCTGCTCTTTAGGGACAATGTGAAGAGGACCCTAAGCTCCCAGCCCTGCCCCAACCCTCGCCTGGGAGGGTAGCCAGTGGGGTGCCTACCGTACCCCCCCACTCCCAGCCCTACCCCCCCAGGGTTCGGGATTCACTGCCAAGAACTCAGCTCCTTCTGGTGCTCTCTGGGACTGGGCCGACAGCCCCTTGTGGTGGGGTGAGGCACCACACTGTGGCCCGTTTCCCTGTGATCACCCCCAGCTTTCCTTCCAGACTCAAAGGGCCAGGCTGCTAGAGAACAGTCTTCATGACTCTGGTTTTCCTACCTTAAAACAGGTGCAGCAGCAGCTCCTTCCGGGAATCTGCCGGCACTTCCCGCCCGCACTCAGGCTAGAATTGCTCCTGCAGGAGGGTAAGGACTAAGAGAGGCAAGCCAGGCCATGCTCTACTCATGCCCAATGCTTTTCTCATTGCTCCATTTTCATTTATTTTTTGTTAAAATTCTCTTTTTCAAAGATGTATTTATTATGTATCCAAGAGCTGGGGTGCAGGCCAGAGGTGCAGGGTGAGAGGAGTCCCCAGAGACAAAGTGGGGAGCAGAACAGGCAGATCCACTGAAACACACTGCTGAGGGGAGCAGCGGGAGACAGGAGAGGTCTGCTGCGCCCTGTGGGTCCCTCCCTGGCGGGGACCGAACTCACGCTGCAGTGGCTGTGGATGCTTCATAGTGCGGTGCTCAACCCCTTGCACCACCAGGGAGATTCTTTATCATGATTTTTATATTTTCTTTGTCCATGGTTATTTAGTTGTGATACTTAATTTCTGAAATATTTGGGGATTTTTCCAGTTGTCTTTCTGTTATTGATAGTTTAATTTCATTGTGGCCAGAGAATATATTTTGTGTGATTTCACTCCTCTGAAATTTGTTGAGACCTGCTTTATTGCATAGGACATTGCGTACTTTGGCAAATGTTACACATGCACTTTCATTTTTTTAAAGAGTTATTTATCTATGCATACAAGAAGCAGGGCACAGGCCAGAGGTACAGGGGATAAGAGGACTCACCAGAGACAGAATGGGGAGCAGAACAGGCAGATCCACTGAAGCACACTGCTGAGGGGAGCAACGGGAAGGCAGGAGAGGTCTGCTGCACCCTGTGAGTCCCCTCCCTGGCCAGGGATTGAACTTGTGCTGCGGTGGCTGTGGGTGCTTCACAGTGCTGAGACTTAACCCCTGCACCCCCAGGGAGGCCCTGTCCACTCTTTAAATGAGAAAATGACTTTTCTTAAAGCACAATCCACTCTTCATACTCAGATATTTGAACTCTGTGAAGTCTCACAACAGCATCATTCACTCCCTGAAGTCCCCACTCAGCAGCCACTGCTGTGAAACAGTTACTTAGCTCATTTCTCAGCTGCTAATTGCATGGGGTGCTGCATCCATCACCGACAGGTTAAGAAGTAAAACAAGGACCTGCCTTTGCAGCAGTCCAGCAGATAGGGGGTCGTGTTTATGCTAAGTGGGTCGCTGTGTGACAGGAGGGAAAGGGCTCCCAGGGCTGGGGGTGCAGTCCCAGGGGTGCAGTGGGAGGACTGGCTGGAAGGAAAGTGGAGAAAGAACAAAGCACATCAGCGGTCGTGCAGAGGTGTGGGCAGACACGGTGAATGCACTCGAGGGCGCAGGCTGGGGTTACACGGGGAAGTTTGGGCTGTATGAACAGCAGGTAAGGGCTGGGCTGGGAGAGAGATGCTGACGCCGTTCCAAGGAATTGGGTATGGTGATGACAGAATTAGCTGGAAGAGAGGACCGGGAGGAGGGTCAGGTCAGGGTAAACAAGACTGGACTTGAGCCAAGAGGGCATCCATGCTGTGAAGCCCTTGGGGGAAGATCCAGGGTCCCAGCTGAAGTGAGGGAGAAGGTCGGGGGGTCGGGACTGCATGAAGCCGAGAGAAGCCGCCTGGCGCAACTGAGCTGGCACGTAAGGAGGCATCTGGCTCGAGGCAAACCCAGTCAGCTGCTGGAGAAAAGACCCAGCAGGGAGGACAGAGAAGGAGACCAGGACCAAGCTGATGAGGGAGGGCGCAGGGGAGCAGCATCGGTGACAGATGGGAGGCAGGACGAACACAGCGCGTGTGGGAGCCCCACCGGATGTGGAGGGGCTTGGGCACGCTGCACTCTCTGAAGGACCCGGCTGGGCAAGCAAGAGGGGCAGTGTGCCTGCAGCAAGAGGCTAGCATTGACGGGCAGAGCAGAGAGGTTGTGTCCTCCGCTTTCTCAAGTGTGACCATCGGGGCCTCCCTGGGGGCTCCAGGGCTAAGTGACAGCCCTGTGAAGCATCCGCAGCCACTGCAGCACGAGTTCGATGCCCAGCCAGGAAGGGACCCACAGGACGCAGCAGACTCTCCTGCTTCCCCGCTGCTCCCCTCAGCAGTGGGTTTCAGTGGATCTGCCTGTTCTGCTCCCCACTCTGTCTCTAGTGACTCCTCTCACCCCCACACCTCTGGCCTGTACCCAAGTTCTTGTGTGCATAGATGAATCTTTAAAAAAAAAAAAAGGAGTGACCACCAGAAAAAACCAGCAAGGCCCCAGGCAGCCAGGACTGTCTGGTCTAAAGCAAACCAAGCTGAAGGCACGAGCGTCTGTCGGGAGCACAGGTCAGAGGTGCCGCTCGTGCCTGGCCTGATGGTCACCTGCTGCCAGTGTCCAGCTTCCATCTAGGGCCTGGGGAGTTTGCACTTTGCAGCCGGACGTGTCTGCCCGGCGTCGGCAGGAAGGGGCCGGGGCTCTGGGCATGACGCCCTCCCCGTGATCGGAGGTGGTTTCCAGACTCCGGCTGCAGTTTCCTTGTTCAGTCGTTTCTTGTGAAATTATACTCTGTTTTCTAAAATCTGAGTTACATTAAGAAAGTCACATTAGGGGCCTCCCTGGTGGTGCAAGGGGCTGAGCACCGCAGTTTGAAGCATCCGCAGCCACTGCAGCACGAGTTCGATTCCCGGCCAGGGAGGGACCCACAGGGCGCAGCAGACCTCAGCAGTGAGTCTCAGTGGATTTGCCTGTTCTACTCCCCACTCTGTCTCTGGGGAGTCATCTCACCCCCGCACCTCTGGCCTGCACCCCAGTTCTTCTCTGCATAAATAAATCTTTTTTTAAAAAATAGAAAGTCATGTTAGTCTGGAGAGTTAAAATATTCAGTTTCCGAACATTTTAAGAAATAATAGTGGCAATCGCTTTCAGAACGCAAAGGGAGGCATGAGGAGTGGGAACCCTGGTCTGGGGCGGCCTCCCCCAGGTCCACGGTCAGCGCTGCAGGACCAGTGACCTCGCATGAGAAGGTAAAAGGTCGAGGACGCTGCTCTCTCCAATGCCAGGTTCGCCAGGCCCCGCGCTCGGGGAGCACCCCGGCCGGGCCCATGCTGCCGCCGTGGGGAAGCTGCAGTGCTGTCCAGTCCGCGGGTCCAGGGTGGGCTCACGCGGGCAGCCTGCAGTCTCGCCGGCTGGACACGGTGGCTCCGGAGCAGGACGCAGGCGGGGCCTTGTATCGGAGCCTGACCTTGGCGAACTTGCAGGACCTGTGGGGCCAAACTCAGCGCCGGGGAGTGGGCGCCCCTCGAGAAGCTTGCCTTGTGCAGAGAGCCAGGAGGTGTCAGCTCTGAACAGCCGCAGCACTATGAATTCAGAGCAAAGGGGGTGAGATGCAGAGTCAGCAGCAGCAAGCAGCCCCCACCCTACTTAGGTGAGCAGGTTCCTGCACTCTCCAAGTTTCCAGCTGGGGCTGGGAAGGGAGGGGTCCCCAGGTGGGGAGCCTGGTCCCCACATGGCTGATGCTAGGAGCACAGCAGCAAGGATTGGGGATGGCTCACCCCACGGTCCTCTCCCCCACCATACCCACACCCTAACATGCACGTTCTCTCCTCCTCTCCACGGCTTCCACTAGGGCTCTGGGTGCTTCCTGGCCTGAGTCATTGCGGCGACCGGGGCAAAGTCTTCTGGATTCAGTGTTGTTTCGGGGTGACCTGGTGTTTGTGCTTGACTGTGCCATCGTCAGAAGCTGGCGGTGACTCACCCGGGGTGGGTCTCGGTCCCCTCCGCACAAGATCTACTAGGGGCCTGGAGCTGCGCCCGGCTGGCAACATGATGAGAGGAGACGCGCTCGGCCCTAAGCTAGGGGACGGCGGCCCAACGTCAAGATACAGGGGGATGGCGACCCCACCCCAACATAAAGGGGGATGGTGGCCCCACCCCAACAGACAGGGGGACAGTGGCCCCACCCTAAGATACAGGGGCGTGAAGGAGCGAGAAGGGCCGCGTTGCCCCTGCCCACACCTGGCAGGGCCCCCTGGCACCCTGGTCACGTCCAGGTGATGCGCTCACTCCGGGCCTCTGTGGGTCGGTCTTTGCCCCACTTGTGGCTCTGGCTCCCCAGTGCCCTGTCGCTTCCTGGGTGTCTGCTCTGATGAAACGGCTTTGCGTGGACTCCGGTGGACGCGCCCTGGAAAGGGCAGGCCTGGACACGGAGCTTGGCATCTCCAGCCTCGCCCCGGCCACCCCTTTCCTGAGAAGGGCTGGACGAGCATCTGCATGAGGAGTCTCCGTGGACATGTGCGGGTCTGCGAGGCTGGGAGACCATCAGCTCTGGGGCAGGGGCTCCCGCTAGGGGCCCTCCCCGACCTCGCCCCGCCTGTCTCTCCATCTGGGGTTCGTCCGCATCCCTTCTCTTACGCTTACAGAAGCAGTAAAAGCAGTAAACACAGCGTCTCCCTGAACTGTGGGAGCCCCCAGCGCCAGTCACGGGGCCCCCGGAGGTCGTGGGAGCATCCGTCTCTAAGGAGCAGGCAGAGCGCAGGTCACACACTGTGGCTGGCGTGGGGGAGAGTCCTGCAGAGCTGACCCTGGGCCTGTGGGACCTGACGCTACCTCCTCTGGGGTGTCAGAACTAGTTAAATTGTGGACACCCCTTTGTGTCCTGGAGACCTACAGGCTGTGGGAGAAGAGGGGGAGGAAAACAGCTTGGTGACCCCAAGCATAAAGTGACATTTTCTGTGTGCAGCGAAAGGAGACTCACGGGAGAGAAACCTGGAGGAGCAGTCATGGGGCGAGGCCATCCCTCTGGCAGGTCTGAGACGCCCAAGATGCTCTGTGCCACGTGCTGGGATGGCGTGAGCATCAGGGACAGAGGAAGGTGGATGCAGCAGCACTACGTCTGGCTGCAGGGTTGAGCAAGCTGCCACAGCACCACGAGGTCTGAAGAGTGAGGGTGAGCTAGTCGGGGGCACCCAGCAGGAGGGGCTGCAACTGGGAGGCAGGAACAGGCACAGTATGCAGGCCTGACCAAACAGGCTAACTCCTGCCATGTCATCAAATACCAGGCTGGACCGACCTCTGTGAAGGGCCTTGTATGTCATTCTGATGCATTGTTATCTTGTAACCAGGGAGAGTCTCTGAACAATTCTGAGCTGTATGGTCTTATCATCAGAGGTCTGTGCTAAGAAGGTTGTTTTGGGATAAGGTGGGCAAAGAGGATGGGAGTGAGACAGAGTGTCAGTGCTGTAATGCATCAATACGTCCAGACCCCCAGAGGTGACCAGAGCAGAGGCAGTGGGGCTGAGGGCATGGAAGCGGTTGCAGTTTGAGGATGTAGCCTGGGGATTGTTGGGTGGATAGGTAAAGAAAGCGGAATCTCTTGTGACTTTCAGATCAGTCATGCCCTGAATAACAAATGCCCTTTGGTCAAGGATGAATCATCTCTGCCTTGGTGGCCTGTACATACTCTGTGATGTTCTGCAAGGAGAAAACTCGGCTAAGGGCACAATAGGTGTCCCTGGAAGTAATCTTGGCATGACTCAGGCCAGCAGGGCAAAGATGGGAGAAACAGGAGAGTCAATGAGCTCGGAGAAGAAAACACATCTCACCTTGGCCATGGCATAGTTGGGTCCCCATGGCAGGCTCAAGTGGAAGGTCTCAGCCCCAGAGGTCAATGTGAGGGTCACCAGCTAATAGGTGGCTGAAGTCACAGGCCAGGAGAGCACCGACCCCCAGGGGTGCCCCTGCACAAGTGAGTGGAGGACAGGGAACCAGAGAGAGACTAGGAGAGGCCAGAGGTATGAAGAGAACCAGGAGGGTTCTCAGTAAACTATCTTATAGAAGATGAACGCCCCTGAGCCCTACAGCAGGGCTGTAACTCCTTACACACACACGCACACGCACACGCACACGCACACGTGCACACTTTGGTCCTGGGATGCTTCTCTTCCATTCCTTGCCGTGATCAAAGGATGCACCTCCGCTGCAGGTGATGCGGCCCGAGGGACCGTGTGCCGTGATGAAGTCAGACGCCCACACGGAGAAGCTCCCTCTCTGCTCACCCTTCTGGGCCCTGCAGGCGCCGATGGTGCAGCTAACCCCTCCCATTCCTGGGACCACCAGAGACCTCTAGGCCTTCTCAGCTCACCCTGCACCAGCTGGCCGCCGGCTCAGTTCACACCCTCAGCCCAGGCTCAGGCCCTGCGTCGGCGAGAGGTGGGGAGCTGGATGGGATCGTTTTTTGTTGGCGTGTGGTCATGATGGTGCCTGCCAGTGCCCTTGCTCCTGTGTTCCTTTCACTCTTGCTGCTGGACATTCTGGGTGAAGTGTAATGACGCACAGCCACCACTACAGGGTCACATGAATGGCTTCGCTGCCCTCTGAACCCCCTGTGCCCTACCTGCTCACCCCTCCTCTCCCCCAGGCCCTGGAAATCCCTGACATTTCCCTGTCTGTAGTTTCACCTTCCCCAGAACGTGCTTTATGACATTTTCTTTCACTTAGTAATAAGGATGCAACTTTACTTTTTTTATTTTTGCATAGAACTGGGGTGCATGCCACAGGAATGGAGGGTGGTATGAGAGGAATCACCAGAGACAGTGGGGAGCAGAACAGGCAGCTCCACTGAGACACACTGCTGAGGGGAGCAGCGGGGAGGCAGGAGAGGTCTGCTGCACCGTGTACATCACCTCCCTGGCCGAGATTGAACTCAGCCCGTAGGGGTGATAGAGCTGAGACTTCACTCCCGCCAGGAGGCCCTCACCTTGAGTTCTAATTTTTAATCAGACTCTCACCCATGGCAGATCAACAGGTACAGAGAAAAAAGTGAGTACTGCTCCCCATACAGTGGTCAAAGTGCTCTGATTGCCTTGAGCTAGACATTCGGGGCTCAAGGCATAAGAAATTTCTGGAAATACCCTGAGATCACGGGTGTTTGGTTGCCCTTCCTGAGCCTGGCTTCCCCATTCTCAGCTGTCAATTATTCATGGTAGAAAAGTCCACTTAGCATCACAAAGAGGCTCTTACTCAAACCTGGACTCCAGATCACCCTTTGGGCATGAGTTCACTTAAGAATTAGTAATGCCAAGCCAACCGGAGCATACTGCCATGCCTCAAGCTGAGGACATGACACCACTGCACCTGAGGACTCACGCTCCACCACTGTGACCAGCAGCAGACCCTCCAAAACACCCCAGGGAGACACTTCTCAGCAGCCCGGTGTCTTGTAAGGAGAGCGGCACTGTGACTCACTCCCTAATAAGGCTGGCAGAGACCCAAATAAAGTGTAATGTCCAGGAAAAACCACAGATTTCTCATGAGATTGCAGAATTTGGATCCTCTTCAACTGAGGATAAGGTTGACACCCTGAAAGAATGACATCTGCTTACCCCCCATATGCAAAGAAACCTGAGAATTTTCACAAACACCGGGGTGTTCACAGGATGAAGAACGGGCCAGATGGCTGCTCCAGGGGCTTTCCTGGGGACTCGGGCCAGATGGCTGCTCCAGGGGCTTTCCTGGGGACTCGCAGCAAAGTAGAAACAACAATCAGAGGGAAAGAAGAATAGCTGCTCCTTGCTCTTCACGGGATGGAACAGAAAAGAGAAAGTGAAAGGTAAGTACTGATTCGGAGAAAGTATCTGTGAATTTTGTATCTGATGCTACCCAGAATTTATAAAGAATTCTTATAACAAGTAGAAAAATTGGGCCTCCCTGGTGGCGCAGTGGGTTAAGCAAGTCACTGTGAAGCAAACCACAGCCACTGCAGCATGAGTTTGATCCCTGCCACCATCCAGGGAGGGGCCCCACAGGGCGCTGCAGACCTCTCCTGCCTCTCCTGCCTTGCCCGCTGCTCCCCTCAGCAGTGTATTTCAGTCAGTCTGTCTGTCCTGTTCCCCACTCTGTCTCTGGTGGATCATCTCATCGCCTGTACCCCAGTGCTTGTATGAATAAATAAATAAATCTTTTTTAAAAAGTAGAAAAATGACATCATTAAAATGGGCAAAGGACCTGTATAGATATTTCACCAAAGAATTTATACAAATGACTGATAACACACAAAAATATTTCATGTCATTAGTCGTTAAGGAATTGCAACTCAAAACCACACTGAGATACCACTTCACCCCCGGTGGCACAAGGGGTGAAGTCACAGCACTATGAAGCTATTGACAGCCACTGCAACATGAGTTCGATCCCTGGTCTGGGAGGGGACCCAAATGACACAGTGGACCTCTCCTGTTTACCTGCTGCTCCCCTCAGCAGTGTGTTTCAGTAGATCCACCTATTCTACTCCCCACTCTGTCTCTGGTGAATCCTCTCACCCCTGCCCCTCTGGCCTGCACCCCAGCTCTTGTGTGCATAAATAAATCAATCTTGAAAAATCATAATTTTTATTTTTTTAAAGATTTATTTATTTATGCACACAAGCACTGGGGTACAGGCCAGAGGTGTGTGTGTGGGGGGGGTGAGAGGATTCACCACAGAGAGTGGGGAGCAGAACAGGCAGAACAACAGAAGTACACTGCTGAGGGGAGCAGCGGGCACAGCAGGAGAGGTCTGCTGGGCCATGTGGGTCCCCTCCCTGGCCGGCAGCAGGGATCGAACTCGTGCTGCAGTGGCTGCGGTTTGCTTCATAGTGCGTTGCTTAATCCACTGTGCCACCAGGGAGGCCCAAAAAAATCATAATTTTTAAAATGTTGGTGAGAATGTGAAGTCAGAGCCCTCAAACATCACTGGTGGGAATGTACAGTGGTGGAGCAGCTATAGAAAACTGTTTTGTGGTTCCTTAGAAAGCTAAACAGAACTACCATATGATCAAAAATTTCCATCTTATGTATGCACTCAAAAGAATTGAAAGCAGGGACTCAGATATTGTACACCAGTATTCAAAGCAGCATCATTCACACTAGTCAGACAATCTAAGTGTCCACCAACACTGGTAAACAATATACATCATGTACATGTAATGAACTATTATGCTGCCATAAAAAAGGAATGGATGAACCCTGAAAACATGCTAAGTGAAGTGAGCTGGACACCGAAGACCATGTGTGTGTTTCCACTTCACGAACTATCTAGGATAGGCAAATTCACAGGGACAGAACTGTACAGGCTATCAGGACCTGGGAGGGTGAGAAGGGGGGCAAGTAAGTAGCTATTGCTTAACAGTTGCTGAGTTTCTGTATGGCGTGATGGACATTTTTGGACATAAGTCATGGTGATGGTGGCACCACACTGGACAGAACGAATGCCACTGAGTTGTGTGTTGAAATGGCTGAAAGGGCTAACCTTCTAAATAAATGTGCATTAGCCAGAGTCCACTCCCCAAAGAGAAGGGAATGCTGTCCACACAGGGAAGAGGTCTCTAAAGCAGAGTAATGACTCCTTGACCACGGCTCCAGCCACTCGGACTGGCCTTAGGAGATCTGGACACTAGTTTTCATGTGAGCACACAGAAGTGGGGCTGGGTTGCCCGCCTCCCTGCCACCTCTGCCTAACCCTGGCCCTGCATCTCTTCATACCACGGGCAGGAGTGAGGAGTGGGAACCCCAAGAGATGCTCATTGTAGATGTGGTTCCTTCTAGCAGCATCTCCTTAAACTCGGGCTACCGACGTGGTCACATCTCACTTGTGCGCAGCAAACGCTCATGTACAAGCCCGGATGAAGAGGTGGTCGCCTTTCGCAGGGGCTCCTGGTGAAGTGCTCAAGAGCCGCCTGGGCAGCTCTTACACCCCAGAAGGCCAAGGCCGCTTTCCTGCTCCCCAGCAGGAGCGCCTTGCCAGCCCTACTGCGATCCCCACTGCCAGGAGGCGGCGCCGCTGCTTGCAGCCAGGTGCACGCACCTGCCGCCCTCCAGGCCGCACCTATGGGGCTTCCAGGGCGCGGCTGGCTTGATGCCCCCGCAGCGTGACTCTCGCAGAGGACAGAGAGGGCATCAGGGGGCTCCGCTGCCTCACTGTGTCCCGGCTCTCCCCACAGATCTACGCCCCGCAGAGGGCCGGCCGCTTGTCTGTAGAAAGCGCAGAAGACCCGTCCACGCCCTCCGCTGGCCAACCGGCAGGTGTCCTTCTCCAAACGAGTCGACCTTCAGCTGTTCGAGGCGCCTGCGTCTGGATCCCTGCCCGGGCGGAGGGCACCCCCTTGCCAGCGCGACCTCTGCGCAAGACCCGGTGCGCACCCCAGGGCTGCGGCCGGAGTCCCGCGCAGGGGCGCGGGGCCGCGGGGCGGGAGAGCCTGAGTAAGGGGCGGCTAGGCTCGGGGGGCCTGGCAGTGGGCGAGGCGAGACTGCGCAGTGGGCGGGGCGAGGACTAGCAGTGGGCGGGGCGAGGCCGCTCAGTGGGCGGGCGAGTCAGGTGGGAGGCGTGGCCACTCGGAAGCGGAAGTGGGCGGGGTGAGGGAGGGGCTCGAGGCGTGGTGTGGGCGTGGCGTCCCCCGGGAGCCGGGCTAAACAGTGTCGGGTCCGAGGTGCGCGCCGGGGCGGGGCTCCAGGTCGAGGGGCGTGGCCGGGCCGGGCCGGGGCGTGTCGGGGCGGGGCCTGCTGCCTAGCGGTCCGGTCGGCGCGGGCCTGAGCAGCAGAGCGCAGCCGCGGGCCCTGGCCGCCCGCTACTTACAGCGAGTGCGCCGCTAGCGCCGCGAGCCGGAAACTGCTGAGGAAGCCGAGAGCTTCGGTCCTGGCGGCTCGGCGTGCGGGCGGTCTTGCGGGCGTCCGGGGTGAGTGCCCTTGCCCCGCCGGATCGGGCTTGGGAGGGACGCTTCCCTGTGCCGCTGCGGGGCTGGGCGGGCTCTGCTGGTGTCCACTCTCCAGGCGGGCCGGGAACCCGTGGTCCTCGGCCCCTCCCGCCGCCGGCCGCTGGCCACTTCAGAACGGCTGTCCTTAGTGTCCTGAGCTCCAGCACCTGCTGGCCAGTGTGGGCGCCGACAGAGTCGGCCGCTTGATCTGGCCTCGCTGTCCCGAGTCCTTGCTGTGCTCCCCCGCATAGAGCGTGAGAGGAGGTGGGGACCCCGGTCCACGATTGAGGCCTGCGCTGACCTCCCGGACCGTTGTGGTTGTCCAGGACACTGTGGCGGTCGGAGAATCCTGCAGAAATCTGCTTCGCAGTCTGCACGCGGCGTGTGCTCTAGTGGGGCTGTGTAGTTCTGGGGGACGTGAAATCAGCGCCCAGGAACAGGGAGGTGGCCCCACATGGGCGTGTGGTCGGTGGAGGGGCACACATGAAATGTTTTGTAGGGCCTCCCTGGTGGTGCAGCCGGTTGAGCGCCGCACTGTGGGGCTTCGCAGCCACTGTGGCACAAGTTCAATCCCCCGCCAGGGAGGGCCACATGGCGCAGCAGACCTCTCCTGCTGCTCCCCTCAGCAGTGTGTTTCAGTTGACCTGCCTGTTCTGCACCCCACTCTGTCTCTAGTGAATCCTCTCACTCCCCTGGCCTTTACCCTGGCTCTTGTATTCATAAATAAATAAAATCTTTTTTTTTTTTTAAGTGTCTTCTAGCTGGTAGGAAGTGGTGTGGACTTCCCCCCAGAAGGAGGCAGGGGGAAGTAAAATGAAGACACAAAATAGCCTGTTAGGATAAAATAACGTGCATCAGAAGTGTTGGGGCCATTACAGGGATATGACCTCGACGACCTTGCCTTCCTTCTTCCTGTAGACTGGGGCGGTGCGGTCGTTCTGATCATGGAGGAGACTGTGAGTGGAGTGGGCTGGTAAAGAAGGGCAGGGGTGGGAAGGTCCCTGGACAGCTGCCAAGAGCCTGGCCTTGAGTCTTTTATTCTTTTATTTTGGACAAGTTGCTCGCTTCTTGGGCCTCAGTTTCTTATTCTGTTACAGCTAGGACACTGGGACACCTGAGGGTCATAGACACACATGCCTGAGTGGTCAGGCATGTGATGTGGATGTACGTTTAAAAGGAAAGGACAGGCCCAAAATGGAGAGGCTTCTGCAAGGCCAACAAGTCTTTTTTTTTTTTTTAAGATTTTATTTATTTATGCTACAAGAGCTGGGGTGCAGGCCAGAGGTATAGAGGGTGAGAGGAGTCATCAGAGACAGAGTGGGGAGCAGAACAGGTGCATAGACTGAAATCCACTGCTGAGGAGAGCAGCGGGGAGACAGGAGAGCTCTGCTGTGCCCTGTGGGTCCCCTCCCTGTCTGGGGATTGAACTTGCGCTGCAGTGGCTGCAGAAGCCCCACAGCGCGGCACTCAACTCCTTGCGCCACCAAGGAGGCCCCAACCCACCAAGTCTTAATAGCTAACCTCGCTATGACTTCAACCTCTCAGAATACAGAATTCTCTTTCCAGTACCACAAGGTCATCTTTTCCTTTCTCCAATTTCTTTGTGGTTATCTGCCACGTAAATTTTTTCCATTCCCCATGGGTAGGCTATCAAAGCCTGAAATACTTTCTCATCTCATCTTTTGCCCTCTTTCTGCTTAAAAAGTCTTTTCTTTTTCTACAGTTCTTTGAGGCCCCTTTCTACTTACAAGAAGGGAAGCTTCCTGACGCACCAATTATTTAATGTTCAGTTGATCTTTACTGAACTGGGCCAAGCAAGACATTAGGGAATGGTGAGGCCTGAGGCTATAGAAGTTCATGCCCTCTGTTGGTATTAAAATGAAAGTATTTCACCCACACTAACATGCCTCTGGGCCCTCACCCTAGGAGTCTCAGGATGAGGCGTTTTCTGAGTCTGCACTGACCCTGATAACCTTTTGGAGGCAACCAGTTCCTATCATCCTCCTGGTTGAGACACAGAGCCTTTCCATTCGAATAAAATAGAATCCTTCCTTCCCCTGCAGACCCGGTCCACCCATCTGAGCTCCCTTTCTTTTTTTTTTTTTTTAAGATTTATTTATTTATGCATACAAGCACTGGGGTACAGGCCAGAGGTCTGTGGGGGTGAGAGGATTCACCACAGACAGAGCAGGGAGCAGAACAGGCAGATCAATGGAAGTACACTGCCGAGGGCAGCAGCGGGCACAGCAGGAGAGGTCTGCCGCGCCATGTGGGTTCCCTCCCTGGCTGGCCTCAGGGATTGAACTCGTGCTGCAGTGGCTGCGGTTTGCTTCACAGTGCGTTGCTTAACCTACTGTGCTACCAGGGAAGCCCCTGAGCTCCCTTTCTTAAATGAAGCTGCCAAGGCAGGCTTTGCTCATGTGTCTTGAACACTCCATGCGTGTCCTCCTCACGCCTCATGCTCGATATTTATTCCCTCTGCCGGGACCTCTGCACCCAGGTCTTTGCATGACTGAGCTCACTTCTCCATTCAGAGACTCCTTTCCAGACTATCTCCTCTGAAATAAATAACACACTTACCCTGCCTGGCCACTAAAGCACTTTTTTCTCTTATCACCACCCTGTTACTTAGCATTAGTACCAGTTATTACTTTTATTATTGCTATTATTACTAGCACTCTTACTAGTTATTACTTTCATTATTATTATTATTATTACTAGTATTCATCATTATCTAGGAGTCTACAGTCGCTTTCTATGCCTGTTGTTTTTGTCTGCCCTCAGCACCCCCAAAAGTATAAAGCTGAGCTGTCACCTGCCTGGCTCAGGACCCTGGCCTCAGCACCTGGTACAGCCCCGGCCACTTGGTGAGTCCCTCCTACAAGCCAGTGCCCAGCTGACCGGAGCCTCAGCTGCTTGGGAAACAGGTCTCCCGCTGTGAGCCACAGAGTCAGCAGCATCGCGCAGTCCAGAGTTTCACCACTTGCAAGAGGAGCTGGGGTGTGCAGCCCTCACTGACCACAGACCCAGTAAGGTGCTGGGAACCCAGGGTCCTTGGGAGACGACTCGGGACAGTCGCTGGCCGGGCCACAGCTGCCGCCCCACAGCTGGGCCCGAGGAAGGCCAGCGGCAGGCCGGGATGGCACCTCGCCTCCTCCCGCTGAGTCTGCCCCTCAAACATGTTCCCTGCCCCCCTCCTGCTTGCACCTCACTGGCCACCCCTAATGCCGTCTCCAGGTGGACACACACACTCCTTGCTAAATTCAGGAGCGCATCTTAAAGACCAAGAGAGGGACACAGGGACCAAAGAGGCAGGTCCCTAGCTGTCCACCCAGTGGTCAGTTCTGGTGAGCGGGGTCTGGGGCGGAGGGTCAGAGGCCCCACCCATCTGAGAAGGGCCCTTTGCTCCTTGCTCGCTAAGCCCCAGCTCAGCCCTGACGGCAGTTCAATCAGCCTCCTTCCCTCTCTGCCCACTGGCCATCCGCCTGGGGAGATGCCCGTTCCCGAGCCTCTCCTCTCCCTCTGTGGTGGGATTCTCCAGATCCTCAGCTGTGGAGGGAGCTCACAGGAGCGCACAGGAGGCTGCCGGGTCTCCTGGACGGCGGAGACCTCGTGGAGAGGCTGCTGCAGACTCGGTGGAGGGGCTCCGCTCCGGCCGCTTTGTCTGTCCCCCTGCCTGGCGCGCCCACGCCTGGCAGTGTCCTGTGGCCCGGCGGCATCCCCAGCGTCCGCGCACAGCCGGCCCGGCGCCCAGCCTCGGCGAGCACACTTGCAGCCGCTCTCTCAAAGGAAGCTGGCCATCCCAGCATCACTGCCGGGCAGAGGGGCCAGGCCTTCCTCTGTCCTGCTGTCTCCAGAGCGGTCCCAGGGAGCACGGCCGGCGCGCCCACCTCTCAGCCCCAGCCCTGCCGCCTGTGCAGACCATGGCCACAGCCCAGTTGTGGCTCCTGGCCGGCCACTCAGCCACCCCGGCTCCCTGGAGGGCGGACCTGGGCAGAAGGGCAGGACTCCCCGCTCCCATCTGCGCCCCTGATTCCCAGGCCTCTTCCCGTGGCCACCCGCGCGAGTCTGAAAACGGAGCTGCCTGGCGCTGTGTCCCGTTGGGCAGGGGCCCTGCCTCGGAGAAGTCGCTTCTCTGCGTGTAGGGCTGCACAAAGCGGCGTGGGCCCGAGACACATGGGCTCACCCGGTCTCCCCTCCCCCAGGCGTGGTTTCCTCTTCCAGGCTGCTGGGGACAGCCAGTGCCTCCAAGCCGCACTGCGCCCCACTGCCCAGAGCCAGCAGCAGACCCTCCTCGGCGGCACCCGGGGACACCATGGCAGGTGACGGCCGGCGGCGGCGGCGGCAGGAGCGGGGGCGGGGAGGGGGAGGTTTAAATTTTTTCAAGAATGAGAAAATTTTTCTAATGAAAATTTTGAATCAGAATGGAGTCTCTTGTTCCAAAGACGGTGCAGCTCACTCTGAGGTGCATAAACCGCGCGCGCCCAGTCCGGGGCTGGAGCTGCCTGGGTTGTTTCCAGCCACCTTCATGTCCACTTCTGCCCAGCAGCAGGGCAGCCCTGGAAAACCAGGCCCCCCCAGTGTCTTGCTCGCCCTTGGGGGCTGGCAGCAACAGTGGCGGTCTCGGCCACCAAGGGCGCCCGCACTGCCCTCTGCATTAGCCCAGACACCCGACAGCTGGTGTTGTGTGAGCCACAGAGGGTCCAGGAGCCTGGGTCACAACCTGTGGGGCACCGCTGCACCTCAGGATGGACAGCACCACAGTAGAGCCTCCCCGCAGGGGCGCCATGGAGGGGTCTGGGGGAGGGCGACCTTTAGCATTGCCGCGGGGGGGTGGGGCATGGCAGTGGAGGGAGTGCACAGGAGCAGCTGAGGTGAGGAGCAGCCTGGTCTCTTTTGCTCCACAGCCTGACCTGAGATCTTGGACCTCGGCACACGAAATCCAAATTCCTGGGTACCCCTAGTGGCGCAAGAGTTCAAGTCTCAGCGCTCTGCAGCATCCGCGGCCACTGCAGCGCGAGTTCGATCCCCAGCCAGGGAGGGACCCACATGGCGCCGCAGACCTCTCCTGCCTCGCCTGCTGCTCCCCTCAGCAGTGTGTTTCAGTGGGTCTGCCTGTTCTGCTCCCAGCTCTGTCTCTGGGGAGTCCTCTCACCCCACCGCTCTGCCCTGAACCCCAGCTCTTGTGCCGTAGATAGATAAATCTTTAAACTAAAAGCCCAGCCTCCTCCCCCGCTGGATGTTGCACGGGTCTCCCAGAGCCAGCGCTCCTGGCGCTTCCGGCCAGCCGGTCCTCTGCGGGGGCTGACCGGCTCACCTGGCCCTGTCTCAGTCTCTCCAGCCTCCGCTGACACAAGGCCACTGGCACCCCCCGCCCCACACCCTCCCAGTCGTTACAGCCAAAGCTGTGTCCAGACTCCTGAGCTCCGCCAGCTGCAACGGTGGCCTCGCTCGGCTGAGAGCCTTGGGAGAAAACCATTAACGGATTAATGATTAATGCCGTTCGGCCTGTGTGCTCAGGTCAGTGCCCCAAGGTGTCTGCCCAAACCAGCGTGGTTAATGTTCCCTCCTGGGGCCCACGCCAGACGCCTGGGATTGGTCCAGACGTGGGCCCCGCAGTGTCTGCGCCCGCCTGAGTTAGATCAGCATAAAGCCTCCCTGAAGTCGTGGCCACCTCACAGACCTTCCTCTGCCCGTCCGCCTCTCTAGGTCGGTCAACTTCTGCTCTCCGTGTTTGCTGCAGCTCGTTGCTCCATCCTCCCGGGCATTGGCCCCTTGACGTTAGAGAATGTCCATCTGTGTGTTTGATTACCATCTTTTTTTTTTTTTAAAGATTTATTTATTTATGCATACAAGCACTGGGGTACAGGCCAGAGGTGTGTGGGGGGGGATGAGAGGATTCACCACAGAGAGCGGGGAGCAGAATAGGCAGATCAACGGAAGTACACTGCTGAGGGGAGCAGCGGGCACAGCAGGAGAGGTCTGCTGCACCATGTGGGTCCCCTCTCTGGCCGGCAGCAGGGATCGAACTCGTGCTGCAGTGGTTTGCGGTTTGCTTCATAGTGCGTTGCTTAACCCACTGCCCCACCAGGGAGGCCCTACCATCTTTTTTTTTAAGATTTATTTATTTATGCACACAAGAGCTGGGGTGCAGGGCAGAGGTGTGGGAGTGAGAGGATTCACCAGAGACAGAGCGGGGAGCAGAACAGGCAGACGGACTGAAACACACTGCTGAGGGGAGCAGTGGGGAGACAGGAGAGGTCTGCTGCGCTCTGTGGGTCCCTCCCTGGCCGGGGATCTAACTCATGCTGCAATGGCTGCAGATGCTTGGTAGCCCTGTGCCCTTAACCCCTGTGCCCCCAGGGAGCGCCATGCTGAGCGTTAAGGTGCTCGCCATGTGAGGCGCGCATGCGTGGAGGGCGGTGCTCCCTCGTGCCCCGCCCCGGCGCGACGCCAGAGCGCCTTGCCTGAGTGTGTTTCTTCGCCACCAGGGAAGCGGGTGCTCATCGTGTATGCGCACCAGGAGCCGCGCTCTTTCAACGGCTCCCTGAAGACTGCGGCCGTGGAGGAGCTGAGCCGGCAGGGCTGCGCCGTCACCGTGTCCGACCTGTACGCCATGGGCTTCGAGCCGAGGGCCACTCGGCAGGACGTGGTCGGTGAGTCGAGGACACAGCAGCCTGCTTGCTGAAGGCTTTCTCCTCTGCTGTGGCTCTGTAGCTTTCGTGGGTGACATCACGTGACCCCCAGCGTTGCACCCCCACTGCTCGTTCGCCCTTCTCTCCTCGTGGGCAGCTTCTCTCGCATGCCCATGGGCAGGCGCCTTCCTGCCCCAGCTTTACCGAGGTACATCCAGGTCCTCAGTCCCCTTCTTCCATGTCCACCTGCAAGTGTCCAGTCTACCCCTGTTACAGGGCAGGGAGAGGAGCACCCAGAACCCCCAAGCCTGCCCTCTCTGAACGGTGTCTGCCGCCGCATTAAGACAAACACATAAAACCTTTAATGGAAAGGAACTTTAATACAACTAGGGTACAATAAAGAAAGAACAAAGAATATAGTTACTAAGTT
>JAGFMF010011450.1:103042-140731 GCA_019455555.1 Galemys pyrenaicus | reverse complement strand
CGCAGTTTCTTCACATGTCCCTCTGCTCCACGTGCCTCCTCCAGGTCTCCTTGCTGCTCTCCATCTTCCTTTTCTTCCTTCTCTCTTCTCTGCAGAAATTTTCTTTTTCTCCTCAGCTCCACCCACTTAGGGCGGAACCAGGATTTTGGAACTTCCCCCTTTCCTGGAATGACCCTGTTACACCCCCACGCCCGCTGCACACGTCCTTCAGCTTGGAGTTCTGTGTGCAAGTGCAGGGTTCAGTCACGGTGGCGTCTGTTCTCCCCTTTACAAATCAGCCTCCTGGTGTCACGTAGGGCACCGCAGGGCAGAGCCAGGGCTGGGGACATATAGCCTGGAGCTACTGGCTTCAAAGTGACAGAAGCACCACGGCCACCGTGACAAGTGCTTGTCAGTCGAGGGGACCTGGGTAAAAGCATTCCCCTCTTTGATGTGTCCCTCGCACTCTCCCCCTCAGACAGAACAGCTGACTTTCCCCACAACTGACCACTAAAGCTCCTGCCCAGGCATCCCCGGCCACAGAGGCCCACAGGCCCTTGCTCAGGTCTCTCTGGCATCATGTGGACTCTGGCCACGCAGCCCGAGCCTGTCACACCCTGCCCGCCGGCCCCTATGGCCAGAGCCGAGCGTCTGTCCCTCTCCCAGCCCTGGACGTCCTGTCCTGCTTCAAAAGGTCTTTCCTGCCTAAGCCCTGGGGCTCCACTCTGTAAGCAAAGCTTGAGCTCCTTAGTGAGAGACTCTGCTCTGCCCCTCCCCTGAGGCCCTGCTGGCCTCCCCATTCCTCAAGTGTGCCCCCAGGGGCCTGCTCTGGGCGACCAGGCCATGGGACTTCTGGCCATCTCGGCATCTTTTCCCCTGGATGTCTGGTGCTCTAGGCTCCTTGGTGAACTCCTGCTCCATTCTCAAAACCCGCTTCACAAAACCCTTTCCAAAGAACTCCAAGGCGGAGCCGGCACTGCTTTTGTCCACACTCTGCTCTGCTCAGCACACCCAGAGCCAGACTGCATATGCCTTCTGCTGGGGGTCTGCCGGCGCTGGGCTGGGCTGGGCT
Source organism: Galemys pyrenaicus (assembly GCA_019455555.1). NCBI lineage: Eukaryota > Metazoa > Chordata > Mammalia > Eulipotyphla > Talpidae > Galemys > Galemys pyrenaicus. Next base: position 139,680 of record JAGFMF010011450.1, on the reverse strand, counting down.
CCTGGCTGAGGCTGGTGCTAGTCCTCTGGCTCCCGGTCCCCTTCTCCTGCCATGCCGGGGTCCCCAGCAGCCAGGACAACAGCATCCTCAGCGCTCGCTTCGCTCCTGGACTGGCACACATTGCCCACGCGCAGAGAAGACCGTGCTTCACCGGCAGCATGCAGCTGGCCTCGGCGCACAGGGCAGGCCCTTGGGGGCGAGGATGTCAGGTCCACTCCTCTGCAGGTGACCTCACGAACCCCGAGTATTTCGACTATGGGGTGGAGGTATACGAGGCCTGCAAGAAGAGATCGCTGGCCAGCGACATCCTCGCTGAGCAGAGGAAGGTTCAGGAGGCGGATCTGGTGATATTCCAGGTGTGTTTCCCGGAAGCGCACTGCGAGTTGGACTCCTCTGCACACACCCCGCAGAGCCTGCGCGCCCCCTGTCGGTGAGACACCCGCAGCTGGCCTCTGTTCGCAGCCGAGACCCTGGGCTCGCTCAGCCCTGACCTTGCGGCAGCGGGACGTGCCCCCTCCAACCTGGAGGAGCCCACCACCCCAGCCCCTGCCCAGACATTCAGGATGCATGGGGCCAGCTCTGTGTCCGCCCAGGCGCAGGCCGGCACGTCCTGCCTCCAGACCGCCATCAGCAGCAGGTCTCGTGCGACTGACTCGCCCACGTCCCCCCCACCACCACCACCAACCTGGCCCTGCCGCTTCCCTGGAGTCTACTAGGGCTGTCCCGGCAGTCATCTGCGCTGCAAGAGCTGCCAGCTCGCGGCTCCCTAGAGCCGCCCACGCTGCTGTGAGGCAGACGCTGGTGGCCACACGCACGTGCTCTGGGAGTCCCAGTGTACATGCAGGAGGGAGGGGTCATCCGTGGCCTGTTTGGTGGGTCCTGGAAGCACGGGCAACAGAGCTGGGCCTGGGGGCGCTGAGACCCCTGCCCCCTCCCCACCCACACCCCAGGGGCTGGGCTGCTGGGACCAGTGTGCAGACAGAGGCCATCCAGGAAAGTGGGGTACCCAAGCCCTCCCTTAAGGGAGCTCGCACATGTGGGGGCATGGCTTCCTGCCTTCTCATCTGCACCCCTGCGGCCCCAGACTGGTCTCTGCCCCTGAGCTCTGACCCGGCCCAGTGCAGGGTATCCTTCGTCCTGCCCACCGGGTGGCAGCACCCGACGTGGGCAGTGCAGTGTGTCATCCACGGCCAGCAGCAGTGCTGGTCAGCAGGCGAGAGAGACCTGCCGGCAGCCCAGCCTGACCCCAGAGCGAGGCCCACGCGGGCACTACTCTTCCTGCGCCCCGCCCTCCCCGCCCCTCCTGCAGTGTGACTGGATGCTGGAGCTGGCCGGCCAGGCCTTTTCTTCCCACCCATCGCACATCTGTCCTCCCCATTGTGCCTCTCCCGGGGCCCTGCCCAGCGGGTCTGCATGCTGCAAGCGTGTTCTTGCTGCCCAGCACAAGGCCCCTCACCGGCGCCCGCCCAGAGCACGGGGCCAACTGGCGATGGCACCTGCCATGGAACTCACGCTGTGCCTGAGCTCGGGCTGCCCCGGGCCCGCCTGCCAGCCAGGAGCACCAAGACAGGGAGGCCAAGTAACCTGCCAGCGTCCCGCGGCAGGGGGACCAGAGCGAGTCTTCAGCACGGCGCTGGCCCACCTGTCCCCAGACACCTGCCTCCGGACACCCGGAGCGCCTGGGGCGAGAGGGAGAGCGGGACCCCGCTGAGCGGGACAGCAGAGGGGGGCTCCGCCCTCAGCACCGTCTGTGTCCCGCCAGTTCCCGCTGTACTGGGTGAGCATGCCCGCCATCCTCAAGGGCTGGATGGACCGGGTGCTGTGCCAGGGCTTCGCCTTCGACTTCCAGGGCTTCTTCGACAGCGGCTTCCTCAAGGTGCGTGCGGGGGCGGGGCGGGTCTGCTGTGACGCGGCTGATTCAGGAACGTGCTCCCTACAGTGCGAGCGTTGTAGCTGCACGTGGTGTGTGCTCGAGGTGTGTGTGTGTACAGATAACAACTGCAACGTGCTGACATCCGCACATGCGTGTGCCTGCAGCACGAAACTGCACACTGTGACACCTGCGCCACAGCATCATGCGCCGGGCACTGTGGTGATAGCAGCCGCAGGAGGACACGCCATGTGCCGTCAGGTGTCTGTGCACATGCGCGCGCCTGTCTGCGTTGCTTAGACGGAAACGGATGTCAGAGGTGCAGCTGCGGGCGCCCCCGCGGGGTGTCTCCGAGGTCGCGGGCACTCTGGCAGCAAGGGCCACGCCAAGCCCACACTGCCTGGAGCTGGGAGGCTGGGCCAGGCAGACAGCCCCCGGGGCACACCTGCTAGAGGCGCCGAGTTCAGCCTGAGCCGCTCCAGCTCCTGCTCGCCCCAAGCCCGGCTTCTGCGCACGCAAGGGAGGGCAGTGGGGTCCGGGGCTGGGCTGCACTGGCCTGGGAGGGGCAAAACAGCAATACCTGTAAATTTCTTCTGGACTCCAGAAGCCCCAGCAGTAAGGGGAAAGGGTGGCTCGGGAGGCCCATGCTGGAGTGGGCGGCGCACCGGGCACTTCCCGCCACCTCACTTCGCGCCCACGGTCACCCCAGGGGCAGCACCTCTCGACCATTCCTGGGGCCAGCTCCACCAGATCGAGGGCGTCAGAGCTGTGTCGGCTCCCTCGGCTCCGTCCCGGCTCCCCTGGACCTGGTTGTCGCGTCTCTGGGCTTGCCGGAGATGGGGTGTTACGCTTGTCCACCTGGCAGGCTGGCGTGGGTTGTCCCTCCTGGCCGTCTACGCCTCCAGGCTGGACTCGCAGCCGCGGCCTCCGGAGCCGCACGGACACATCCAATTACCCCACAGGACAAGCTGGCCCTCCTGTCCCTCACCACGGGCGGCACCGCCGAGATGTATGGGAAATCTGGTGTCATCGGGGACATCCGCTCCTTCCTGTGGCCTCTCCAGGTACGTGCACACCCCGTGACCACTGCAGCTCCCCCAGCTGGGAGACAGGTGCGAGGAGAGGGACCAGCCCTGTGCCCCCTTGGACACAGGGAATGACGGCCTCTTCCCTTTCAGATGTTTCACTTAAAACATGGTTGGCTGATTGGGAAAATGTGCATCGTTATAACGCTGCTGCTACGTGGAGCAAAGGGGAGGGCCCAAGTGTGTCCTGGCCACGGGGCAGAGCTGTCCACCGGGCACTGGCCCTGAGTCCTGAAGGCACTTTGCCCTTGAACTTTGGAGAGCTGCCCTGGCTTGGGGCTCCGGACAGCCCCACTCCCAGCACCGCTCAGGGCCCAGGGGCCCACTCCCCGGGACCCACTCAGGGCTCAGGGCCCACCCAATGGCCCCCGTGTGCTGGGGTACACCCTGGCCCAGGGGCGCCTGAGGATGGCAATGTGGCGAGGGGAGAGTGGGCAGAGCACGTCCAGGCAGGCTGTGGGGTCACTGGTGAAGCGCCCTGCTGACTGTGGGGGTTTGGAGGGGAGGGTGGCTCTGGGTCACGCTGCCTCATCAGGAACAGGGCCCCCGCGGCGGAGCTGGGACTGTGCTCCAGGCCGTGTTGGGGTGTCCATCACGGGTGCAGAGGCCCAGGCCTGCGGGTCTGTGAGCTGAGCCAGCGAGTGCAGACGGGTGTGTGGGCTGGATAGGGCGTGGAACCACAGGTGGAGAGTGGCGTTTTTCTAGAAAAGAATGTCGCTTTCCTGAAGAGACAGGATGCAGATTCTGTTTAGTGGTGGTCTGCTGAAAAGAACAGCGTTTAGGACATCCAGGATCAAATTACGTGGGAAAGGTTTTGTGCTGCGTGGGGTGGACTAAGGTGCCTGTGGCTCCCTCTGGGTCTAAGCTCCTGCAGTTCCAGTGTGGGCGTGAGAGGTGCCCAGGGCAGCCCACGCAGGGCTTCGTTCCTCTGTGGGCAGTCCACAGGAGCCTCGCCCAGGCGCTGTCCTAGGTGCTGAGGTCGAGCGTCAGCCCACAGGGACCTGTCTGCAGGCAGCAGAGCTTCAGCTGTTGCCCTAGGTGCTGAGGCTTGCTCAGACCATAGGGACCTGTCCTCAGGCGGCAGCGCTCCAGGTGCTGTTCTAGGTGCTGGGGCCGGAGCCTGCGGCCCAGAGAGACCTGGGGGCGGGGGTCCGGCGGCAGGGACCCAGGGTCCTTTTGAGAAGCAGAGATGCTCTCGGCCTGACTCAACGTAGTTGTTCATTTTGTCAAGAACAACAAAATCATCATTTACAAGCTTGAACTTACTCCTCCACAACTCTGCTCTCTTCTGTGTCACTAGCTAAACTTGCATCTTCTTGTTTTTCAACAGTGGTTACGTATTTTTAAAGTAGGTGAAAGCCAGAATTTTAGGAAAATATGAGACTATGAAATATAAAAGAGAGTCCTCTTAGTCACCCCCCCCACACACAGGAAAGGCCATTTTTAATAATTTGATGCATTTCCTTAAAGAGCACAAATCTTCTTACATACAGACTTCTGTTATTGGGTTTATTTATTAATTTCCTTACATGTCTGGTACACAGCAGACAGCTTCAAATTTGTTATGGTTGTTTCATTTAACATGTATCTGAGTGGTCTCCCCGGAGGGCACGCTGCAGGGGGTGTGATCTCTTGCAGGAATAAGCCATTGTGCCCTGGCTTATCTGATCCACCCAAACCTAGAGTCCCGAGTCTGAATCAGGAGCAAAGATGGCGCGTCCATCTCAGTTGTCGGACCAGAACCTGGACCCCTTGCTGCCCGAGGTCCTTGCCTAACTCATAGAGGTGTACCCTTAGGCTCGAGGGCTGTGGGTTCCCCCAGCGCTGAAGCTGTGTGGCAATGCTGAAGGTCCCGCCTTCCGCCGTCAGCCGCTGACCTGTGCGTGGAGGGCCGCCCTGACGCTCTCTCCCTGCCTGCTGCAGCACGGCGCACTGCACTTCTGTGGGTTCAAGGTGCTCGCCCCTCAGATCAACTTCGCTCCTGCGGCTGCGTCGGAGGAAGAGAGGAAGCTCATGGTGGCAACCTGGGCCGATAGGCTGAAAACCATCTGGCAGGAGGAGCCCATCGACTGCAGCCCCGCCTGGTACTTCCAGCAGTGACGCAGGTGCCGAGGACATGCTCTGGGCCTGGCGCACCAGGCGCAAGAAGGCGCTGAGGTGCAAGCACGTGTGGAGAAGAGGACCCTGGAAGAGGGAACTGCGGCATGGACAGGCGCGTGGGAGCGTGTCCCCGGACCAGGCCCCGGGGATCCTGCTGGTGCCGGAGTTCTGTCTCACTGCCAGCCCACTCTCCCAGGCCTTCTGTCCTGCTTCTTTGCGTCTCCCCGTTTCCACCCGATGCTGGCAGTGCTGATCCCGCTTCCTTCCCTGGCTGGAGCTGCCCTTCTTAGCGCTTGTTTTACTTCGTGGCTCCCCCCGACTCACTGTGCTTTCCCGGGAAAGCTGAATCTTTTCTTAGCTGGTGTTGAGGGCTGTGCTAGCAAATGTTTTCCCGTGTTCTTTTCCGACTTGCCTTATGGTTATGAAGTTTTCTGTGAACGGCCGGTCAACATTCACTTCAGGTCACTGAGTGGTGCCACCTGGCGTTGGTCCCCAGGCACAGGTGCACCTGACTCAGCTAGTGACTGCCTTGAAGCAGCCGCCCCAGGGATGAGGGGCCGCCCCAAAAGCACATTAAGGGGTCCACTGACATCACAGCGGAGGACAAAGCCACCGCCCATGGGCGGGGAAGACCCCGGTCTTAATGTCCCCAGTGTCCCCACAGCCCCCTTCTCAGCAGCCTGGTCTCCGGCTCTCCCTGGACCCCCATCCTCAGGCGCCCACTTGCAGTCTCTGTCCCCGAGAGCATAGTGCCCGCATCATCTTTCTTCCTCTTCCCTGCGTCGGCACTGACCAACCCTTCCACCTGCCTTTTCTAAACATGCCTCATCCAGTTCTTTTTTCAAAGGTGCCTTCTCCCCTTCCACCTGCATTTCCACTCACTCACGGCCATCTTCTCTCCTGATTTTTCAGAGGCACTTTTTTCCTAGCCCTCAACACCCCTTTCTTCTCAGCCACCCACCCCCCGTTCCTCCTCGGTGTCTCCTTCAGAGCCGCTCTCTCCACGGTCTCCTGTGAGCCTCTCTTTGGGCTGCCCCGGGCTGTTCTCTGCAGAGCGCAGGGCACGTCCTGAGGTTGCTTTCAGAGGCATCTTCTTCCGGATCCCCCGCCTTACTACTTGTTCAGGCACCTCCATGCCGGCTTCTCGCTGCCATGTGTCCTCTCCTTGTCTCTGAAGCTCCCGCTGGCTGGGCCTCCGCTGCGGTCCCTGGGCCGCATGGGGGTGGCAGCGTTGGCAGGACAGCCCACGGCAGGGCGCTCCCCAGTCGATCTCTTGAATGGTGCCAGAGCGTTCTGTGGCTCAAGGCTGGTGCCAAACCCGCCAGGCTGTGTTGACAACCTCCCCAGAAGGGACATTTCCTCCGTGTTTCGGTTTCCTGCTCCTTTCTGTCTTGGCAGAGCCTTGAGGGCTTCAGGATGGGCTGAAGGGGCCGCTCACTCTGGCCTGTCCGCAGTGGTCACTCTCGCTGTCCTCCTCAGACCCTTCCAGTCACGGGTTGACATGACATCCTCATCCACTTCTGCCCAGACCCAGGAGCCAGGCAGATGCGGGCCAGCGTCCACCATGCCCTTCAGCGTGCCGTGGTGTCCCCACTGCACTCAAAGACTCAGCCCCAGTCCTTGCGCAGAGAATGGGTCAGGGCGGAGATGGACAGCCCCGAGGCGGGGTGGTTAAGTGATGGTCAGCTCGTCGGTCAGGACACCCCCAAGCCTGCCCACACAGCCGGCCCCTGATGCCTAGAGTGGAAGCAGAGCCCCGGACCCCTCTCTGCGCAGCAGACCCCTCCGCCTCCCCGCTACTCCAGGTATTCCAGTAAACCCTTTCTGCTCTCCACACTGCCTCTGGTGAGTCCTTTCACCCGGCGCCTCCGGCCTCACCCCAGTCCTTCCCTCAGCGAGGTCTGGGATTCTGACAGTGTCGGGCGGCCGGTGCAGGGACTGGCGTCGGGCGGACCAGACTCGGGATTACAAGTGGCCGCACGGTGGTCTCCTCTGGGCCAAAGCCCAAGAGCCACGGACAGGCTCTCGTGCGCATCTCGCGCGGCTTCTTGAGCGCTCGCGGCGCGAGCCAGCCCTTCTGAGGCGCTTCTCTTCGAAGGCGCTGCTCTCAGAGAGAGCCCCCTTCCGGTGGGGTCTCCTTGCCCCATGCGCCCCAGGATTCGAGGGTCCACGCCGCCTCTCCTAGGCTGGTCTCTGCCCCCTGCGCTCTTCCGGGCAGCACTTCTAGCATGCCCGGGCTCCTGTGCTCGGTTCTGACTCTGGAGCCTTCCAAGTCGCGAGAACCTGCTCACCGTCCCCCGGGCCACAGACTCGGCGTGTCAGCGCTCGGCTTATCCTCGGGCTCTCCGCCCGCTCCTCCCCCGCCCAGCGGCTGGAGTTCACCGGCTCAGCGGTCAGCTTGCGGTGGTCCTCTGATGCCACCTGTCTCAGGCCGCATGCCGCTGTCGCCACCTGCAGGTCAGCTGGAGCCACGCAGCCTTTTCTTGGGGCGCCCCCCCCCCAGTAGCCTGTCCAGAGGCCTTTGCCCCTCAGAGCTCGCTTTCTGCAAGACGCTTCGCCTCTGAGCGAGCACGCGCAACCCCCACGACTCCTGCGCCTCCCGCGCCCTTGAGCTCCTGTGAGAGGAGTCGGTCCGCAGAGGTTTCTCGTGCTCCTGGGGCCGTCAGGCGCCCTCGAGCGGGCCTGCAAGGTGCAGTGTCCCTCCCCGTCTCACCTGACCGCGGCTGTCCTGGAGCAGGGCCTCGGCTGGGTCCCTCTCTGCCCGCGTGTCCCGCCGTGTCCTCGCTGGCACTGCGCCTGCCGCCGTGACCAGGAAGCCCTGGCCTGGCGCGGTCCCCTCCGCCAGACATTCTCGGCGGTGTCGATTCTCGCAGGAGGACGCAGAGCGGGAAGCCCCAGCTACCGCGGGCCACAGGGCTGGGGACAGCACGGGCCTGCGTCTGCGGTCTCCAGAGCAGCGGAAGGAGGGCGCTGGGCCAGCCCCGGGGAGGCACGGCAGGAGGGGCGCACCGGTACTGGCGAGGAAACCAGGGGAGAGGACTGGGGGAAGGAGGGACGCTCTGCGAGCACAGGAGGGGCCAGAGAGGGAACGTGCCAGCCCGTGGCCAGTGTCTGAGCTTCCTCTGGGTGTCTCCTGGGAGCCCTGGAGTGGGGGGCACCTGACTTCAGGGCCCCCAGACGCACAGGGCGTCTGTTGGATTCAGAAGGTTCTCTTCAGTTCCCAGAGCTCAAGGCCTGGAGAGAGAGAAGGGCTTCGCGTGCTCCAGCAGGAAGGTCTCCAGACTTGGGGAGCGCAGTGAGGCCTCACTGAACACTGGCCCCTGGGTGCTTGGAAACCAGACGGCGTCCACGGAGCCCTGTGGCCCTGGGCTGGCGGATGGGCCAAGAGCATCTCAGCGGCTTGTTTCGGTGAGAAGAACATCTCCAGACGTCCCAGCACAGACCCAGGCGTTCTAAGGGCAGGAAGCCTTTGCACACTCTCCCTTCCCGCAGACCAGCGGTGGCCCGCATCTGTCTGCTGGCAGCCCCACCCCCTCACCTGTGTCGTTCCGCCTTCCCCCAGCTCAGCCACTGCGGGGGCCACACACCCTCAGGCCGCTGAGACCAGGACACCCCACGTGCAACCTCTGCAGTGGCAGCAGGCCTGGGTCTCCATTGAAGTCCCCCACAGACTTGGAGAGAACGGCAGGCGCTGCCATCACTCCACCCGGTCGGATACTCTCTGTCTCTGTCTCTGTCTTTGTCTTTGTCTGTCTGTCTGTCTGTCTGTCTGTCTGTCTGTCTGTCTCTCTCTCTCTTTCTCTCTCTCTCTCGCCAGAGTCTCAGCAGCAGGGAGACCAGAGAGGTCTGCTGTGCCCTGGGCCTGGAATCAAACTCGTGCTGCAGCAGCTGCGGAAGCCCAGGGAGGCTCCGGGGTGTGTTTTGCAGCCAGTGTGTCAGTTTCAGCCAGTGGTGCAACTAGACCTGCCTCTATGTTCTTGTTAGGGCACCTAGATACCCTAACAAGTACCTCAGCAGTCACCTGCAGGAAGCCTTGAAAGAGACACGGTTTATTGCTTGCAGATCCTGGAAAGCACGCCCACTTGGGTGTTGGAACAAGGTTGTGAGTAGAGAAAGAGGAAGGAAGCCAGGGACCTGGAGCCAAGGGTGGGGTAAGTAGCGTTTCATTGTTTCACTCTTTTTCTGTTGCACTTGAAAAAGAAAGTGGTCTTTTAAAGAGTAGGAAGAGGGAGGGCCTCCCTGGTGGCACAGTGGGTTGAGCACCGCACTGTGAAGCATCTGTAGCCACTGCAGCACAAGTTTGACCCCCTGCCGGGGAGGGACTCACAGGGTGTAGCAGACTCTCCTGCCTCCCCGCTGCTCCCCTCAGCAGTGTGTCTCAGTGGATCCACCTGTTCTGCTCCCCGCTCTGTCTCTGGTGACTCCTACCCTGCACCTCTGGCCTGTACCCCAGGATCTCATAATCAAAGGAGCATGGGGCCGTGGAGATAAAGGGACACAGACTGGACTGTCTTGTCCTGTGACTGGCCATGTGGATGCCTCTGAAATGGACGTCTGGGCTCAGGCTGGGCACTTGCATGACAAAAGAGAAAACCGGCTGTCAGGGCTTAACCTACAGATTCACCTATCCACGCTCTATCCACGTGGCATGTTCCATTGACTGGTTTCCTTATGCTGAGTCATCCTTGAATTCCTGGGGAAACGCCACGGTGTGTTGTCCTATACATTTCATGTTCAATTAGGTTTGCAAATACTTTCTTCAGGATTTTGGCATCAATAGTAGTTTCTCGTGATGTCTTTTATCTGATCTTGGTACCAAGATATTCTGGCCTTATAAGATTAGTTAGGAAGTGCCCCCTTTTATCTTCCAGCTCCTGCAAGAGTTTGGACAGAATTGGTGTTCATTCTTTAATATTTCACCATTGAAGTCAGTTAGTTCTCCACTTTTCATTGTTGGGAAATTTCTAATTACTCAGTCTCTACTGAGCACACATTCCTTGAGATCGCTTTCATTTTAAGTCTGTTCAGGGAAGTTGTATGATTCTAGAAATCTGCCCACTTGTTCTTTGCTGTTATATGACTTTGTTATCCACTTTGTTGCTATATAATTAATAGTATTTTCTTACAATCCCTTTTATTTCTTTGTAGTTGACAGTAATGTCCCCACTTTATTTTCATATCTTATGTTAGTTATTTGAGTTTACTTTCTATCTAAAGGTTTGTCAATATATTGGTCTTTTCAAAGGCACAACTCATGGCTTCACTGATTATTGTTTTCTTTCCTCTATTTTATTAATCTCCTCTGTCATCTTTATTCTTCCCTTCCTTTTGCTGACTTTGGGTTTAGTTTTCTGTTTTTTAGTTCCTCAAGGTACAAAGTTGGATTTTTAATTTTAGCTCTCTCTTTTCTTTTTTTAATTTAGGTCTTTTAAGCTATACATTTCCCTATGAGTACTACCTTCACCAGATCCCATAAGTTTTGGTATGTTTTGTTTTCATTTTTACTAATTTCCAAGTATTTTCTAATTTCTAGTATTGATTTCTTGACCCACTTTTTTTTAAAGATTTATTTATTTTTGCATACAAGAGCTGGGGTACAGGCCAGAGTCCAAGGAGGTGAGAGGATCCACCAGAGACAGAGTGGGGAGCAGAATAGGGAGACCGACTGAAACACACTGCTGAGGGGAGCAGCGGGGAGACAGGAGAGGTCTGCTGAGCCATGTGGGTCCCCTCTCTGGCCGGGGATTGAACTTGTGCCGCAGTGGCTGCGGATGCTTCACAGTGCAGAGACTTAGCCTTGCACCAATCAGGAGGCCCCTCACATGCCCGTTAAAGCGTGGACAGTCTGTGTTGATTCCTGTGTACATAACGTCACCTCAATTTGGCGCCTGTGGCAGGTGATTCGGATCAGGTGGGTTCCTGAGGAGGATTTCCTTGCGGTGGGGGTTCTGAAGGCTGTCCCCCTCCCCAGGTGCTCATGGGCGGTGGCCACATGCGCACACCGTATGGTGATGGCCTCTGTCAAGCTGGGAGCACGGCCATACCACACACTGACCCTGCTGGCTTCTTCATCTTGCCCTTCCACCCTCCAGAAGGGCCACCTGGGTCATCAACAGGGTCATCCCCCACCCAGTTTGCAGAGTTCTGGGCGCAGCCTGAGCCACACCCCTGCTGGACCCTGGCCGGAGCCTTAGTCAGCGCCCCTGGGCCCCAGCCCTGCCTCCCGCGCTGTGAGGCTGCTGACTGCTCTGGCAGCTGGCTGGGGTGGCGGTGGGGGCCCTGAGTGTGCACCCTCACAACCCGCGCTGCAGCATGACGTCATGCAGCCTGGAGTCCCTCCTCTGTCGTGTCCTCCTGTCAGAGATTTGCTCACGTCCCAAGCCCAGACGCCCTCGACCAGGGCTGCTGCAGCTGCCCACTTCAGCCCGCACCCTTCGCACAGACCTGGAGACACGCTCAGGGGCCGGTCCTGGAGGACAGAGACGCCCGGTCCCTGCCCTGTCCCCGTCCTTCCTCTGCTGTCCTGCTGTGTCTGCTGCTCTCGGCGCTGTCCTCATCTTAGCTGCTTTGCCCGTTTCCCACGATTGCCGTCAGTGGGAGGATTCACTCTGGAGGTTCTTAGGCCAGGCAACAAAGTCCTCTCCTTGCATCTTAAGACCTGCCAAGTGCCCCGGCTCTCTTCCTCTTGGTGGACTTACGATCCCGTCACGTGGAACCTGCGTGGCACGTGGCTCCTGCCTCCGGTGTGGCACCGACAAGTCCCATCTCCACTCCTGTGCGGATGCACGCACACCCGCCATGTCCCAGCATGTGGACCTCCACCAGCTCCCTTCTGCACCGCCCCAGCTCCTGCCCTGTTAATTTCAATCCCTTTTCCGAAAAAGCCCTCTAAAGGTAACCATACTCACAAGCTCTCACTTCCCACCCCTCCCTCCCCCACCTTTTTTTATCAGCTTTTTTTAAAAAAATAATTTGTTATTTTTACAATGTTTGCTTCCTTTCCTACACGTAGTCCCCATAGTTTACACCACCAAGTCACCCGCGCGCCGTCGCCACAGACCCCTGTGCTCTTCCCGTCCCAGCCTCCATCCCACTCCCTCCCGCTTCTCTGCAGCTGACCCTGACATGTAGTTGTCTATTTTTGCTTTGTTTCTTTGTGGCATATTATTCACCAATCCAAAAGATAAACTAGCATCATCTGCAGCAACGTGGATGGAGCTGGAAGGGGTGGTGCTCAGTGAAATCGGTCAGAAGGAAGAAGAAAAATACCGGATGGTCTCCCTTATAAGGTTGTAGGGGGACAAGGAAAAGAATAACAACAAGACACCACCTCTTCCTGAACCTCCTCCGGACTCACTCTGCTGCCGGGTCCCTGGGATTGTCCGTGACATCACGTCCACGGTGCCTTCTGGCTCACACCTGACTTGACGTTTCTGCAGCATTTGGCACATCGCTCCCAGGAGCCCCGTTCCCCCACCTGGTTTCTCCCTGCTCCCCTGGCGGCTCCTTACCTCACCAGCCTCTGTAGTCGGTGGGCCCCAGGGCTGCCCCCAGGTGCCCCCCTTTGTGCTCGGTATCCTGTCCCTTGCTGGTTTCTCCTCTGCGCTGTACATCCCGTGCGGGTGCTGCTCACATGCCCACTTGTATCCCCAGCCTGGCCCTCGCCTGTCACCGCCAAGCTCCTGCTTACACCTACCTGTTCAGTGAGCATCAGCAGTCAGGCCCCCGTGACGCCCACGAACCCACAGTCTCGCTTCTCGCACCCATCCCAGTGCACAGCAGTCCTGCCCTTCAGCCATGCTCAAGAGGGACCCTCCAGTGGCCGCCTCGTGCCTGCCTCTGCTCTGTGGGCGAGTCCTGCTACTTCGCCTCGCACTACCCTGAAGCTGATGTCTGGCCGCCACGGTGGTGGCCCTGGTCCCCACCCTGCTGCACGGCTCAGTCTGAGGAACGACCCGTCTGCTTTGCACGTACTCCTGCATGTGTGTTTCCGAGCCAGCGGCCAGAGGGAGCCGTTCACAACTCAGATTCCCCGTCTCCTCTGCACGCAACTCTCCGGTGGCCCAGAACCAGACTCGGTCAAAGGCAGACTTCCTGAAATCACAGAAGCTTCCTGCCTGATTCCTGCCCTGGGTTTTGCAGCAAAACTGAGCAGGAAGAAGAGTTCGCGCATGTCCTACAACAGAGACCTTGCCCTGCTCGGCCCTCAGCCTGACACCCCTTTCTGTGTGGTGCCTTCCAGTTACCCCCTTTCTGTGCTCCTGCCTGGAGGCTTGCTCTCCCCTCCCTGCTCAGTACACTGTCCCCGGGATAGCCTCATGGCTCGCTACCTCTTACTTTGGTCAGACTAAAATAGCACCTTTTTGGTGAGTTTTTCCTGGCACTCCATCCGAAACTGTACCATACCCTACCTGTACACCACGCTTACTATCCCACGTTGCTGCATCTCCTCCTAGCACTAATCAGCAACACACTACTTCATGGACTCACTTCTCTTTTTTTAAAAAAAAAAATTATTTTGCATAGAACTGGGATGTAGGATAGAGGAACGGTGTGGGAGGAGTCCCCAGAGACAGAGTGGGGAGCAGAACAGGCAGATGGACTGAAACACACTGCTGAGGGGAGCAGCGGGAGGCAGGAGCGGTCTGCTGTGCCCTGTGGGTCCCTCCCTGGGTGGGATCGAACTCAGACCACAGGGATGAGAGAAACTTTCGTTTGGTTTATTCACAACTGAGACTTTAGTGTAAGAACAGGTGCTCTGTACATGTTTACTCGGATAGATGTTTTCTGGATTGCTAGTACCTACCATCATGAGTCAAGACCTGCTGGCAGCCAATCGTCAGAAATGTTGAATGACAAGCATTTTGGAACGTGGGTATATTTTTTAGAAAACAGTAACACATTTATGTTTGAGCAGGTTCCGTTTTACAACATGAATTAGCAGAAAGGACAGAGTCCCCACCTATTCACCCCCACACAGCTTTCCTGTGCCAACATCCTGCAGGTGAGATGCATCTGCCATGGAGAAGCGCCCCCCACCCCCCCGTGCACGGCTATTGCCGGGGTGCGAGGCTACTGCCAGGGTGCGTGGCTGAGGTTAGGTTTTCTTATTCCTGTGCAGTCCGGGGTCAAGACAGAGGTGTGACTTTGTCACCAGGCAACCCTGAAATAAAATGGGTTTGCCCCCCTGGGTCCTCACCCGCACTCAGAAGGCACTTATAAGCCCCAACTGCAGGCACACATGACAAAGGTCAATAAAGGGTGTTATTTTACAAAAGAAGGGGAAATAAAGCAGTCAATATCACAAGAAGAGAGGTATACAAATCCCTAAATATCCTACCAGATTTCCTGAGCTGGAACCCAACGGCGCTGAGAGCTGGCTGTGAACCAAGGGAGATGGCTCGGAATGAAGAGTGCTGGAGTGCTCATATCTGGTTTTACACCCAGCCTGGCTGCTTTACTCCACCCTCAGGTCCCAGTGATCACTTTTTGATAATGACCTTACAGGATTTGTGGTTTTGGGATATTGTTGGTCTAGAGTGAGGGTTGGAGTTTATAACTTATTTGTGTAATTCATTCAGGAGGCCCTTCCCCACCAACTTCTGCAAATCCCCTGAGCCCTGCCGGTCCACCCCTATCCCCACACCTGGCAGCCACTGCTCTGCTCAGCTCTCTCCACTGTTCTGCCTTCTCCAGTGTCATGCGTTTGGAACCACACACTGTGCATCGTTCTCAAATCAGCTCCTCCCCTGGATGTAAGAACTGAGTTCCTGCACATCCTCCGGCCCGCTAGCTCACTTTTTAGTACCTACTAACATTCCGTGGTATGAGTGGACTTTGTCCACTCACCTACAACCGACATCTCCTTCGCTACCACCTAGTGACCAACTGTGAATGAAGGTGCAATAAACATTCACCATTTGGGTTTGACTCATCTGGCCAAACACAGAGGGAGGCACATGCCTGCTGGGTGTGGCAGGACTGTTCAGAGCCTTTCAGAAGCTGCCCGTCTTTCCTCCCAAGTGACTCTGTGCCATCTGTTATCCAGCCCACAATGAAGAGAAGCCCCGCTGTGCCACATCCTCACCCACCCTGGCCCGGCCAGGGCTTTGGACCCGAGTCAGCCACTGGGTCCAAGGCACCTCTCAGCGCTTTTCCAACTTGCAGTGCCCCGTGTGGTGTGCAGCGGTCGCGTACATGCTTATTCCCCGCGTGCATGCCCACTCTCTGGCTCTTCCGCCCGTTTTCTGTTGGTTATTCCTGTTCTTGTTGTGTTGTAACGTAGTAAGTCCTTGGTTGGCCAGCTTGAGCAAGTATTTTCTCCAGGCGCCATCTTGTTCTCATTGATGCGGAGGAGGTTTATTACCTCGAGTGACAGGTGGGGGGAACTAAGAGGCCGGCGACTCGCCCCCCGGGGGTCCCACCCTGAGCCTACACCCGACTACACCCGAGAGGAGGCCACGACTGGCGCCACTGCTCTGTCCCCGGCTCCCACTCCCTCTGGGACACAGTAAACCGTGGCCGTCGGGCTGACGAGTCTGGGGGTCTGACTCTGGGTTCTGGGGACGGCAATCGTCGCCCAGGAGAGCGCGGAGTCGGGGCGAAGTGCACCCCCACCCCAGCCGGCAGAGGACGCGCAACGGGGCGGGCCAGCGCTGTCCACGCCCGCCAGAAGTTGAAGAGGCGGAGCTCGACGTCGGCCCCCGCCGCCAGTCCGGGCTCCCCGGCGCTCACTCTCAGCTCGCCCGACGCGGACCCTAGCGCGGTGTCGACAGCCGGCGGCCCCCAGCACGAGGCGCCCAGCGCTCGGGACGCGGGCGACGCAGGGAGGGGCGCGCCAGACGGCGGGGCGCACGGAGCCGGGCGCGGTGAGCGCGGGCGGGGCGCTGGGCCGGACACCCCCGTCGGCCCCGTCCCCCGAATGCCCCTCGGGCTGCAGGGCGTCGGGCCACCGCGACCCTCGCCCGGGCCGGAAGACTTCGCGGAAACGAAAGTAAGTGACTGGCCCGGCCACCGCCAGCTTCTCCCGAGCGGCTTCCGCGCGAGCGGGCGTGTCGGCGCGGTGGGTGGAGCTTCGGCTTTCTTCGCGGAAGTCGGGCTCCTGCGCGCTGCTTGGGCGGGGCGGAGGCGTTCCCGGAAGCCGGCTCTCGCGCGCTGGTTGGGCGGTGGGCGGGGCAACGGCGTCCCCGGAAGTCGGGCTCTCGCGCGCTGGTTGGGCGGTGGGCGGGGCGGCGACGTCCCCGGAAGTCGGGCTCGCGCGCGCTGGTTGGGTGGTGGGCCGGCGGCGGCGTTCCGGGGAGTTGGCGGGAAGTGAGCGGGCGGGTCCGGCGAGGCGGACGCAGAGCTGTGCGGCGGGGCGGACCTTGGACGTGGAGCAGGCTGGGACGGAGGCCGCGGGCGTCCCGTTGCTCGGCTCCGGTTGGCCGGGCGCGACGGGTAGTTCCCGCGGCGGCGCTAACGCGCGGGGCCGCGCGCTCTTGCCGTGACTGGGGTGTCCGGGCCGCGGCCGCTCGCCGACCCCGTGGCGCTCAGGCCTCGGCCGGTGGCAGACGCGGACCCGTGAGTCGCAGACGGGAGCCGGCGGAGGGGGAAGGCGCGGCGGCGAGCGAGGGGCCGGCCGTCCGCCCGAGGCCTCTGCGGGGCACCGGCTCCTGTGAAGCTCGGCGCCGCCCGCCTCTGGCGCCTGCTGCGGCCCGCCCAGAGCGCGGTGACTGCTGCCCGGTCTCCCGCTCGCCTTGGGACTCGTCCTCTCGAGCGTCGTTGACGCGGACACAGCGAGCCTGGCCCTGCACTCGTCCTGCGGGGGCCCCGTCTTCTCCCCGCGGCCTGACCCCGCGGCAGTCCCTGGCGGACCGCTGAGGACACCAGGGCACGCGTGAGCGCGGGACGTGCGGGGACTTGTCCTTGCCAGCAGCAGATGCGGTGCGGGAGGAGGACGCTGGGTCACTTAGAAGCTCGGAAAACTGCTGCTCTTCAGACATGACCCGCGAGGAGACGCGGCTGGTCTAGAGTAGAACCGGGGTGCACCGTCGCTGCCTTGCGTAAACCCGGGGTGCACCGTCGCTGTCACTGGTGAGGCGGCAGCGGCAATTCACTTTCGTTTTCTCTTTTTGCCGCACTGTGTTCAGTACCAGGGATGCGCTGCCCCTGCAGGAGTCGTGACGGTGCTTGAGAATGAAGGATTCCGAAGTGGCCACTTCCAAAGTGGCGGCTCTTTGGTGCTTGTTGATGCATGACGTGTCTGGTTGGAGGTTACCCGTTGTCGAAAACGCTGATGGCTCTGATGGCTTCCGCTTCGGAACTGTGTTTTCAAAGGTTTTTGGGATTGCGCTGTCGTCCCCCAGGTGGCCCACCAGGTGTTACACGGGGCAGAGATGCAGGCATTGCGGCATCTCCCTGTGAGAAAGATGCCTGATTGTTGCTTCTAGAGAAGTGCTGGGAGCCAGTGAGTTGGTAGTGGAAGTTGTACCGAGGATACAGTTTCCACTCCACCTTCCTGTACTTTAGATGAGTCATTTCACCCCAGACTTCAGTTTATTTGTAAACTGAAATTTGACATGAATACTTGACAGGCTGCTAGTGCTGCTGTAAGAGAGGATGCCAGCTGCTCTCTCCCGGTCTCTTCTCTTGCCAGTCGCTTCCCGCTCCCTTGCTCAGAACTCTTCTTTATCCCAGCCGTCATCTCACACTGTGTTAATCGAAGAAATCAGGCAGGTCCAGCCAGGACTCCTGGGTAAAATTGGAGTGATACTATCAGGGAAAAGGGGGGACAGTGACAGGCAATTAGCCAGTGTTTTCTATTAGCCTCACTGTGTATGGTGATCACTGAAAAGTTGGAAAAGTCGTCTCCCACCACAGGGGCAATGTGGTTATTTTTCAAGCTTTTCAAAAAAACTTTATTGACGTGTGACGTGCAGAAAAGTGCGCAGGTCATAATGATTTGCCTTAGAAACTGCAGCAGAGTGTCTGCTCCTGAGGTTAAGAAATACTACATCATTGCGGCTTTGATATAACCCTCGCTGTCCTCATGGCTATTACCGTAAATTCGTTCTCCCTGCTTTTTCTGTACTAATGTTTAGGACTCACTTGTATTTTCCCCGACTTTGTTGATGTTAACTGATAACCAAAACTGAACGTAGATATGAGGACTTTGTATGGAGCCCTGCCCTGCCTTAGGAAGTCATTTGTGAAACAATTCTCAGCTAATTTCAGGGGGAAAGAAAATGCTGCCTACGCCCCTGAATTGATCATTATGCAGAACCGTTAAGAAGCCCCATGGACCCTCAGACCTGTGTCCGGGAGCCTGGGGAAGCCTCGTTTCCTCTCTGTGGAAGGAAAGAGCTTGCCTCACGGGACTCTGGGATTGTGTAAGAAAAAAAAAAAACACTCATTGCAGCTGGACGGTTCTGGGAGGTGGCAGCCCACCCGCCGCACACCCAGCCACTCACAACTAACCAGCCCCCCACTACCAGTTACCTTGTTAGTTGAAAGGAGTCACACGATCTTACCGGCCAGGACTTTAAGGCTTTCCTACCTCCTTACATTTGGGGGGAAGATTTGTTCTTATTTATTTATGCATACAAGACCTGGGGTGTTTGGGGGGTGGGAGGTGGTGAGAGGACTCCCCAGAGACACAGTGGGGAGCAGAGCACACAGATCCACTGGAATCCACTGCTGAGGGGAACAGTGGGGAGACAGCGAGATCAAGACAAGCAAGGTCAGCTGAGCCATGTGGGTCAGCTCCCTGGCTGGGGATTGAACTCAGGCTGTCGCAGTGACAGTGCTGAGACTTAACCCCTAGGCCACTAGCATGACCCCACAAGTTATTCTTAGATCTCAGCTGCCGTGACTCCTTCCAGGGAAAAGGCCGATGCCATAAAGGTGTTGAAGGGGAAGATTTCGGACAGCTTCCCCAAGGGAAGACATCCCCTGAGGCCTCAGGGCCACCAGCTGGTGGCTCGGAGCATGTGCAGTTGGGCCGGGTGACACTCCCAGACACTTCTGTGCTGCCGGGAGCTGGTGATGGACGGACGAAGAAGCCTCAGACAAACATGTACCTCCTCGGCCTCACCTGTCTGCCTGGCCGTTCTCAGGAGGACCGCGGCATCCAGCCACACACTGACCGCCCCAGGGGTGGGAGTGGCTGGGTGTGGGGCCGGGCTGTCCTCCCAGAACTGTCCAGCTGCATTCATACACTTCTCACATAATCCCAGAGTCATGTGCGGCCATCTCTTTCATTCCACAGAGAGGAAATGAGGCTTCTGCAGGCTCCCGCGGCACAGGGCTCATGACCTGCTGAGCTGGAGCTGAGGCTCGGGACGGGGGCAGGTGCTCTCGCCAGGCTGGCTCTTGCCGCAGCACCGGCTGGCCCCTCACCCCAACCCTCGTGTCCCTTCCTGCCAGCCTCTGCCTGTCTGCCCCCAGCCTCCAGACATGTGACTGCTCCGGCCCTTCCTCTTACTGGGCGGCTGGTTCCTGCTGTGGCAGCAGCATCCGCATGTGGTTTGCTGTGCTGACGCGTGAGCACCCCTGGGTGCAGGGCCCACGACTGACAAAGGCCTGGAGGGTCGCTCTCCTGCACTAGGCTGCCTGCAGGAACCCTTGCAGGTACTCCCTGCGCCCCCAGATTTTAATAGGAAAAATTTCAAAACGCCAGGTCAAAAGATTTTGCAGTGAGCTCTCCTTACCCACCACCGATGCCAGATGCTCCGTCCCAGAGCCCCCGTCCCCTGCTCTCCCTCCGTGCACGGCCTGTTTACCCGCAACATGGAGTGCCGACGTGAGTGTGCTCCCCTGCGACCCACCCCACCACGAAGTACAGTTCATGTCTACAGATTTTTCTTTTTTAAAGATTTATTTATGCATACAAGCACTGGGGTACAGGCCAGAGGCGTGGAGGGGGGAGGTGAGAGGATTCACCAGAGACAGAGCAGGGAGCAGAACAGGCAGATCAAGGAAGTATACTGCTGAGGGCAGCAGCGGGCACAGCAGGAGAGGTCTGCTGCACCATGTGGGTCCCCCGCCTGGCCGGTAGCAGGGATCGAACTCGTGCTGCAGTGGCTGCGGTTTGCTTCATAGTGCGTTGCTTAACCCACTGCGCCACCAGGGAGGCCCCCATGTCTACAGATTTTTCTATAGCTATACATCTACCTACTTAAAGGGTTTAAAAAATTGTTTTAATCAAGTTAACAATTGTCTATAGCACTGTATATAACTTGGGGAACCTGCGATTTTTTTTTTTAAAGATTTATTTATGCATATAAGAGCTGGGGTGCAGGCCAGAGGTGTGGGGGGTGGGAAGGTTCAGCAGAGACAGAGCAGGGAGCAGAACAGGCAGAGTAAATGAAACACACTGCTGAGGGGAGCAGCGGGAGACAGGAGAGGTCTGCTGCGCCCTGTGGGTCACTCCTGGTGGGGGTGAACTGAGGCCCTCACTCTGACGGTGCTGAGCCTTAAGCCCCAGCCGCCACCGAGACCCAGGAACCGGCCATTTTTAAGAGCGTTTGCTGAGTGCTAGTACATGTTGATGCCCTGGCTAGTCCTGACCCCCACTGATAGAACATAGCAGTCTCCCCAGAAAGCTCCCCCAGCCGCACCCCAGTCAGTTTTCTCCTGTCCCTGGGCAGCCAGGGCTCCTCTCCCAGCACAGGTCAGCTCATTCCAGAGCGTCTCATGAGTGGGACCGTGCGCTGTCTGGAAAGAGGCTTGTACTCGGCATGGGGGGTTTTGCCTCCTCCCCATTATTGCGGGTTCCCTCCGGTTGCTGAGCAGTATTCCTGGGTGTGGGCAGACCGCAGTCTCCCCGACACTTGCCCCTCTGACCCAGTTTCCCCCTCCCCGTCCTCCCTCTTTCTGGCAACTCAGTAGTTCGATTATCCGAAGTCCTTTGACACCTAACTGCTGGTGGCTCTTGCTGCTGGGTCTGCCTCACCTTCAACTTTCTCTTTCGTGTTTTATGACTTGGGGGCGGGAACTCATGACCCCATGGTCTTTGTGGGACTCCCACTTGGCCCGGCCTGTGTTTCGCTTTGTTTCTTACCTGCCACGTGCACGTGGCCATGCAGTTGTGTGGTCGCACAGTTGCGATATAGTCCCTCTGTCTGACTTGCTTCACTTAGCACCCCCTCACTTCCATCCACTTGTGGCAGATGGCAAGATTTCATCTTTGTTTTTTAATAGCTGAGTAGTATCCCATCGTGTATGTGTGCACATATATACACATCCTCTTTTTTTTTTTTTTTTAAGATTTATGTATACAAGAACCGGGGTGCAGGCCAGAGGTATAGGGGGTGAGAGACTCCCCAGAAACAAAGTGGGGAGCAGAACCAGCAGATCCACTGAAACACACTGTTGAGGGGAGCAGCAGGGAGACAAGAGAGGTCTGCTGCGCCCTGTGGGTCACTCCCTGGCCGGGGATCAACAGCTTCCTACAGTGGCTGTGGTAAGCTTCATAGTGTGGTGCTTAACCCCTTGCGCCACCAGAGAGGCCCCTACCGTGTCTTCTTTATGGCCATGTAGATTGCTTCCAAATCTTGCCTACTTTGAATAATGCTGCAGTGAAGATAGGGGTTCATATATCTCTTTGCATTAGTGTTTGATATTCTTTGTACCTATAACCCAGAATTGGGATGTCTGCATCGTATGGTATTTCTATTCTTAATTTTTATGTTTTCCTTAATGGTTGTACCAGTTTACATTTCCACTGACAGGGCATGGAGCTTCTCTCTTCTCTGCATCCTCTGCAACACTGTTTTGTTTTTGGCTTTTTTTGGTCTCTTTTGTAACAGCCATGTTAACTTGTGTGAAGAGATATCTCATTGTGGCTTGGTTTGCATTTCCCTGCTAATTAGACTCAATGAGCATCCTTCCCTGTGCCTGGTGATCATCTGTATGTCTTCTTAGGAGAAGTGTTTGTTCAGACCTTCTGCCCATTTTTTAAATTGTGTTGTCTGTTCTTTTTTTCTTCTTTTTTTATTTATTAAGATTTATTTATTTATGCATACAAGCACTGGGGTACAGATCAGAGGTGTGGGGGGTGAGAGAATCCACCAAACAGAGTAGGGAACAGTACAGGCAGATCTACTGAAATACACTGCTGAGGGGAGCAGTGGGTGAGGCAGGAAAAGTGCCTGTGCCATGTGGGTCACCTCCCCAGCCAGCAGCAGGGATCGAACTCATGCTGCAGTGGCTGAAGTTTGCTTCACAGTGTGTTGCTTAACCCACTGCGCCACCAGGGAGAGCCCTGTGTTGTCTGTTCTTTAGCTGTTGATCTTTATGAATTCTGTATCTATTTTAGATCTTGATCCCTTGTCCCAGAAATGATTTGCAAGCATCTTCTCCCATTCAGTAGGTCGTCTATCTTTCAACAATAGTTTTTTTTTTTTTTTTCTGGGTAGCAGCTGTAGCGTTTGGTGTAGTCCAGTTTATCTATTTTGCTTTTGAGCTGAGGCCAATGTCAGAAAACTTACCACCTGTGTTTTCTTCTGTGTATTTTATGGCTTTGGGTCACATCTTTAGTCTGTTTTGAGTACATTTTTGTGTGTGGTGTGAGATGGTGGCCTACTTTCACCTTTTGGCATGAGGTTGTCCAGTTTTCCCAGCTCTGTTGATAAGACTTCCCTTGCTCAATGTTACACTCTCCACTCCTTTGCCATAAATTAGTTGTCCATGTACAGGTGGTTTATTTCTGGGCTCCCGATCCTATTCTATAGGCCTGTCTGTTTTTATTGCCGTTTCATACTGTTTTGATTACTGTCACTTTGTAGGATAGTTTGGAGTTGTGGATATGATTACTTTTTTTCTTCCTCTCATGATTGTTTTGGCTATTTGAGGTCTTTTATAGTTCCAAACAGATTTTATGATACTTTTTGGTTCTGTTTCTGTGAAGAATGCCTTGTGGGTTTTGATGGGGTTTGCACAGAGTGTACAGGTTGCTTTGGGCAAAATGCCATTGAACGCTGACCGTTATTGCACTGACATGACCTCTTGTTTTCCATATTACAGGACACAGCTCCAAGCGTGTATTTCCAAGTGTTGTGAGCATTTAGAAGGAAACCAGCCATGTCCTTGAACGACATTGAGATGAAATCCAGTGACTTGCTAGAGCAGCAGCCCCTGGACAGTGGGGGCTTCGGAGAGGTGTCTCTGTGTCTGCACAAATCCCATGGATTCGTGATTCTGAAAAAGGTGTACACCGGGCCCAACCGTGCTGAGTGAGTTGGAAGCAGGGCCGGGTGACCACGAGATTAGGGGCCAGGAGGCCGATGGGGCGACGCAGGCCTTTGAAGAAGACACCGCCCATGTGGCAGCGTCACCTCAGATAACCTGCAAGTGGCTATTATTGCCCCAGTGTTCCTGAAGATTGTGAGGCTGGTCAGCACGAAGCCCAGAGCTAGCAATAAGGGGCGGGAAATTGAGAACAAAAAGGAGCTGGAGGAGTTAAAGGGTGATGAAAAGAAAATGAGGGGGTGAGAATCTGGGAGACAGGACTACTTGCTTCCGTTCTTGGTGGGGACTAGCTCCCCTATGGGGCGGGGGCGTAGCTCCGTGAATTAAAGGTTCCCTTTCTTTATGGCAGCCGGAGGAGTTGTTTTCCTTCTCTCGCCTCTTTCCTCGTTGACTGTATGGCTACGAGAGAGGCTGCATTCTTAGTATGTCCCGCAGCTCGCAGTTCCATCTCGTTGGGCAGTGCTGCACTTTACTCGCTGACCACTCGTCCTTGTGCCTCAGCATTCTGAGGCTCCCTGCTTAGCAGTCCCGGGGGTACACATGCAGAGGCAAGTGTGCCTCTGAGGCTCCCTGGCAGCCCCGGGAGGGGCACATAGACGCAGAGGCGAGAGTGCCCTCTGAGCGCACCGTGCTGCCGAGCAGCAGAGATCTTTATGCCATGTGGCTGCCTCGAAGGCAGTATGGCGCAGCGATTCTGGGGGTGGGGGTGGCATGGGAAAAGGGCCAGGTCGGCCACCCACACACTTCTTCTCGCACAGGGACAACGAGGCCCTGCTGAAGGAGGGCAAGATGATGCGCAAACTGCAGCACCATCGCGTGGTGGAGCTCCTGGGCATTATCATGGAGGAGGGGAACTACTCTCTGGTCATGGAGTTCATGGAAAAGGGCAACCTGATGCATGTGCTCCAGACGGAGGTAGGCTGGCCCCCATGTTGCCCACACCGGCCCGGCCTTTGTCGGCCGCGTGGTCGTCTGGAGCTCTCTGAGAACCAGACGGAGCAGACCCCGTTGTGAGTCACTGGACATGCTGGACTTCCCAGGCAGCCCCTGTTCAGTGTTTTCTGACTGTTCCTCCCGGAGGGTGGACAGCTAGCCGTCTGTCCCCCACCACGTGGAAGGTCCTCTCCAAGCCTTAGCGCTGCACTTGGCTCTTGTCAGTCTCATGACCTGCTGACAGACGGCGCATCCTCGTGAAGCGCTTGGCCTCACGCAGAGGGCTTGGCTCAGGCCTCAGCCCCATCACTGAAATCTTTTTCCTGTCTGCCAGCTGCTGAAGGTAGATGGCTATATGGATACATAGATACCTATATATGATTTCAGGAAACAGTTTGTAAACTACGGACTGTACACGCACATACATACACACACGCAGAGGAGTTGGTTTTATTCACTGTTAAACTAATGTTTGACCACTGTAACAGAAACCGGAATTGTCTATGTTAACATTGATATTCACCTAATTAGGATACAATCTAAAGTAAGAATGACCTGGAAATCTACCAAGACTTAAAAATCTAAGAGCAAATCACCAGAGATACAGTAAATTCACTTCCTCATGTTGTTAACATTTTGTTAGTCATAATTTTTTTTTTTTTTTTTTGCGTAGAAGAATTGGAGTGTGGGGCAGAGGTACAGGAGGAGGGAGACAAAGTGGGGAGCAGAACAGGAGGATCCACTGAAACACACTGCTGAGGGAAGCAGCGGGGAGACAGGAGAGGTCTGCTCCACCCTGTGGGTCCCCTCCCTGGCCCGGATCCAACTCAGGCCACAGTGGTGATAGCGCTGAGACTTAACCCCTAGGCCACCACGGAGGCCCCTCATAGATTAACTTTTATATGTTTATAATGAGTGCGAGCCCATTCCCTTGTATTTCTTCACTACTTATTATTTCATAGTATATCTTCATGTTACTCACCTATTTAACATATAGTAGCACATACTATATGATGAAGAATATCTGATTGAGGGGCCTCCCTGGTGGCTCAGTGGGTTAAGCAGCGCACCATGAGGCAGACCGCAGCCACTGCAGCGCGAGTTCGGTCCCTGCTGCCGGCCGGAGGGGGGACCCACATGGCGCGGCAGACCTCTCCTGCCTTGCCCGCTGCTCCCCTCAGCAGTGTGCTTCCGTTGATCTGCCTGTTCTGCTCCCTGCTCTCTGTGGTGAATCCTCTCACCTCCCCTCCACACCTCTGGCCTGTACCCCAGTGCTTGTATGCATAAAAAATAAATAAATCTTTAAAAAAAAAAAAAAAGAATATCTGATTGTACAGTCACTTACCCAGCTATTCAACATACGTTCCAGGTACCATGGAAGAATGATGATAATGATCATCTCACCATCATAACAATAATGATAGAAATAAAACTAAGTGGCTTTATTCTCAGGGAGCTAATTCTCTTGCCATTTCACATGGTACCGTGTTGGCAAGGGAGTTTTGTTTGCACGCTGCACTCACACAGCACTGCTTGTTCCTGAGGGTGCCTTCACCCCGGGCCGGCTTTACAGCGAGAGCCGAGCCGAGGCTGCGCCCTGTGGCCCAGCTCATGCTGCTTGCGGCTCGGTGTCACGAAGCCTGGCCGTCTGCTGTGCGCCTCACGGCGGCTTTCCCCAAACAGATCGACATCCCCGTGTCTGTGAAGGGGAGGGTCATCATGGAGACCATCGAGGGCATGTGCTACCTACACGGAGAGGGTGTGATCCACAAGGACCTCAAACCCGAGAACATCCTCGTGGACAGCGACTTCCACATCAAGGTGGGCCGGTCAGCAGCCTCCGGGGAGGGCGCTGCTGCTGCTGCTGCTGCTGCAGCTGAGGGCTTGAGGGTTGGGAGAGCCGACTGGACGGGCCTTGCCTTACTGTCCCTGTGCGCTCGTATGCGTTTTTTCTTTTCAGTCAGCCGCCTCTTGAAAACTCTTAAGTCTTTCACTGTGGTAGGGAAGGAGGACACAGGACCTTTCTCCTCTTCACTCAGGAGCAGGATTTACCCGAGCCCAGTGTCCGGTCTGGCTGGCTTTGCACAGGGCCCAAGCACAAGGCCTAGAGGACAGCGGCCAGGCACAGTACTTGAAGCTCCCCTGCCTGCACTTTTCTCGTCTGGGAGGGATTTTTCTTCAAATCTTAAAATGTCTTTAAAGGAAGGGTTTTCTTTACACTAATGACTGATCTCTCACTTTCTGGGTTACATTCCGTGGGTGTTAGATAATCACATGCCAGGATTTATCCCCACAATCTGGGAGCCCACAGACAAAAGTGGAACTGTCTCCTTTGATTTCTCCTGAACTGTGTTGTTCTCTCATTTTGCCCTGCCAGTGGCTGCTTTGTTCTGTGTCCGACTTGGGTGTTTCTCTTGCTGCTTTCTTGTTGCTGCGTCTCCTCCTCCTCCTCCCGTCTTCGCGAGGCTCAGGCTCCTAGATAGCACCACAGTCGTCCTCCTCAGTGGTTCCTGGGATCCTTGGGGACTTGCACCCATGGACTTGTGGACATCACTTGGGAGCACAGAAGGTGTGGTATGGCCTCCCCTCTGCCCTGTAGGCCCACTGAAGGAAATGCTGTTTCCACCGTAGCCCCGTAGGGAGCTGGATACATAAGTGAGAGCACGCGGACACCATCTGTAGTTGGTGTCAGAAGTGCCTTCCCTCCCTGCCCGCAAGTTCCCTGTCTCTGTCGCCTGACAGTTGAGATACCTGACATCCCTGGGGACGTTTCTTAGGGGCGCTTTCCAGGTGGTTGAGGAAACACTGAGTTTCTGAGTCTGCTGAGAAATAGCTGTTTTACGCTTACCCTGTGCAGCCCTTTCTGGAAAGCTCACTCCACCTCACCTGCAGCCAGTGAGCCCGTGAGGCCTGTCGGCGGCACGACCAACCCCTGGCCGGGTCTCATTGCAGATTGCTGATCTCGGCGTCGCCTCCTTCAAGACCTGGAGCAAGCTGACCAGGGAGGAGCACAACGAGCAGAAGAAGCTGACCCGGAGCTCCTCCAGGACGGTCGGGGGCACGCTCTGCTACATGGCCCCCGAGCACCTCAACAACGTCAACATCAAGCCCTCGGAGAAGTCGGACGTGTACAGCTTCGCCATCGTGCTCTGGGCCATTTTTGCCAGCAAGGCGCCATATGAGAGTAAGGCCCCGGTGGAGGCACAGGGCCTAGGCGTGCATCGGCTGCTGGGAGCGGGCAAGGCTCTGCCGCTGTCTGTCAGTCCCATTGGCCAGCCCATGTCGATTGACTGTCTGCTGCGTCCCAGTGTCCGCACACAGCTCTCGTGCTCCCTTTCTAGATCCTGGGACACGAAGAACCTAGATGAGGCCCCTGAGCTTGGGGCTGGGGGCGGCCTGTCACATTCCAGAATCCTCCCGGGGCAGGACAACACGCTTCTGCTGTGAGGGCTCACCCGTCCCTGCTGCAAGGTGTGCGCTTCTGCTCCCCTGCACTCCCTCGCTTCTCCTTTCTAGACGGCTTCTCTCATAGTCACCATGGAGGGCCTCCCTGCAGGCGTGGGGGTTAAGGCGCAGCACTGTGGAGCATCCACAGCCAGTGCAGCACGAGTTTGATCCCAGCCAGGGAGTGACCCACACGGCGCAGCAGACCTCTCTTGCCTCCCCGCCGCTCCCCTCAGCAGTGTGTTTCGGTCAGTCTGCCTGTTCTGCTCCCCACTCTGTCTCTGGTGACTCCTCTGACCCCCTGCACCTCCTGCCTGCGCCCCAGCTCGTGTGTGCATAAATAAGTAAATCTTTAAAACGAATAGATAATCGCCACGGCACTGTCACCAACATGGAGACTGAACCGGAGACCCGCGGGGCCCCGGCAGCTCGGCGTGCCTCCACCGTCCTTCCATCTCTTGCATGCTTGAACTGACAGGCTTTCCTTTCTCCGTTCTTCCTGGCGATTTCCATTCCCTTGGTTTGGCGATCCTCTCCTTGCCAGTGCTTCCCGGCTGCCCGGGCCCAGCCCCGGCCAGATGCCCGCTTCCCCGCTGTTCATCGTGTGCGCCAGGGCAGCCGCCCAGGCAGCCTCGCCGAGCAGGCGCCTCTCCTCCGCGCTGTCTGCAGCCGTCCTCTGCTTCTCGTCTTCGTGCAGACACGGCCCTCCGCCCACCTGCAAAGCCCCGAGCTCGCCCTTGCCCTGCCTTCCACACCCGCCAGACGTCAGCACCTGTGAGTTCCTGTGCATGTGCGAGTGGCTCCAGGTGCCGGCCCTCCGCTGTCCTCCGCGCCGCCACGCCAGCTGCGGCATCTCTGCCCTGCTCTGCCGCGTCCAAGGGAGCAGCCCGCGCACCTGCGTAGCGCCCACCCAGGCCTCCCGTGCCTTCAGGACAAAGCTCGCGCCCCGCTCTGGCCAGGTTTGCTTGCCGCGCTCTTCCTGGCACCTTCACTCTCCACCTGCAGCGATGGGCCCAGTGGTACTGCGCCGCTGGAAATTCCTGCGGTGCCACTGTGGTTCCGGGACCTCCGATCTCTTCAGCCGGAGTCCTCCCCATGAGTCCTCCTTCCCGTGCTTTGCCCGCGCAGCTCCTGCTCGCTGTTCTGGCCCAGCAGCACCTTCTTCACCTCCAGCGGTGGTCACCTCTGGCGTCACCAGGTCACCTGCACTTAGCTCTGCACAGCAGTTGTCACTGCACGTCCGAGGCCGCTCGCCCAGTGGGTGAGGCTGTGCCCCACTGTCTGTGCCACGCTGGAGCCTGTCAGAGCTGTGCCCACACACCCCATGGGCCCTGCCACGGAGGACACAGCTCCGTGCTGAAGTCCATCTTTGCAGAAACGAAGGTGTCGTTGGGCCCTCTCCGGAAGGAAGGCGCCAGCCCCCAGCGCCTGCCCCGGTGGGTCCTCCAGGCCCAGCCCAGGCGGAGAGCGCACAGGGCCAGCCGCCCCTCCTGCCGAGAGGCGCAGGCTGAGCGAGCAGCTCCTAACCTGGCTCCCCTGTCCCTGCAGACGCCATCTGCAAGGAGCAGCTGATCATATGCATCAAGAGCGGGAACAGGCCCGACGTGGAGGTCATCGAGGAGTTCTGCCCCCAGCAGGTCATTAGCCTCATGAAGCACTGCTGGGACGTGGACCCGGCCCTCCGGCCCACCTTTGCGGGTAAGAGCATCTGTCGGCCGCGTTGGCGGCATCCCACGCGGCGATTGTCCAGAACGATTGTCAGGACTCGCCCGACTCTGGAGAACCGAGCTCCACCCTCTGCAGTCTCAGGCTGATTTCCCAGACCGCAGAGTGGGGGCTCGCAGACCAAGAGGCTCAGACGCGCTTCTGTCTTTTGTCCTAGTGAGCTTTCTGTAATTGCTGCAAGCATGTCGCACGCGGCTGACCCCTTCCCGTTGCCCTGCAGACAGTGTGGTGGCATTGAGTCTGCCCTCGGTGTGGCCCGGCCTCTGACCCCCATCTCCCCAGCGCCTGTGCCTGCTTGCTGTCTGGATGCCGCTGCCCCATCTCTCGCAGAGGAGCAGGCCCTGCGTTGCCCTGCGTGTGGGTGACTCACCCCCCTTGGCAGGTGCCCCCGAGGCCCAGCCCCTTGCCGCTGTCTCTGGCCCTCCGCTTGCTGCTGATGGGCGTCCACGAGGCGCAGGCTCCTACCCCGCGTGCTCTTTGCCAGCGCCAGCGTGGATGCGGGTTCGCTTCAAGCGTCTCAGCTTCTTCATTTCTCTTCCCAGTTCGCCTTGTCCTCTTGGTTGAGCTGTAGTGGAGGAAGGAGGAACGGGGTATGGGTGTGTGTCACATCCTGGTACCGGTTCCTCGGTGTCACCGAGGCTCTTGGCGAGATCCTAGAAACGAGATAGAAGAAAAGCAGGTAGAGAAAATAAACAGGAAAGCATGAAGGAGCCTGTAAGGCATTTCACCTCAGATTTCCATCATGGGGAAACAGAACGGAAGGCCCACTGCTGCTGTCACAGGATGGGTAGAGGGGTACCCAGCACCCCCAAACCTGCCTGCTGTAAATAGGCTCTGTCATCTGCCTCATCAAGACAAAACATGTAAGACCTTTAATGGAAAGGAACTTTAGTACACTTAGTGAACCACACAGAAGGACAAAGTGTAGTTACTAAATCAAGCATCCAAAGTTACCATCCTCTTGAGGGTAAAAGTCCAGCCAAACAGGGTTGGCCCAAAGCAAAACACCTTCCTGTGGGGACTCATAGAGAAGGGTCAAAAAGAGTCAGACAAGTCTGAGAGGAAAAGAGTAAAATCAGAACCAAGACAAAAGCTCCACTGTCACCTCCCCACGGGTCTCACCAGCGTCTGTCCCAGCCAGTCCAGGACCGGGAAGCAAGTGCTTCTTCATGTATCTGTGCCCCACGTGCCACCTCCAGGGCTCCTTGCTTCATCCTGCCTCCTTCCTTCTCTAGTCTCCTCTCCAGCTGCTTCTCCCTGCTCAGCTCCGCCCTCTCTTGGGTGGGCAGGGAACCTGAGACTTCCCCTTCTGGGGATCCCCTGTTAAACTGCCAAAGGAGAAGCGGGGTACTCTGATTTAGCTGCCTGTCTTCTCACTTGCTTGTCCAGAATCTCTCTCCACTGAGTTTCTTCTCTGATACCCTTTTCACTTTCTTCAGTGAAAGTCCTGTTTATGTGATGATGATTGGAGTCACCTGCAGTTGTCAGAAGTGACACAGACACATTCCAAGCGTTCTTTGTTCTCCTCGGTGATAATCTCTGGCCCAGCGACAGTGCAGCTTCACAGCTAGGGTCTTGACTGCTACAGGGACCACCTACCCCTAGAAGACCTCCTGTTGCCTATTAATATCCATGCCCACTCCCTCCTTCTCTATCTGCTCCATCTCTGGCGACCACTAATCTGTTCTCTGTTTCTGTAATGTTGTCAGGTCAAGAATGTTACCTAAGTGAAATCATAAAATACCTTTTAGGATTGACTTTTTGCCACTCAGCATAACTCTGGTATTCATCCAGACTGGGTATAGCAGTAGTTCATTCTTTTTCATTGCTGAGTAGTATTCCACAGTGTGGTTGAACCACAGTGGGTTTATTCCCTCCTCAAAGGGCATCTGGTTGGTTCCCAGGTATTTTTTTTTTTTTTTGGCTAATAAAGCCACTGTACATATTTATATACAGGTTTTGTGTGAAAGTAAGTCCTTATTTCTCTGAGAAAATACCTATTAGAATAGCTAGGTCATATTGTAGTTCATTTACTTCCAGTATGAATGCTATTTTATATGCCCACCAGCAGTGTATGAGTAATCCTATTTCTCTTTATCCTTGTCACTATTCGGTGTTTCTATTTTTATTTTAGCCATTTTGATACATAGGTAGTGCTATATCTTCTTTTTTTTAAGATTTATTTATTTATGCATACAAGAGCTCGGGTACAGGCCAGTGTGGCAGGATGTGAGAAGACCCACCAGAGACAGAGTGGGGAGCAGAACAGGCAGATGGACTGAAACACACTGCTGAGGGGAGCAGCGGGCGAGGCAAGAGAGGTCTGCTGTGCCCTGTTGGTCCCCTCCGTGGCCAGCGGCAGGGATTGAGCTCATGCTGCAGTGGCTGCAGTTTGCAGTTTGCTTCACAGTGCGTTGCCCAACCCACTGCGCCACCAGGGAGGCCCTAACTTGCATTTTCCTAATGGTAATGATGTTGTTATCTTTTTGTGTGTGTACTTGTTATCTGTAGATCTTTGGTAATGCCTCTTTATGTATTTTGCCCATTTTCTAATCAGATTGCTTGTTTTTGACTGTTGAATTTTGAATGTTCTTTAGATAATTCTATCAGCTATTCCTTTGTTGGAAATGTGCTTTGTAGATATTTTCTCACAACATTTGCACACAAGAACTGGGATACAGGCTAGAGTTGTGGGGTGAGAGGATTCACCAGAGACAGAATGGGGAGCAGAATAAGCAGATCCACTGAAACACACTGCTGAGGGGAGCAGTGGGGAGACAGGAGAGGTCTGCTGCGCCATGCGGGTCCTCTCCCGGGGGACCCTGGCTGGGGATTGAACTCGTGTTGCCATGCCTTGGCTGCTTCACAGGGCTGCGCTCAACCCGCTGCACCACCAGGGAGGCCCTATAGCTTGTTTTTGATCCTCTCAGCAGGATATTCCATAGCATCAGTTTCTTTTTGATGAAGTCCAGCTTATTAATTTTTCCCTTTATGGGTTATCTTGTTGGCATCAAGTCTAAGGACACTGTGTCACACCACTAGAAGTTGTCCTCATGTTTTGTCCCAGAGTTCTTAGCTCTACCTTTAGGCCTGTATTTAGTCTGTTAAGTTCCCTTCCCCCACCGTGAGGTGGGTAGAAATTCAGCAGACAAATAACAAGGGAGAACTATATGTTGGGTTGTCTTCTTGCGGTCAGCTTAGTTTCTATCCCACCGAAAAGCACCATGACCCATCTTGGAAAGGGGAAGTTGCCTTTTCCTTCATGGCTGGCAGTTCTGGCTCTTCACACAGAGCCCTACTCTGAGAAGCCCATCCCGTAGTGCGGCCAATGCCAGGAAGACCGCAGCGAGCAGCTCTCCCAGCTTCCTCCCCAACGTGTCCGCTGCGTGCTCTTCAGAGCTCCTGCGGGCCCAGGGCGCCCGACGGCCCCTGCCCGGCTGTGTCTGACTTGCTGCCACTCCTGTTAGTGGCCTCCCGAAGGCAGTGACTTAGTGTCTGCGTTTCCATGTTGCCGTTCTGTCCGCAGGGTAAGGTAAATCTGTATGAGCAGACACAACAGATTCCTGTCTTACTTTTGCTTAACAGAGTGTTTAAGAAATCTGAAGTACTGTTTTTTTCATCTAGGCATTGAAGAAACGTTCAGACCTTTTTACTCAGCACAGTTAGAACCATTGGTGGAAGAGGATGTGAAGAGTTTGAAGGTAGGTGATGGTAACACATGCTCGGAGCCTTGACATAGCGAAGCACAGCGTCACCGGCCATGAAAATCGGAGCTGTGTAGTTTGTGGCTGAGACTTGAGTAAGCCAGTTTGGTAATCCCGGGAAACAGTTAGCAAGTTTATACCGACTTCATCAGGTTGGCCACCTGGCCATTCTGCTTTTCATAAAGAAAATTCTGGTCCTCCCTGGAGGCACAGGGGTTAAGTCTCAGCACCTTCAAGCTACACCAGAAACCATGCGTGAGTCTGTCTCAAGCCGGGGAGTGACCCACAGAGCGCAGCAGACCTCTCCTGCCTCCCTGCTGCTCCCCTCAGCAGTGTGTTTCAGTCCATCTGCCTGGTCTACTCCTCACTCTGTCTCTGGTGAATCCTGTCACCCCTATACCTCTGGCCTGCACCCCAGTTCTTGTGTGCATAAATAAATCTTTAAAAAAAGTAAATAAAATACCAGCCCCAAGCATACTACTGAGAAAGTGCTAGAGGAGCTGACCTTTGGGCAGTGAGTGTGTCAGAGAAACATCTCGGTCACCTGGACACTGAGGGGGACTCATCTGCAAAGCACATTTGTGTCGTTACACACTTGGATCCTAGCCTGCCTTCCCTGTGCTGAGCAGCAGACGGGAGCAGCGTCTGCCTGGGCGGAAGTGGTGTGGGCTCAGAGGGGCCTGTCAAGGGCCGGTTGTCGACGAACCGAACAGGAGGAGCCAAGACTCCCCTATATCTGCACTTAGGATGCAGCAGCAGAGATTTTAATATCAAAAAAGATGCATGCAGTCAAGGACTACCAGGCTTTGAGGGGCACCTGCACTGTAGAAATGCTCTGTCACGCAAACCATGGAAGCGGGAAAGGGTGTGGGGAAAGATGGTCACTATGCAGAAAACCCACGACAGCAGCAGTCAGGCAGGCTTCCTAAGCTGAGAGGTCCTTCAGCAGGAGTTAATAGCAACTCTTAAGTGTGTTTGTGCCCTGAGTCACCGACCTTGGAATATATGTAACAAAAACTGACAGGATTCCAACAATAGAGGGCCAAATCCAGTCACAGTTGGAGATGTTAACACAGGGGCTTCCTTTTAATAACTGTAGACAAGACTACCAGTACATACATAGTAAATTTAAGAACTTGATAGTCAACATTAAAATAGGTTAAATCAGTGATTAAAAATCTCCCAACAAAAGATTTCATGACCTGATAGCTTCATTGGCAATTTCCACTAAATCCTCAGTGAAACAATTACTCCAGTCTTGTACACATTTGTCCAGATAACGGAAGAGAACACGCTTCCAAACTCATTTTATGAAACTGATATAGCCAGCCAGAAAAGGAAGGTAAAAGGAAAATATCAAACCAACCTCCATGACCAGTAGAGATGCGAAAATCCTGAATAAGTTAGAGACAACCTGAATCCTTCGTGAAGGACGGGCTAACCCATCATTGCCAAGTTGGGATTATCCCAAAATGCACTTAGCTTGGTTTGAGAAGGTGGGCCACGGCAAGTCCATCACCTTTGTTAAAGGAGAAAACATTACATTCTTCAGCAGGTAAAGGAACAGCAGATTAAATAGAATGTTTATTCGTGATTAAAAATAACTGTCAAGTTTGGACAAGATGGAGAGTCCTCACTTGATAATCAAGTTTCTTGAAACAGCAGCGCAAACGTCAGAGTTAGGGATGAAATGTTAAGACTTCTCCTTGAGGTGATGTGGAAAGCAAGGCCGCCCGCCCCCACTGCTGGTCAGCCTGTGGAGGCACCTGAGCTACCTGGTGGAGCCGGAGACAGGAAGAGGCTTGGAAAGGAAGGAACAAACGTGTTCTTCACGGGTCACAGGCCTGTGTACATAGAAAATGCCAGAGAAGCCATAGTGGAACTTACCTGTCTGTAAAATTACTATACAGAAAATCAGTTATATCTGTCTGCGTGGAAAATAACTGTTTTTAAAAAGATGCTATTTACAATAGTATAAAATATCTACGAATTAGGAATATGCCTATCAAAGGAGTACCCCATGGGGAGAACCTTTGTGGAGAGACCTTAAATAAGATCTTAATGAATGAGAGCTCCAGCGCTTACTCTGTGTTTCGGAAGACACAGTATCACCCCAAAGATGGCAGTTTTGGGCCAGTAATTCAATCCCAACCCAAATCCTAGCTTTTTAGCTATTAATTCTGGGCAGCAGGTGCCTGGTGAGAATGGAGCTTGACACGGTGACTGAAGTTACTGTGGAAAGGTAAAGAAGGGGGCAGGAATAGTTAGTGGTCTGGGAGAGCAGGACCAGGGCTGTGGAGGAGCTCGGCCTCTGCTCGAGGAGGATGTGCAGATTTGGAAAGTGTTGCCTGTCAGTGGAGTGATGCAGTATGTGTCTGGTGTTTGCTTTAAAGTAAGTATACATGGAACGAGACTGGCCATATGTTAATAGTTGTTAATGTCCCAGGACAAGTAGTTCCTGCTTTTGTGTGTGGTTACAGATTACCATAATATAAGGGCGGTGTTTTTGTTTGTTTGTTTGTTTTTAAAGATTTATTTATTTATGCATACAATAACTGGAGTACAGGTCAGAGGTGTGGGGGGTGAGAGGATTCACCAGAGATAGAGCGGGGAGCAGAACAGGCAGATACACTGAAACACACTGCTGAGGGGAGAAGCGGGGAGGCAGGAGAGGTCTGCTGTGCCATGTGGGTCCCCTCCCTGGCCAGGGACTGAACTCATACTACATTGGCTGCAGATGCTTCATAGTGAGTTGCTTAACCCTGTGGGCCACTAGGGAGGCCCCTGTTTTTGTTTTTAACAAATTTGAATACTCCCTGAAGACTGTAGGAACACTTCTAGGTCTTCACGGTCCCTAAACCGAAATCCACTACAACAGCAGAATCAGATATCCTGGGAGGAATTAGGCCCAATATGTGAGAAAATTTGGGGGTGAATTTGTCATAGATTCATAAAAACACTAAACAATAGGAGAGCAGAAGAAGATAGTCTCCAGTAAAGGAGAGAAAGTCGTGATAAATGACGTGACCCAAATGAGAACAGTGCTCTTCAGGTCTTGATGGTTATGGATGCTGACGCCTGAGAACACACGCCATTCTGGGGTCTGGCAGGAATGTGTGACTGCGACTCT
Source organism: Galemys pyrenaicus (assembly GCA_019455555.1). Lineage (NCBI taxonomy): Eukaryota > Metazoa > Chordata > Mammalia > Eulipotyphla > Talpidae > Galemys > Galemys pyrenaicus. The sequence goes on along the minus strand of JAGFMF010011450.1, from coordinate 103,461 downwards.
GCATAGCGGGACTCTTTGTAAAGCAGTTTCTACTATGTATTTCACACAGTGAAAATTAAGCATCAAAAGAGTTGCTTTCATAAAAAATAGAATGACACAAAGATGCTTGTTGTGGGAAGTGAAAAGCAGCGTGCAGAAGACTGCAAAGGACAGAGGTGACCACGGCCCTGTCGTCGTCCCGCAGTTCGTCTGGTGGGTTTCTGAACCTACCCGTGCACCTGGCTCTTTCTTAAGAGCAAAAGGCACGTAGGCCTAGGACGAACAAGTGAAGGACATGCCAGAATGCTCACTTTTGCCTTTGAGTAAAAGCACTTTGCAGAGGGGGCCTCCCTGGTGGCGCAGTGGGTTAAGCAACACACTATGAAGCAAACCGCAGCCGCTGCAGCACGAGTTCGATCCCTGCCGCCGGCCAGGAGGGG
>JAGFMF010011450.1:74166-102992 GCA_019455555.1 Galemys pyrenaicus | reverse complement strand
CCGCTCTCTGTGGTGAATCCTCTCACCCCCCACACTTCTGACCTGTACCCCTGTGCTTGTATGCATAAATAAATAAATCTTTAAAAAAAAAAAAAAAAGCACTTTGCAGAGGTTTCTCTTTTTAGATACAGTTCCCCGTATTTTCCATATTTCCACTCTAAGCGTTATACCTCTTATAGGGAAAACTTAATCCTTTTTTTAATGGCGTAAAATATACATTGCACAAAATCCCCATCTGACCCACTCACTCATAAGGGTCCAGGTAAGGACATCCGTGGTGCTGTACAGCCACATCTCCAGGACATCGTTACCACCCCAGACAGACACTCTGTACCACGCAATAGCCATCCCCAGCCCACCCAGCGCCGCTTGACGCGTTTGCCTGCCCCAGGGGCCCAGAGGCAGGAGTGGTCCTTGTCCTTCGCGTCCCACATGCTTCGCTTAGCTTGATGGCGTCAAGGTTTATCACTTGGTAGCGCGTGCCAGAACCTCACTCTGCTTCAGGGCTGTGTAATATTCCAGCGTGTGACCCTATGAGAAACAAGCCATACAGCGTAACACTTGCTTTAAGGGACTTAGCATCGCCATTTTCTTTGTTCGTTCATCGTTGACAGATCCTGGGGCGTCTCACCTTCGTCTGTAACGAGCGATGCTCTCAGCAGCGTTGTCTTCCCGAGCCCCCGCCATCAGCCCTGTGGGGCGTGGGATCGGAGTGGAGCTGCGGGTGTGCAGGGATGCTGTGCCTGACGTTTTGAGCAACCATCAAACTGTTTTCCACGTGGTCACACCGATTTACAGCCCCACCTGCAGTGTACTAGGGCCCGTTTCTCTGTGTTCTTGGAACACCCACTCTAATGAGTTGGTGTCATTCCTTGGGGGTTTGGACGTGTGTCCTAGTGCTTGATGTTGTTTCTTGTCCCGTGCTTATTGGCCAGCGTGTGTGTTTGGAGAAGCGTCTGCCTTCCATCTTTTTGAATTGGGTGTTTGTTGGTATTAAGTTCTAGGGATTCTTTAAATAATCTGGACATTCATCCCATATTGGATATGTGAGATCTGCAAACAGTTTTCTATCCTCTGGGTTATCTTTTCACTCTCTTGATGATGTCCTTTGATGCACAGGTTTTAGTTTTGAAGTTGTCCATTTTATCTCCACTTGGCTGCCTCTGCCATGAAGATTTTCCGTCTTTTTTTTTTTTTTAAGATTGATTTATTTATTCGTGCAGGAACTGGGTTACAGGCCAGAGGTGTGGGGGGTGAGAGGAGTCACCAGAGACAGAGTGGGAAGCAGAACAGGTGGATCTACTGGAACACACTGCTGAGGGGGGCAGTAGGCGAGGCAGGAGAGGTCTGCTGCGCTTTGTGGGCCCCCTCCCTGGTCGGGGGTCGAACTCACACTGCAGTGGCTGTGGATGCTTTTTAGTGCTGAGGCTTAACCCTTTGTGCCACCAAGGAGGCACCCCCCATCTTATAATTAGTTACGTGATTTCAGCTCTTAAACTTAGGTATTCGATTCATTTTGAATTAAATTAATGTTATAAAGGAAGGAGCCAACCTCATTCTTTTACCCTTCTCACCCTTGTCAAAATTAATCGGCCATATATTATTTGTGGTTCTTGATTGGTCTGTGTGTCTGACCTTAGGACAATACCATACTGTTTTAGTTGCTGTCACTTCGTGGTGTGTTTGAAATAAGAAAGTGTGAGCCCTTTACCTTTGCTCTTAATTTTAGAAATTGTTTAGGCTACTTGGGAAACACATTAACGTATTTTATTTTTAGACATTTACTGCTTATGAGAGCGTAATTTGTAATTACTGAATTTGTACTTTCTGAATTCATTTCTCCTCTAATAATTTTCTGAAACTGACTATTGTATTTATGCTCTTCACTATAAAAGGAGCGTCCATGTGAAAACGCCATTGTGAAGAGAATGCAGTCTCTCCAGCTGGACTGTGTAGCCCTGCCTCCCAGCAGGTCAAATTCAGGTAACTTACACTCATCAAAAGTCTGTTTACTCTTTATGTATCTGCTCATCCATTCACTCTGCTCTCTGAAATACTCCTCACAACCGGAGGAGAGACAGAAGAAGCTGTAAAAGTTAACACTTGCCCTAACAGAATTTGTAATTCAGGAGTCAAGATACATATGTTCGAAATATTAAAGGGTCAGATAATCACAAAATCATAGAGTATCCTGAACTTAAGAGGCCCGATCTGTCTGGCAGGGAGACAGAGCAGGTCAGGAAAAGGCAGGGAGCACATGCGGGAATGACGTGTCCGAAGGGTCAGGGTGGCTCGATCCAGACCCACACGCAGGGCAGTGGGTCCTGGGCCCAGCGAGGGCACTTTCATCACAGCATGAGCAGAGCAAGGGTGCAGGCTGCCGATGCCACTCGCTGGCTGTCTGTGCTGGGCAGGTCACGTAACCACCCACAAACCTGGTGACTGCTCGTGCTCTGACGGTGCTTTTAAAGAAGAGAAGAACTGAGCCTCCCTGTGGCCTAGGGGTAAGTCTCAGCGCTATCACTTCTACAGCCTGAGTTCGATCCCCGGCCAGGGAGGGACCCACAGGGCGCAGCAGACCTCTCCTGCCTCCCGCTGCTCCCCTCAGCAGTGTGTTTCAGTCAGTCCGCCTGCTCTGCTCCCCGCTCTTTCTCTGGTGACACGTCTCACCTCTTGTACTTCTGGCTCTTGTACCCTAGCTTTTATACACAATTAGAAAAAAGAGAGAATAAAAGAACCCACAAGAAGCCCATTTTTCAACCACGAGTGACACCCAGGAGACACCTTCTTGTGTCCAGCACGGGGCCCTTCTGTTTCCGGCCGCTCTTCAGCTGGCACTTTGCTGTCGCTGGTTCACGCCCCGAGCTCACCGCCAGGCACTGGCGCCCACGTCGCCTGCGGGGTGGCCGCCTCCTCCCTGCCCTGTCATTCTCCAGGCCCCGGGTGCCGCTCTGAGGCGGAGACGCACCGTGGCGGTCACTTTGTATCCCCTTTTGCTTACTTCACGTTTGTCCTCAGCCACAGAGCAGCCCAGCTCTCTGCACAGCTCCCAGGGGCTCGGGATGGGCCCTGTGGAGGAGTCCTGGTTTGCGCCCTTCCCGGACCCGCAGCCAGAGGAGAACGAGCTCAGCCTGCAGAGTAAGCTCCAAGAGGAGACCAACTACCATCTCTACGGCAGCCGCATGGACAGGCAGCCCAAGCAGCAGAGCGTGGTGTGCAGCAGAGAGGAGGAGAGACGGCGAAGGGTCTCCCACGACCCCTTCGCACAGAAGAAGCCTGACAACGCCCAGACCCTGGGGCTCAAGGGCCCCGCGTACCCCAGCGCGGCCGGCCTGGGAGGTGCGTCGCTGATCAGCCAGCTCCCGTTACCGCTCTGGAGCAATGGAGTGCACAGCCCCCTGGGTTTGGGCCCAAGACCACTGGAACTGGGCACAGCAAGTTCAAGAGTCTGGCGGGGGCCAAGTGTCAACTACCCACCCAGCCAGCAGAAGACTGCAGTGCCGGAGACGGGTGCCCCGGGAAACACCCCCACCCTGCCCTTCAACTCCCTGCCTGGGAGAGGTAAGGCCCAGCAGGGGTGACCAGGTGCGGTGGGGACCCTGTCGGCCAAGGCCACTGGCTTCCGGCCCGTCCAGGTGGGGCGGGCCCAGCAGTCCTTGCAGACACGGGCTCTTCCTCCCCACCTGAGCCCGCCCTCCCGTCAGAATCCCCTTTGCCTCCAGCGATGGCGTCCCTTGCGCTCTTGAGCACGCTGTTTCCAGAGGGGAGAGGTCAGTCTGGTTGTTGTTGCCTCTTACGGAGGCCGAAGGCTCAGCTCTCTTGGCGTCTCAGCTCTTTCAGGTCAGAGTGAAAAGTGGTTCACGGGTTACTGCTAGTGGACAGTGGAGGGCTCAGCCTCCTGCACCCGTCGGGAGGTCCTACTGCGCCACCTTGCTGTGCGATTGGGCGTCCGTGCCAGCGGGGTAGTGGCCCTCCAGCATCCTGCTCTCGGTCCGCTCCGTTGGAGGGAGCTTTGAGAACACAGAACTCAACCATGTTTTCTTCCAGAGGCCAAAGTTTCTAGAAATCTACAATGAGAACATCTGAGTTTTTCCCTAAGATCTACTGGATTGCGTGTTAAACAGAATTTAAGTCAGAGTCACATGGCGGGAGGCCTTTCCTTTGTGTCTGGGAATTAACTTTTTCCTAGTGTTGCCACCACATCAATTATTTGTTCATGACTGATTAAAAAAAGGACGCTGAGGGCAAACCGCAGGGCCCCGCCCTCGGGGGCTCTTTATGTCAGGGGCTGCGGGCAGACCGCAGGTCTCCGCCCTCAGGGGCTCTTTATGTCGGGGCGGTGGGCAGACCACAAGGCCTGATGGAATTGGTTGTCTTGGACGCTGTCACTGCAGGCTGAGCCCAGCCGCACCAGACCAGACCAGACGTCTTCCCGTGTCCCTTCCAGAAGTCGCTTCCGCAGTGACGAGAGTGCAGGGCCGAGTGGCTCTGAGCGGCGGTGAGGGCGTCCACTTCAGGGAAGGACAGGAGGTCGGAGCTCCGCTAAGTGGTGGGATTGTCTGTTTCTGCCCCAGACAGTCCCACAGAGCTCTGAGTGGCTTCTCTGCACAGTAAGTGCACCAGGGGGTTCTCAGCTTGCAGATTTAGCTGATTCCTCCCCATGCTTCTGTTGTCACCGTTACCCTAACTCTGCATCGGGGTGTTCGGATCGGCCACCCGGGCAGTGTGTGTCTCTACCAGAAACAGTGTTTAGAGCAGCGTTTCTTCCTGGTGAGACAGCTCCCAGGCCCCTTCCGTTGGTTCAGAGTGACGGTTGTAAGTGAGGCCAGAAAGGGAAAGCTTGGAGCGAGTCGGCTGACCCTTCCTGGTCCCACGGTGCCACCCTGGCCGACTCTGGGCAGGCCCGTGGCCTCTCTGGCGTGCCGTGTCCTCAGCAAAGGAGGACGGTGCGGCAGCTGGGGCCGGCAGGCTGCAGACCCCACGCGTTCTCGCCTGCGCCCATCTCCCCATGTCACGCCGCTCGTGGTCTCTCCTCGCGGCCCCATCTGAGCGGGCAGCCAGCAGAAGGGCGCTGGCTGGAAAACACCACAGGGCCAGAGCTGCGGGCAGGTCCCAGCTGCCCACGCGCTGGCGGCGGCCCCTCCACCAGTGCAGAGACTGCAGTGATGGAGCGTCGGCAGCGGGGGTGGGCCGGGAGGGCAGCGTGGGCTCAGACTGGCCCTCAGGGAACGTGCAGGCAGTGGCGCGGCTGGTCCAGCTGCTGGGACTCGCTGACAGAGAGCATGTGGGAGACAGAGCTGTGGCAGCAGAGGCGCCCTGGGGCCGTCCTCGCGCAGGCGCTCCTGGCGGGGCCACGACCCGCCCCAGCCACACACGGACCTTCTGCGTGTGCACATGTGCGTCTCTCGCACCTTCTGGCAGAGAAGACCCCAGTTTCCTGGTCCTGCCTGGAGAGCACGCCCCACGTGTGAGGTGGGCCTGGGGGCCGCGGGGCGGAGAGCCGCACCGCCGCCCTCTGCAGCCCTGCCTCCTCTTCCACGGAAGTGCGCCCGTGGCCTCAGCCAGCAGCCGACGCGACGGGTGGAGCCCAGCCTGAATGTCACCACGTGAGCCACGTCGGGTCCTGGGCGAGGGCTGCGGGTGCAGGCATGAACGGGCACGGCCTCCCTCAGCACTCACACCGGGGCGGGGGACTCTGGCCGCCTGGGACCAGCAGCCGAGGATGAGCCGCATGGTGTGAGGCTGCAGGGAGGCTCGTGGGGCAGACAGACGCGAGCTGAGCTGTCAGTGACCCGTGAACAGACAGGAATGGCTTGGGGGAGGCATGATTGTCAGTCCGGGCCAGTGGAGTCCAGAGCGCGGAGAGGGAGCAGGTGGCCAAGGAGAGATGAGGGAGAGGTCAGGCCGGAGCTCCGGCTGGTGTCGGGCGCAGAGCTGAGAGGTCCAGGCTGACCCAGGACCCGCTCCGGATGCCTGGCTGCCGAGGCCCCGCTGGGAAACGTGACAGCCCTGTCGAGCTGCTCGTCCTCCTCCCTGCCCTGCCCGGCCATGCCCCTCGTCATCTTCCACGCTCTGCCTTTGTGGTGACCGCGTCGGTGGTTCCCCTCCAAGGGGAAATGCAAATACCAGAATCTCCCTTCTTAACCATCGTCAGGCTTGGCAGCGTCCAGTTCAGACACGCTGCAGGGGTCCCCGGCCTCCAGCTCTGGAACGTCGTCGCCTCCAGCTGAGCGTCATCCGCTGCTGGCTCCCAGTGCCCCCGCTGTCCGCTGTCCCCACCTCCGCTTCTGTCTGTGTGTGGGCGGCCGGGCGTCTCGCGTGGATAGAGCCGGTGTCTGTCCAGGAGCGACGCGCTCGCTGCACTTAGAGTGGCCGCCATCGTTGTGGGTGTCAGGGTTTGCTGCTTTTTAACGGCCGGATAACATTCTGTGGTGTGTAGAGACCTCACGCGGCTTTCCCTCTGCTGATGGGCGCTGGGTTGCTCTCACTTCTCGGCTCTTGTGAACACCACAGCTGTGCACACGGGTGTCTGAGTATCTTTGAGACGGAGCATAAAGGAGAAGTGGGATCACACAGTAGTTGTAGTTTCAATTTGTTGAGGAACCCTGTACTGTTCCCCACAATGGTGGTAGCACTTCACTTTCCTGCCACGTAGCCCCACGTCCTTGCCAGCGCTTGTTATCTTCTGTTTTGTTTTTATGTTTTCATAGCAGTCACCCTAGCGGATGTGTGGTGGCTCAGTCATGTCTTCAAGGAGGTGTCGAGGGGTAGCACAGGATAAGTAGCGTAACTGAAACATCTGGAGTAAGCCCCTGCCCTCGGCTGCGTTGTTTCATCCTCTCGCTTCCAGATCTGCCGTGCTCACAGCTGTGGCTTCTGTCTGTGCAGAGGAGGCTCCCAGATGCATCATCTACAACAGCAGCGGCGTGCAGGTCGGAGACTACAACTACATGGAGTTCGGTGGGACGAGCACCGCGATCCAGGACAACATGTACATGAACTTCAACACCGTGTCACCTTCCGACTACCAAGATATCTTTGGTAAGATGCCTCTTAAGGGCCTCCCTGGTGGTGCAGGGGTTAAGTCTCAGCACTGTGAAGCATCCGCAGCCACAGCAGCACGAGTTTGATCCCTGGCCAGGGAGGGACCCACAGGGCGCAGCAGACCTCTCCTGTCTCCCCGCTGCTCCCCTCAGCAGTGTGTCTCAGTGGATCTGCCTGTTCTGCTCCCAGCTCTGTCTCTGGTGAGTCCTCTCACCCTGCACCTCTGGCGTGCACCCCAGCTCTCATGCGCATAAATAAGTAATCTTTTTTTTTTGAAAGATTTATTTATGCACACAAGCACTGTGGTACAGGCTGTAGGGGCGGGGAGGTGAGAGTTCACCAGACAGAGCAGGGGGCAGAACAGGCTGATGGACTGAAACACACTGCTGAGGGGAGCAGTGGGCCAGGCAGGAGAGTTCTGCCTGCACCATGTGGGTCACCTCCCCGGCCGGCAGCAAGGGTCAAACTCGTGCTGCAGTGGCTGCGGTTTGCTTCTTAGTGCGTTGCTTAACCCACTGCGCCACCAGGGAGGGCCTATAAGTAAGTAATCTTTTAAAAAGATGCTTTTAAGGACTCGTTGACCAGAACCTGAGCTTGTGCAGTACCTGCACACAGTCACAGACTTGCTGGCAGTTTTCCTGGGGAGGGCAAGTGGAGCACAGACTGTCGCTTGAAGGGGTCACGAGTGGGCGAGTTTAATCCTGGAGCCACCAAAGAAGTGGAGGGTGTGCCAAAGGAAACGCTGGCATTCAGACGTGCTGTGGCCAGGGCACAGGCTGCGGCTGCGGCGAGCGCCCAGCACCCAGGCAGGCTTCTCCCCACCAGCATCTCTGCCGGACTCGCGTCTGCCGGGAGGGAGAGCCTTGTCTGCAGCTCACAGAGATGGCCGGCGAGCAGACCGCAAGGCACACAGCACAGTCGGCGGCTGTACGACTGAGGCATGGCCTTCATCTCTGCTCTTCCCTTACGGGGCGTCTCGGTGTGGGCGTCCCCGTGGCTCATGGCTGGATGCTGCTTCTCTCTCTTCTCGGCAGAGGACACCACGAGCGTGACTGACAAGCACCTGGACCCCGTCAGGGAGCACCTGGGGAAGCACTGGAAGAGCTGCGCCCGCAAGCTGGGCTTCACCGAGTCCCAGATCGACGAGATCGACCACGACTACGAGCGGGACGGGCTGCGGGAGAAGGTGTACCAGATGCTGCAGAAGTGGCTGATGCGGGAGGGCGCCAAGGGCGCCACTGTGGCAAAGCTGGCCACAGCGCTCCTGCAGTGCTCCAGGACAGACCTCCTGACCCGGCTGGTCCACGTCAGCCAGAGCTGACCCCAGGCGGGCCTCGCGGCAGGCAGCGGCCCCCAAGACCACGCTGCCTCGGGCCGCGCAGGGTCCTGCCTGCACCAAGCAGGTTCTCGGTCTGCGTGGACGTCACGTCTGCGCGCCCAGCCGGGGGGATGGGGATGGGAGTCCCCGCAGACCCGCCCGAAGCAGGACAGCCTGTCCTCGAAGGGCCGGGGCCCGGTGGGCTGCGAAGGGCGCGCAGGGAGGCTGGGAGGAGACCGATCTCCCGTTCACCCCACAGCCTCACCGGTCCTGTTCACTGTTTCCTGGACCTCCGCGTGAGCGGGGGCAAAAGCTTCTGAGAACTTACAGCCGTCTTCCTTACACTGCACTCTTCCGACAGACGACGCGTTCATGCCAAGAGCAGTCAGAGCCCATGTTCTCTGCACACGGTGTGTTTGGAGTCACAGCCCAGGTCACCCCAATGGGCGCGGCCCGTTCAGGTCAGACTCAGGCGCTCTGTCAGTCGCTGCAGGCCTTGGGGTTCCACGCGGCCTCGGCTCTGTGAGCCCGCTGAAGGGACTTCAAGGAGCTCTGCGGAGGGGAAGCAACCAGAGGGCGGAGATCTCAGCGCAGCTGAGAAGGTGGTGGTCACAAGGGGAGGGCTGCTGGTTGTGACAGCCCCCGGAACTCCTGGTGACGGTTCTTCCTGGTGCACGTTGCACTTTCCAGCCCGTGTGCCTTGGCGAGGGAGCGGGGCTACAGGGAATCTCGTGCCCACTGTGATGGGGGCCTCGTGCTGCCCCCGGGCGTGTCCTCCCTTCAGCCCCAGGAGCTGTGGTGTGAAGAAAGGAACAAAGCTTGAGGCTGGTAACGGTGCCTCTAGCGCCTGCCCTGTCAAAGCCCACCTGTGACCCAGGATCCGGGGAAGGACCGACAAGGCCAGAACATGGAGGTGGCCAGGACTCTGCTGGACAGAGAGGGCGGCCAGGGGCTCAGCCCCCAGGCTGCGGCAGGTCACACGGTCAGCCTGGATGCAGGAACGGCTTCGCTTCTGATGGCCGACGACAGCTGGTTCTGATTGTGCGTCTCTTCCAGCCCCAGCAGACACACCCACACCCATGCACCTTGCAGTGCGCTGTAAACAGCTGCTCACCGTGGCCCTGTTGGCATTTGGAGCGGGCAGCTCGTTCTCGTGGGAGGCCGCCCCTGCATCAGAGGCTCTGTGGACACAGGCTCGGCATGCCATCATCAACACCAGTAGCAGGGCACTGCCTGCGCCCCCGCCAGCTGAGACAGCCTGCAGATGCTGCTGGGGTTCCCGGAGGGCAGCACCGAGGCCACACCGTGGCCTGCGCGCTTGCAGCCACACCTGTCCTGGCTCAGCGCTCAGCCACCAGGCGGCCCGGGGCACGCGGACGCAGGAGAGTTGCGGGGGCAAGGCCCCCACACTGCGGGAAGGGACTGGGTGCTTTCTCAGTGTATCCCTGGTGCTTCTGTCCTAACCGTTGTTCTAAGTTCTCTAAATTCCAAAGGGATTCGCTGCTAAACAGCAAAAATGGAATGTATTATCTCTAGATTTTTGAAAATAAATCATGTACTTTGAGCCACGGGAATGATGAGTTTGTAGAGACGAGCAGCTTGTCTTCCCCACTGTCTTGGCCACGCGGGCACTGCTGTGGCTGCCCCTTCTCAGCGTCTTGCTGTCTCTGGACAGCGCTCTTGGCTTGGGGTGACAAGCCGCTGCACGGAGGCCCTCAGACGGGGCTGAGGCCTTTCCTTCGCTCTGTGCTTCCCTCCGACCCCGCCCCACCCCAAATTAGGTTAAAAAGGAGGCATGTAAAAACTCTAGTCTTAAACCGGACCGAGTTAATAAGATGGCACAGGCTCTGCGACGAGAAAAGCGAACACACTTGGCTCCAAAGAAGACCCCAGATGCCGGGACACTGCCCAGTAAGTCAGGCCACGCAGGGCCCCAGCCCCGCCCGGCAGAGGCGCTGCTGTTGTGCGGTCCCGTGCGCGGCTGCCGCCCTGCGGCGACGTTAGGCCTGGAGGAGCGGAGACGGGAGGTGTTCCCCCACAAAATGTCTCGAGTGTGTGTGCGCTCTTGAAAAGTTTCTCTAATCACGGTTATGTTAACGGAAATAGGTGTTGATAGGGTTAAGGCTTTAGCCTCTGATTCAAGGAGGCTGCCCTTGGGCTGATGCTGCTGAAGTGGCTGCTGTATCAATCCGAGGATAGGGGTGTGAAACAGAGATGGAACTCCTGCCCTCCGCCTAACAGTGGGGTCTTTCTGGGCTGCTTCCTAACCTCTCAGCCTGTTTCCTCACCTACCGGTAGGGGGCAGTAGTACACAGGTTGACGTGAGGATAAAAAAAGGTGCCTGGCACAAAAATAGTAGTTGTTATTTTTCCTAATTACACAGCACCCTCAGGCATAAAGAACTAGCTGTCAAGCGTGTACTTACATGATGACAGTAATAACTGGAAACTTCAGCACTGTTTGCTTACCAGCTAGTGAAGATGATACAGACCAGGGCTTTTAACCCTCATCATCCCTGACAAGAAACCCAGTCATTTCAGGAAAAAAGAAGGGATGTGACCCCACCAAAGATCTCTCAGAGGGTCGGAGTCGGCTGAAGTCCTGTCTGTTGCCTGCTTTTACACAGATTGGTGTGACCTGTGATAGAGGTGAAACAGCGTTTTGCCTTTTTCATACTTAGGGCAGTCCTATCTTTGTCCTTCGAGGAACTGCAGGGGCCACTGTGAGCAGTGCAAGTGCCAGAACTCTCCACAGCCCCACCCCACCGTTCTGGGGGCTGCGCCAGTGGCAAGGCCTCTGAGGGGAGATGAGGCAGTACACAAGGTGCTGTTCCTCTGAAGGACGAAGGTGCGGCACATGGGGAAGCCGCTGCCTCCAGTAGGTCAGGCCCTGGCTAAACAGCAGCCAAGACCTGCCACTTCTCTGCAGTGAAGATGAGGCAGGTGGCAGCCAGACTTAAAAGTAGCTGCTTTTTCTCCAAATCTTCAATGGCTGGTAATGTTGATAAACTTTATAAAACTTGTGTGGGCCAAAGAAAACCAGTAGAGGTGAAACATAGAAATTACCATGGCAATCACTGTAAGTGCGGCTTGTGGGGGCGGCAAGTCCTGGGGGCTGGGCAGGCGTGGTGCCACCTGCTCCAGAAGCCTTTCATCCTGCAGGCTGAACCTCTGTCCCCTTCAGCGTTCACTTTTTGCCCCCTTCCCCTGGACCCTGGCGGCCAGCACTCGACGACTGACGCCTTCAGGACCGCTTATGAGCAGAGTCACACGGTGCCTGGCCTCCTGTGTCTGGTGCACATCACTGAGCACAATGTCTCACGGATCCTCCAGGTCACAGCCTGCATCAAAAAATCTCCTTTTCAAGGCTGAATACTATTCCACACCCTGACAGCTGAAAGTCGTAGGTGTGCATCTTACTTATACGATCCTCCTATGGACAGCTGGGGTCCCTTCCCCCTTCTGGCTATCAAAAAGACTGCTGCCATGCACGTGGGGGTGCGGACATCTCCAAAGTCCTGGTTCCGGTTCTTTGGGGCATGTACCTGGGGGCGCAACTGCTGGCTCACGTGGTCCCTCCACTGTGGTTGCTGGAGGAACCGTCCTATTGTTTGCACACAACCGTCGTGCACACATCTGACAGCTTGACGGTTCCTCGGGACGGGACAATACGGCCGCATCGCTGCCACCCCCACGACAGCGCAGCGGTCCCGCTCCGTGGCCGCACGCGCCTTCCTGGGCTTAGTGGAAGCCGTCCCGGTGCCCATGCGGAGGTGTGGCCAAAACAGCAGAATCAGCGCAGTGCGACTCACTGCACCCCGGTTGCTCCGCCGCGCCTGCCTTCGGGCGTGGAGGGCCGCGGCCCGGGCGCAGATCAGGAGCTGCGCATGCGCGCTCGCGAGGCGGGGCGGGGCTTGCGGGCCCAGGCGCTGGTCGGGCTCGGCGCATGCGCTCTGCGAGCTCTGGGCGGTGGGACCATGGCGGCGGTGCTGGGCAGCCTGTCGTCTGTGCGGCTGCGACTTCTCCTCTCGGCGCTGAGGCCGGGGGTTCCCGTCCCCCGGCCCGAGCCCTTGGCCGCCTTCGGGTAATGACGCCCGCTCCCTTTGGGGGCCTTCGCGTCAAGTCGCGGGCTGGGGGGCGGCGGGAGGGCGAGCGCTGGCCGCGGGCTGCACTGGGGGGGTCGGGGCGCCCCGTCGGGTCTCTCCGCACCCCGGGGTGCGGTCTCGTGCGCCCGATCCTCGCATCTCACCCCGCCCGGGGCTGCGTGGCTGTCACCCCTGAAAGCCGCGGGCCCAGCCCCCGAGTTTTGTGTTCGCTGAAGGGACGTGCAGGAGTCTCCTGGGGACCCGGGAGGACCCGGCCCGAACGCCCGACGGCTCTGGGCCGGGTCGGTGCGGAAGCCGGGGGCCGCCTCTCCCCTGACGGTGCCCCACTGGTGGAGACGGGGCGCCGGCCTCCGGGAGCGCCCGGAGAGGAGCCGGCGCCGCGCGGACACTGCCCTGGCGGTGGCGGACACTGCACCTCGTTCCAAGTGAAGCTCCCGGTGGAAACTTCATTGGGAAAAAGGACAGAGGGAAAGTGTCCAGCTGTGCATGTCGTGCTTGGCTAGTTCTTGAGCTTCATACTTGATTGCTTGAAATTTTTTTTAAACACTTTTTTAAAAAAAGATTTGTTTATTTCTGCATAGAGAACTGGGGTGCAGGCCAGAGCTGCGGGTGAAGGGGTGGTGGGAGGATTCACCAGAGACAGAGTGGGGAGCAGAACAGGCAGACTGACTGAAACACACTGCTGAGGGGAGCAGTGGGTGAGGCAGGAGAGGTCTCCTGCACCCTGTGGGTCCCCTCCCTGGCTGGGGATCGTGGCTGCAAGTGTTTCATAGTGTGTTGCCTAAACTCCTGCACCCCCAGGGAGGCCCCTGAAATTCCTTTTTATTTTAGAACTTGTTGGAGATTTTCAGAACTGTGTTACACAGGTAGACAAATAAGTCCATCCACAGCTATATAAGTCAGCACTGAAAAAAGGCAGTGTGTCCAGTTTCCTGTTTGGAGAGAGATTGGAAATAAAGGTTTCTGTGGCTGTGCCAGTATCAACATGATGACAGGTTATGTAATGGTGGCAGCGGGCACTCTCCTACGTACCTCAGAAAACAGGTTTCCCCAGGGATTCTGAACTGTCCTGAGGTTGTGATTCCAAGGGGCTGGGAGTGAGCGGTGGCTCTGGTTAATCCTGAGGGCAGGCTGGGCCGCCCAAGCACACAGCAGCACCCTTGCAGGGACAGGCTCCCCACCGCCCAGCGTCTGGAGCTGCCCGTCGGTTTGCTTGGAATGCTTGCCTCCTCGTATTTCATGATCCTCTGAGTGGCTTGTCCAGAGCCACGGCAAACACGCCTTTCCTACCTGCACTTGTCTGTCGTATGTAGTTGCTAGTTCGCAGGCCCTGACAGCCCTGTGGAAATCTGGTTTCCGAGGCCAGCCTTGGCATGCTCTGCAGAGAATCCCAGTGCAGTCGACGCCCGCCAGCAGGCGGTGTGTGTGGCCACCCTAGACGGGAGCCCGTCAGGGCTCTGTTCAGCCACGAGTCTGCAGAGAAAAGCGTGGCCTCTGGCTTTCAAATGGCCTTTTGGGCGCCATGTCCTGCAGAATTGTCATGAGGATTTGAAACAACGAGTGTAAGAGGCTTGGGACATAACGCAATTTCGTCACTAATAGAGTTAGTGACACAGACGTGACTGTCCACTTACTAACACCGCGTAAAGGGCATGAAAAGCCATCAGGTTTCATCAGCTCCAAGCCTGGGGTTGCCCATCCTTGACCTTGGCTGAGGCTCCTTCGGGAGAGCTGAGCAGGAGGCAGAGGTGAGCGCGTGAGATCCAGAGATCACGCCGGACTCTGAAAGTGGGCGTATCTCATGAGGTGCCCCGTTTTTATTTCTGGGCAAAGCGCCTGAGTGCCCAGGCGCCGGCTGGGACACTTGGTGCTCGTCCTGATTTTGCAGATGCTGGCGTGACACCAAAACCCTGGCCCCGGCGCCTCGGGCTCCTGGGGGTGGCAGGAGCTCAGCGTGGTGTGGGCCACCCAGTGGTGCGAGGGCAGCACTCAGCGAGCACATCACATGACAGTAGTTTCATAATGGTGCACAGTTCAATGATTAACTCGTTTGGGGCTAGCTTATTTTCCCTGCACTGTCAAATCTTTACCTCCCTCCACAGTAAACGCTCCTCTTTGAGGGGAGCAGCCCGGCCCCTTGGACGTGTGCTGCTGGCCGCCGAGGTGCCTGACTGTCTTCCCTTGCCCGGAGTCCAGGCGCGGCCCCACGACGGCCAGGCAGGCCACCTCGGGGGGCGGCAGAGGGGCTGCCAGCTGCGCGCCCTTCTTACACACTGCTTTTGAAAGGGGTGAGATTAACCCCTTCCAAGAATTATCTCTCTGGAGTTGTTCTCCACCTTGGTTACCTGCTGGAGTCTCCTGGGAATTAAAGACAAACAACAACAAACCCCAGATGCCTGGATCCCACCCCGTACACTTTGATTTCATGGCGCCTGGCAGCTAAAGCTCAGGGAGGCTCTATGGTCGCAGTCTAAGCGTGACGCCTCCCGTCCGGCGGGAGTCAGGGTGCGCCGCGTGGAAGGTGGGCGCGCGTCTGGCTGTGGGTGAAGCTGCGGTCCGGTCTCCGCCTTCTGGTCTGCTGTCTTCTGAGGGCTCCTGGATGCACTGGAACAGAAGCGCTGTAGTGGTTGCGGTGACCGTCCGTCTCTGTGCGGCCAAACCACCCAGCAGCCGTCGTTCTGTTTATCGCGGTGACGCTGCTTCACGAGGCCTTGTAGGTTTTTGCAGACGGGCTCACACCTGTTCTGTGCGTGACCCCTGCCCCATGCACCCACAGCCCTCCCCACTCCCTCCCGCCCTGTGCCTACCTGTCCTGCCTCCCCGTCCAGCGGCCTCAGTTCTACAGTGCGTTTAAAGGGTTTATTCTGGTTTAGCTTAGCGAGTTCCCTTAGTGTGTGTTTGTGCCACATGTGAGTGAAGCCGTCCAGTCTTGTCTTCTCCTGCTGTCTTGCATCACTTGGCACATCCCCCTCCGTCCATAACTCAGGTATTTTTAAAGATTTATTTATGCACATAAGAGCTGGGGTACAGGCCAGAGGTGGGGGGTTGGACAGGACTCACCAGAGACAGAGTAGGGAGCAAAACAGGCGGATCAGCCGAAAAACACTGCTGAGGGGAGCAGCAGGGAGATGGGAGGTGCTGCAGTGGCTGCGGATGCTTCATCATGCTGAACTTAACCCCTGCACTGCTGGGGTTAAGAGGGGCCCTCCATTTTTTTTTAATAAAATGTTTTAATCTTTGAAATTGATTTGCTTTTGATTTACTTCAAAAATCAGGCTGGGCCTGACCCAGTCTGCACTGCTTGTTGCTTCTGAGAAGTGGTGCTGGTCAGCTGTCCCCAGTCTGGAGAGTGGGCAGGGCCTGGCAGCCTTGATGCGGAACCGTGGGTGGGCCGGCGCGGGCCGCCATGACCGGGCTCCAGGACCTTTCCCCTGGGCCTTGCCGCACGCAGCACCTCCGCCCATCCTGCCCCGGCTCCGCTGACCAAACGAGGCCTTGCTGCCACACGATCCCCGCCCCCAGGCCTCCAGCCGTGCTGGAGACGCCTCCCTGCCAGTCTTCTGTGCGACGTCCCCATCTCGGCGTTCACCTCGGACCTCCCCACCACGCTCCAGACGACCCGCCAGCCCGGTAGCCTCTGCCCCAGCAGCCCTCCCTGCGCCGCGCACCCACGCCCCGGAGAAAGAGACAGTGGGGGGTCAACCAGATGCAGCAAGTGCAGAGGGAGCAGAGTCTGCGCAGGGGACATCTTGGAGTGACCGTGGCAGGAGTCCCTGGGGAGCTCTGGGCTCTGGAGAGACGCAGACAGCAGCCCTGCACCCCGAGTACCCACGACTCAGCCGAGCCTTGGGTGTGTCTCTGCCCACCCTTTTCTTGGTGGGTGGGTAAGATGAAACCGAAAGAGGAAGTGACCGCGTGTGTCCCCAGAACTGAGCGGGGCAGAGACCGGGTAGGGGGACAGGCGGGAACAGGAAGCCTTGTTTGTGGTGGACTCGTTGCGCTGCCGGGCCTGGCAGGCCACGGTGTCCCTGCACGGCCCCCACCCTCCGGCGCCGCGGGGCTGCTGGCTTTGACCAGGGCCTCTGCTGCTGCTGGTCGCCCACGCAGCGGCTGCGGATCGGCTGGGCGCGGCAGAGCAAGAGTCCTCCGCAGAGCACCTGCCGCTGCCATCAGGACACCCAGCAGGCCCCAGACTCGCTCCCGCAAGACCACGCAGGAGCGTGCCCAAGGCCCCGGCCTCCTGCAAGGGCACTTGGCGCTAACCCGTGACATCTGCGGAGGTGGCCGGCACAGCGAGGCAGCGTCCCCGTCCCCGAGGGGCCAGGCGCACCCGCCGCCTCACCCTCGGCCGGTGCCAGGGCAGCCAAAGGCCGGCCTCTGCCTGCCCAGCGCGTGACAGCTCCGGGTCACAAGTGTGCCGCTGCCCTCCTCGACCGCGCGCCTGGAGCCCTGGACTTGCAGCGGCAGAGCTCAGGGCCCGCCCCACGAACGTGCAGGGACTGGCTGGAATCAAGGGCCACTGGAGCCGGGCTCAGCCTGCGGAGGGGGGTACCGTGATGTGTGTGTGGGGGGCGGTGGCCCTGACCTCGGTGCCTCCCTGGCCCGCGATAGCGGGAGCCCCGAGCCGGCGGCGCTTGCAGACAGCCCAGAGCCCCCATCCGGAAGGAGGTGACAGCTCCTGCCCTGTCAGGTCCAGAGAGTCAAAAGCGAGTCCGCTGGCCAGGAGACCCGAGGGGGCGCGGAAGCGCGTGTTGGGGCGTCCTGCCCGTCACCTGCTGCTGACCAGCCCCGGTTCTTCTCTTGCAGCACTTCGGTGACCTCCGCCAGCGTGGCTGTGAACGGCGTCCAGCTGCACTACCAGCGGACGGGAGAGGGCGAGCACGCCGTCCTGCTGCTGCCCGGGATGCTGGGTCTGCGCTTTTCGCTGTTCGGGGGCTGCTCTCGCGAGTGCGGCTGGGCGCCCGCCCAGGGCAGGCCCCTGTGCCGAGCGTCCGCTAGTGCTGTGTGGGGCGCCCCGGCGTGGAGGCCGGTCTGGACAATGTAGTCAGCCCTCCGTGCACGTCTTCCTCAGGCCCCCGGTGCCCTCCACGGCACGCTGGGAGGATGGCAGGCCGGGGGTGGGGAGAAGGGGTGATGGGGTAGGCGGAGGAGGAGGAGAAGGAGGAGGAGGAGGGGCAGCAAGTGGTGGAGCCGCCCCTTAGCGCAATGAGCGCCCTCTCTGCCGCCTGTCGTGCTGGTGTGTAGTAAATTAAAGAGCAGGAACACAACTCAGGTCAAAGCCCTCTGAGAACCAGAGTCAGTGTCCTGGCCGTCCTGGGGGCAGCCAGGCCTGCACCCCCTGGGGCAATTTTGTTCTGTTTTTGATTTAAATAACCCCAGTATGTGCTTGTTTGCTTATGATTCTTTGTTTTCAAAGTAAAGTGCTCGGACCATGCAGGTCCCCGCTGGGGCAGCCTGGTTGCTGTGGCCCTGCTGCCGCTGGGAGGCGGCCTTGTTGGTGCCCGGGGCACCATCTGCAGCTCCTGGCCGAGCAGGACTTGTTTTCCATTGCTTTGGTGCTGCCTTAGCTCCCGACTTCATGCCCCCGCCCCAGGCCCGCCCTCGGGCTCACATCCTGTGACCGGTCCTGAAAATGATTTTATGTCAGGCTCAGTGTTCCGGCACCAGTCTTCAGACATGCAGCGTGGGCCACCTTGTGCTGGGCTGGCCCTGCCAGGCACGCCCGCCGGCCCCAGAACACGCCCTGCTTGTCAGCGCGTGCTGCTGTCCACTGTTCTCAAAGTGCCAGCGTGGTTCTTCCCTCTCCGTCCTGCCTCCCTTCACTGTGGTTTTTAGTTTAATTTTCTGGTGTCTTATCATAATGAGAAAATAAAGTCGTCAGAGCTATGCACTTTAGCTTAATAAGAAAGCATCTGGGACTTTAGAATTCTGCTTTGGGTAACTTAGACAAAATGTCATAAATTTGTCTACAGATATTTGGGTCACTCTCATTTGTAACAGTCATTTATAAAATAAAAAAGTAATAACGTAAAAGTGTGTAGTGCTAGCACGTATATTTCTGCTCAGTTTCAAGAATTCTCGTATTTACAAAACGAGCCTGAGCTGAGGTGAATGAAAGTGCTGTAATCCCAGGACCCAGAAGCATCAGGCCTCGGTCCTTCTCCCCGTCGCCGCTAGAGGGAGCCAGGGCGGGTCTGCGCTGCAGCCGCGGGTTCCACCCGAGGCGCGGGGGTTACTGGCTGGCCTCTGGTCTGGGTAGCAAGTCACTTTGTTTAGAAATCGTGGCTGTTTGTTTTTACCGTAACTGTCTAAACAGTGAACGCCTTCACCTGAGGGTAACCAGACGTCTGTTTTAGGATGTGGAGAGACGGACTTTGGACCGCAGATTAAGAAGCTCAATAAGGAGCTCTTCACGGTGGTGGCCTGGGACCCTCGCGGGTACGGCCGGTCCAGGCCCCCTGACCGGGATTTCCCCAGGGACTTCTTCGAAAGGGACGCCAAAGACGCCGTGGACCTGATGAAGGTGGGCGGGTCCCTGGAGTGGGGCTGGCCGACTGGTCCATTTGGTTTCCATTCCTGCAGTGTCTGCAGGAGACTCCGCTCAGAGAGTGGTAAGGAAGGGGTCGGACCCGCTGACGCAGAGACGCCGCCAGGCCGCTGAGGCACCACTCTGGCCAGTTCCATCACACGCGTGTGCCGAGGGCTGGCGCTGGCGGAGTCTGGACTTCAGAGTTCTGCTTTGAATGCTGGGACCAGATGTCGTGGGTTTCTCTGCAGACACTAGAGCTCTTATTTATAACACCTACTTTGAAAAAGAAAAGGGTACTCAGAAGCATGTAATACTGTTTATGATGTGTATTATTTTCCAACTGACTGTTTCATCGAATAGTTTGTGAAGTGGATGCTTTTGAGTCAGCAAACTTATGTTTATCTGTCTTTAATGGCCATGCAGTATTACAGAGCAGGGAGAGGGGCACCCCAGCACCCCCAAACCTGCCCTCTCTAAGTAGGTTCTGCCGTCCGCCGCATCAAGATAAACATAGGAGGTTTCTAATGGAAAAGAACTTTAATAGTTAGTGTGCAGTACAGAAAAGACAAAGAATAGTTTCTAAATCAAGCATCCAAAGTTACCATCCCCTCGTGGGTAAAAGTCCAGCCAAACAGGGTTGGCCCGAAAGCTGCCACAGTCTAAAACTTCTTCTGGCAGGGACCCACAAAAAGGGTCAGAAGTAGACAAATCTGGAAGGAAAAGAGCAAAATCAAAATCAAGATAAAAACTGCTGCTGTCCCCTCCCCACGGGTCTCTCACCCGCGTCTGTCCCGGCCAGTCCAGGACCCAGAAGCAAGTGCAGCTTCTTCACGGGTCTCTGCTCCACGTGCCTCCTCCAGGCTCCTCCTGGCTCCCACCCTGCCTCCTTCCCTCTCCCTCTCCGTCTCCTCTCCAGCTTCTCCTCCCTGCTCAGCTCCACCCTGCCTTGGGTCGGGCAGGGAACCCCGAACCTCCCTTTCGCTGGGGACCCCCGTCTACAGGAGGATTCTGCTCTGTAGATGCTCTGTGTCTATTCACCTGTCACCTAATGATGACAAAGCTGAGAAAAACTCAGGCTTAAGCCGACGTATTGTGACTGAAGAGCAGCACGTGGCCTGCAGGTGTCTGCGCACTCTGTGTTACTTCTAAAGTTTGGTTTTTGTTTATGCACGTAAGAACTGAGGTGCAGGCCAGAGGTGGGGGTGAGAGGATTCCCCAGAGACAGAGTGGGGAGCAGAATAGGCGGGTCGACTGAAACACACTGCTGAGGGGAGCAGTGGGAGACAGGAGAGGTCTGCTGCGCCCTGTGGGTCCCTCCCTGGGGTCAAACTCGCACCGCAGTGGCTGCGGAAGACCCGCAGTGCTGCGACTAACCCCAGCGCCTCCAGGGAGGCCAGGGCATTTTATTTTAGTTCGCCTGTTCTCAGGGTTATGGACGCTGCTGTTGTGCCGTCCTGGGGTCTCTTGGTGCCCGCACGTGAGCATCCATATGTGTGGAGGCCGGCCGGGCTGCAGGACAGCAGGCGCTAGCTGACCTCAGTGCCGGCTCTCCCGGTGCCCCGTCAGCAGCTCCCGGCGGTGCTCCCTTTTGCTCCCGCCCACCATCACTGTCCATGCCCATCAGAGCTGGGCTGTCCTGGGCCGGTACACCCGCTCCCCCCACACTCTCTCGCAGCCTCTTCCACTCCTCAAGCCCTGGCTCACCACCCGGGCAGCCTCGGGCTTCCGCTCGCTGCCGTGGCGCTGTCAGCCGACCAGGGGCCTGTGCCCAGCCCCAGCCCTGCCCTGCCCAGCGCCTGGAGCCGGTGCAGCCAGGGCCGTGCGCTCACGCCCAGTGGTCTGCGGGACAGCCCTGCCAGGCGGCACTGACCAGAGCGCTTCTGTCGCCCAAGGGTGGGCCGTGGTCTTCAAGCTCTTCGGGCCTTCGGGTCTACCGCTGCGGGCCGCGGAGCCGCTGGAGTTCGGCCTGCAGCTCACGCCGCTGTGCTTGTCCAGGCGCTGCGCTTCCCCAAGGCCTCGCTGCTGGGCTGGAGCGACGGCGGCATCACCGCGCTCATCGCCGCGGCCCGGTTCCCGGCCTACGTCAGCAAGATGGTCGTCTGGGGCGCCAACGCCTACGTCACGGACGAGGACCAGCGCATCTACGAGGGTAGGCCGGGGCGCTCGCGGCTTCTCTGCGGCACTGACGCCGAGACTCGGGGGGTGCGAGGAGTGGGGGTTGCGAGCGAGGCGGGCGCATGGGGCACCACGTCTGAGGGCACCTCGCACTCGAGCACGATTCAGGGACTGCTGTGCCCTTCACCTCTGGAGGTTGTCCTGTCAGCTTGTCTTTGGGGTTCCAGAGAGGTGCGAATGCGGCCCCGCCTGTGCTGTGCACGCCCCCAACCTGCCACAGCTTCTGATATCTGCCCCAGACGCGCCCTCAGGTCCCGTCCGCCCCTCCTCCTCCATCCCGGCCTGGCCCCAGGGCGCCGGAGCCCTGCAGTGGCCGCGGGCTGTTAGTGGCCGCGCTGTGGGGTTCAGGTGCTGCCTGGGGTGCGCAGCTTCAGCCAACCGCCCGCACTGAGGGCTGGCGGGGGTGAGGGGTGCGGGGCTGGGGCTCCGCCTGCGTCCACCAGCAGCTCTCCTGGTCGTCTGTTTGTGCTGCAGGCTGATCCGCCCCAGCGGTCAGGACAGGCGGGAGCCCGCGCTCGGGCTGCGCAGCGACTTTGGTCCTGCTCGTGGCCCAGCGCCTCACTCCCGGCCTTTGCAGCGGCCACCGCAGACCGGAAACCCGCCCTCGCCCGCGGCCCCAGCTGTTGGCGGTCTGCGTGACTCTGGCGCGCTGCTGAGGGGAGCAGAGTCCGCGTCTCTGCGGCCTTCCTGTGCGGCGAAGGGGGGTGAAGAGCTGCGGGAATCGGCTGGCGAGTCTGATGCAGGTGCCAGCCCAGCTGCCGCCCCGAGTGCCCTCGTAACGCCCCCGGCTGTCCTCGCGACGCCCCCGCACGCGCCCCTGGCTCTGTCCGCTGTGGCGCGAGCCTCCCACTCGGCCTCAGGCCCCTCCCTCCTGTCGCCCAGGCCCGGATGCCCGAGTGTCCCCGTGCGCCCCACCTCGCTGGCGTCCTCTCCTCGGCCTGTGAAGGCTGCGTGCCTCCTCCTGTGGACAGCCGCGTCCCTCACTCGTGGCCACTGCCGCGCCGCCTGTCCTTCTCCCCCTCCCCCAGCCCCGGCGCCGCCCTCTCGGGCTGCCTCCCGCCCTCCTGCAGCCTGTTCGGCCAGGTCCGCCGGCCCTCGGGTCCACGCCGTGGTTGCTGCCCGGGAGATGGGCGTGAGGCCGTGAGCGCCGCCCGCGGTGCGGTCAGGTGGTGGGGCGGCCTCCGGTGAGGGCTGCAGAGGCCGCTGTCTCCTCCGGGCGCGGGCCTCAGTGTCTCCCGCTGGCCACGGGGGTTCAGCGAGGTCAGCGCGATCATCTTTCCAAAGGGCTGTTTTGGGTTTCATTGATTTTTTTTTTTTTTCCAATTCCGTTGTTTCTGCTCTTGACTGTTTTCTTCCTCCTGCTTACTCCCGTGGGGTGGTCTCTGAACGCCTACTCTGTTGAGCCGAAGCCGAGACTGGACGCAGAAAGTCCACGTCCCCTCAGGCGCTGAGTGCTGTGGGTGCCCCTCCGCGCCTTGGCTGCATCCTGCAAGACCGGCGTTGCTTCCTCTGGTACTCTGGCAGCCCCTCTCTGCGGGGCTGCTCAGAAGCGCACTGCTTCACCGGCTGCAGGGCCTCCCCTGTACTCCATTATGGTCTGGCGCCAGCACGCCCGAGCACGTCTCCATGATTCCGGCAGACGGCCCAGGAGGAGGCCTGAAGCCCTCAGCTGCTTTTTCAGGCTTTTATTATCAGAAGCGACCAGGCCCACGGCAGGCAGGAGCCGGGGCCCAGGAGGCTACAGGCTCCCAGCCCCAGCGCATGTTCGCCCTCGGCTGCGGCTGCTACTGCGGCTTTCCCTCTCTCTTTCTTCTGCTTTGCTTGTGCTCTTCTCCCTGCTCTGGCCTCCCCTCCTCTGCTTGTCTTCCGCGGGCGTCCTCGTGACGCCGCCCATCTAGGCCGTGTCTCAGCCCAGGTACGCCCACCTGCACATGCCCACTCGGGCCTGCGTGCAGGACGCAGGTGTCCATTGCCACGCCAGTGGCGGAGGGCGGAAAAGCCCGACACGTTTCCCTTTGCCCAACACACAGAAGCACAGCGCGTGGCCAGCCCTCCCAGAGCTCTGTGCCCTGGCAGCCGGCCGGGTGCGGGCGCGGGCTGCGGTGGGCATTGCAGCTGTGCGGATGCTGGCAGGCAGGCGAGGGGACGCCCGCGGCCCCCGTGTCCCCGCCGGCTTCTGTCAGCTGGTCTGTTCGGACAGAACCCTCTGTGTCTGTCCGTCCGAGTGCTTTGTGTGTCCAGAGCCCAGGAGCACGTGGCCGGCGCTCCGTTGCGTTCTCCTGTCAGGGTCACTCTCCTGCCACGGCCGGCACGCGCTCCCCGGCAGCGTTGGGTGCCCGGTCTGGGCCTTCGGCCACCCTGACTCCAGCAGGCCAGAGGGCGGGGAGTGCAGTCTGGTGGGGGAGTTTGCGCCTTCCTGCCGCTGCTGCGTGGCTGAGAATCCGTGGGTGCCTGCGCACCAGGGTTGTCCTGCAGTACCCTCGTCTGTGTCTTCGCTTCCTTTCCTTCACGTAGATTTCACTCTCTCACGTGTGGTGCCTGCGGTCGGGTGCTCAGCGGTGCCTCGCAAAGAGCAGGCGCCCACGGCCGGGTCTCCGCCCCCGCTCCGAGCCAGACTGCAGTTAGTGGCTGCAGCTTGGTTGGGCGATCTGCGCCCAGCCCCTCGCTGTTCCTCTGCTTTTACGGACAGCACTTCCGGACTTTGCGTTAGGAGCGGTTGCAACTTTTTTTCTTTCTCATTGACCTGGTGAATTTTGCTTGGTTTTACACTTACCGGCAAGTCGTCGGTTTCCTTCCTCAGCTTTCGCTCTCCCATCTCCGACGCGCCTTCCGCAGTCACAGCTCTCGTCCCAAAGTGATTCTGGAGGTTCTTCAAGGGCAGCTGTGGTCCTCAGCTCAGTTTCTCCCGAAGAATGTCCTCACCCGCCCTGGCGCTTGGCAGAGCGTCGCCGTGCAGGAGTGTCAGTGGACACTGTCTCTGGACAACCCATCTCCGCCCGCCCTCGCGCTGGCCTCGGCGCCTCTGCCACCCATGCTCCTCTCCCACGTTCCTCTCCGGGGCACCCACTTGGCGTCTGCGTCCGAGAGTTCCCCCTTCCTGTTGATGTGTGCTCTCCTGTTGATGTGTCCTCTCACATCTGCATCCGAGTGCGCTTTTCCTCCTGCTGGCCCCCTTGGCTTCTCTGGCTTTGGTCTGAGCATCTGCCAGTTCTGGGGTGCCCCGACCGGCCGCTCCCCCACGCCCCACATGCTCCCGCCCCTCCTCCTGCAGGGCTGGGTCTCGGCCTGTCTTTCTGCCTGGCCGTCTCTTGTTCGTCATCTTGTCTCTCCGGGGTGTTCTGCGTGTATGTGTCCGGCTTTCTCTACCGACTTTCTGGTTTTTCACAGCTGGGCTAAGATTCTGTTGCTGTGACCCCTGAGCAGGAGCGATGATTTGCTGACTCTGAGTCTGAAAACAAGCAGGGCGGAGCGTGAGCTGGGCGCACCCCTCCTCAGGGGGGCCCCATAGGGCAGCTGCGGGGAGCTGGGTGCGCCACCCCTCAGGGGGACCCACAGTCATTGGAGGTTGGGCCATTTCCATTTCCACTCCCCCAGGAAGCTCAGGGGCGGCTCCACCCCACCGGCCAGCAGTGTCGTTTCCCCCCAGACAGCCCTCCTTTTGCGTAGTCTCCCCACTCTGCTGTGTTTTCGGGGTTCTCTCACACACACACACGTGATGCACTGTGAACATTTCGTTCCTCTGCCGCGAGGCCTTTCAGCCGTGGGTCTGCCACCCACCAGGTGGACATTCTGCTGCTTGTCTTTGTGCCCTCTGCTGGCCTCTCTCTCCCTCCCGTGCCATCTAACTCCTGCGGCCACTGGCCGGCTTCCCTGCACCCTGTGCGGGCAGCCCCGCCCCGCCCCCACTCCCACTCCCACCGGCGGCTTCTCTGGTCTGTGATGGGCTCGCCTCCCTGTCCAAGGCACTTGTCCTCCCTGGAGGCGCTTGTCGCTGTGAGCAGCATATTTTCTCCGCCCGTCGAGTCCATCCCCAAGCCTCACTGGGCGCCTGCCAGATGCCTGGCCGTGTCCAGCGCTGGGTGTGGGCTGGCTCGGGTGGGTGCCCGGCTCCTGTGCCCGTTCCCTGTGGGGCGTCTCCCGGCAGAAGCACCGGTGCAAGCTCTGCCCGAGCCACACCTGGCCTGCGCGCGGCCGAGAGTCGTGACCCAGTGCTTGAGAAATGCGGAAGACACCGGCTCAAGCAGTTGGATGTATTCGTGCCTTCATTTTTTTTTAAGATTTATTTTTATTTATGCATGCATGCAAGAGCTGGGGTGCAGGCCAGAGGTGCGGGGCTAAGAGGACTCCCCAGAGACAGAGCCGGGAACAGAACAGGCAGATGGACTGAAACACACTGCTGAGGGGACCAGCGGGGAGACAGGAGAGGTCTGCTGCGCCCTGTGGGTCCCTCCCTGGCCGGGATCGAACTCAAACTGCAGTGGCTGTGGATGCTTCATAGTGCAGTGCATAACCCCTGTGCCCCCAGGGATGCCCTTGTTTATGCGTTTTAAAGGTGATATTTGCAGTGATTTCCTTTCCAAATCCTGAAGCACCTGTAATAGAGTTCGAAGTTAGTCGTCAGCCTTTAACACACACTCTTCCTCAGCAGAAAGCAGAATGGACAACTTGTGCACATGCCTCAGAGGAGCTGCGTTCAGAAGAGCCCCACTCCTACTGAGCTGGTCCACACTAGAGGAATGCCTTCTTTTCCTTGATCCCTTTGTTAATGCAAAAGCATTAACTACAGCTCTAGTTCCTTCCCTTGGTGAGAATTCACTGCGTGCCAGGCCTGGTCTACATCCCGCCGACAGGGTGGGGAACCAACAGAGCCAAGCCCTCGTGTGGGGGCCTACTTCCCAGTGGGGCCGCGGCCCAGGTCGGAGAAGGGAGAAACCCCAGGGGGCGGGGCTCGGAGCCCGCCAGCAGAGGAGCGTGGGCTGGAAGGTCCAGCCCACTGCCAGGAAGCAGCGGAGGGAGCTCGTGAGGTAAGACCGGCCCTGCCCCTTCTGTCTTCCAGGCATCCGCGACGTTTCCAAGTGGAGCGAGAAGACGCGGAAGCCCCTGGAAGCGCTGTACGGCTTTGACTACCTGGCCAGGACCTGCGAGCAGTGGGTGGACGGCATAGGGCAGTTCAGGCACCTCCCGGAGGGTAGGTCTCGGAAGCGGCCGGGCGTCCTGGCCAGGGGGGCTGGGGCCCCGGAGCTCCGGAGCCCTGGCGCTCGTGCGCGCCTGCGGCCTGGTGCGCGGTCACAGCAGCGCGGTGGGCTGGCCGCCTCGCGGGCGAGCTGCGTGTGGCGCAGCTGCTGTGTGTCCCCCGCGGCCGGTCTTCCTGTGTGCGCACCACAGCCATTCTCCATAGCCCCAGCCGCTGCGCCCGCCTCCAGGGGGAGCGGGAGAGCACGACCCGCGGCGCGCCCACACCCCTGCACAGCGCCGCCCTGCTGCCGGACAGCAAGGGGCTTGGTGGGGCTGCAGGCCCAGCAGGGAGCCTGGCGGGCGCCGCCCCAGGACCACCTGCTGGCCTCAGCTCGGCAGGCGTCTCCCTGTCGTCACCAGCACGATCCAGCTTCCAGCAAGAATCGGCATCTTGAAGAGAAAGTCTGTCCAAGCTTGCTTTTATTGCTATTTTATGTTAGTAATAGATTTTTTTAAAAGATTTATTTATTGATGCACACAAGAGCAGGGTACAGACCAGACTCGCGGGAGGTGAGAGGACTCACCAGAGACAGAGCGGGGAGCAGAGCAGGCGGATCGACTGAAGCACACTGCTGAGGGGAGCAGCGGGGAGCAGCGAGGTGACAGGAGAGGTCTGCTGCACCCTGCGGGTCCCCCCCTGGCCGGGGATCGAACTCGCGCTCCTGTGCCGCGGATGCTTCACAGTGCGGCGCTCAACCCGCTGCGCGGCCCAGCAGTAGACTTTTGTAACTTCCAAAAGCGTGGCGGGCAGTGAGGAGCTGTCTCAGCGCTTGGAG
Source organism: Galemys pyrenaicus (assembly GCA_019455555.1). Lineage (NCBI taxonomy): Eukaryota > Metazoa > Chordata > Mammalia > Eulipotyphla > Talpidae > Galemys > Galemys pyrenaicus. The sequence continues at coordinate 75,810 of JAGFMF010011450.1, read as the reverse complement.
GGCGGCCTGGGCCTGTGGGGGACTGTTTCTGGAGTGAGTCACCGCCAAGACTCACAATGGAAAGGGCATTCACAAATGTTACTGTTGTGTTTAAGCTCACACCCCAAGTACATCCTGCTCAGAGGCAGCACCCACCCAAAGAAACTCGCCCTTGAAGGGTGTTTCCCTCGGCTCTAGCACCAGACAGCAGCAACGTGTGTGAAGCCGGCCCACGGGGACCTGTAACGGCATCTTTGTGCAGAGAGGTTCAAAGCAGAGGCAGAGTTGGCCCAGCCGTTCAGAAGCGTGCCGGTGCTTGTTAAAACCCAAAACTGGCGCTCTGAGATGCCGTCGGAGAACGGGAAGTCACAGACGGAGGGGGTGCCCGCGCGGAACACCTGGCAAAGGGGGAGAGAAAGAGGGAGAGCGCGCTCTGAGCCCACGGGGAGAGGCGGACGACACAGACCGGCTCTGCGCCCCCAAGTGGCCAGGACAGGGAGCGCAGGCGGGGGCCAGCGGCCGCACAGGGCTGCGGTGTCCTGCGAGCTAGCCAGTGGCCAGTGCGCCCCACCTTGGGTATTTCTCTGTGTTTGTGGTGCAGGGGGATGTGGAAAATCTCCCTTCCTCTCAGTTTTGCTGTAAACCCAGAACTGGCTCAGAAGTGTAAAGGGGACAGTGGAGTGGCCAGTGCAGAGGCACGGACGGGCGCTCCTGATGCTGCGCCCCCACACCCCTCTTCCCAGCCACACACTCGCTCCTGGGCCCCATGCAGCCTGGGCCAAGCCCCAGTTGGGAGCCCAGGACCCCCTGCGTCCTGCTCTCCGGGGCTTCTCCAGCTGCCACCTCCGGTCCGCGCCGCGCGAAGGAGCTAGGTCTGAGGGTTAGGCCCCGGGCAGCCCGGCCACTGGTGCAGTGCTGTTCTCAGCCAGGTGCCGGCCCCGGGCGGCAGTGTTACTGGCCGTTCGGGGCTACCATTCTTGTAAGAGTCCCTGAGCCAGGGCCAGGCCACCTGTCCCCTCTCCAGCTCTGCGGGGCTCCAGGCAGAGGGAGGGATGCCAGTGCCCGGCACAGCCCGGCTGGCCCCAGCTGTCAAGAGCTGCCGGGGCTCTTCCTGCGCAGCAGAGGCCCCCCTACTGTGGCCTCCTCACCGGGGCCCTCTCAGGGGACGCTCTCACCCGCCCCGGGCGGAGGCTGCAGCTGCAACACTGCACCAGCAGGCCTGCGGGCAGTGACGGGCTCAGGCCGTTGCCTTGGCTGGAGAGGAGCCGCTGTGGACGGTGCGGCCTGCGGTGGTCTGTGACTCAGCGGCCAGCCCTGTCCAGTTGTGCCGTGCGCAGGAGCTTCTCCCGGTCAGGGGTGTGCTGTCTGTCTTGGTGACCGTCTCCTTTGCTCTGCAGAAGCTGTTTAGCTTGACGTAGTCCCAGCTGCTCATCTTTTCCTTCACTGTCTTGCCGTGGGGGATGTGTCTTTAAAGATGTTACCGAGAGGTGTGTCTTGTAGTGGTTTAAAGGAACTCACATGGCTCAACAAAGGCAAAGTAAACAACCCAGTCAGAAAGTGGGCAGAAGAGGGACCTCCCTGGTGGCGCAGTGGTTAAGCAATGCACTATGAGGCAAACCTCAGCCACTGCAGCACGAGTTCGAGCCCTGCTGCCGGCCAGAGAGG
>JAGFMF010011450.1:35298-64492 GCA_019455555.1 Galemys pyrenaicus | reverse complement strand
AGTAGGTCTCGTCCGTGTTCTCCACCAGCTGGTGCACGGACAGGGTGGCGTTGTAGGGCTCCACCACCGTGTCGGACACCTTGGGCGAGGGCATGACGCTGAAGGTGTTCATGATGCGGTCGGGGTACTCCTCGCGGATCTTGCTGATGAGCAGCGTGCCCATGCCCGACCCGGTGCCGCCGCCCAGCGAGTGGGTCAGCTGGAAGCCCTGCAGGCAGTCGCAGCTCTCGGACTCCTTCCGCACCACGTCCAGGACCGAGTCCACCAGCTCGGCGCCCTCCGTGTAGTGGCCCTTGGCCCAGTTGTTCCCGGCACCGCTCTGGCCTGCCGGAGGGAAGGGGGAGTGTTTCACGCTAAGACACAGGTATTCCAAAGTCTGAACTCCGGGCTAGTCTGAGGTTTGCAGGTTAGCGCTTCTAGACACCCATTTTTGCCTACAGAAAAGACTTCCTAGGTGCCAGTCACCCCCATAAATACTGGGTACAAAGCAAGTTTGTAAAAGGTCACTAATGGGGCAAGAACCTAAGAGCACCCAACTAGCTTTAGGGTAAGATCAGAAAGCGTCCTATAAACACACTGATGTGGATAAACAGGCCAGGGCAGCAGGGTGGGGGGGCGGAGGCCGGGCTGGGGGCCCTCGTGTCTGCAGGTGCTCCCACCCCCGGGGCCGGGGAGCCCCAGCCGCCCATTAACCCCGCTTGAAGCCTCTGCTGCTCTTTGTTCCTGCCCTTCAGAGGCTGCCCACGACTGGGTGGGTCAGGCCAAGACTCGGGGCGTCTGTGGGCACAGCCTGCGCCCTCGCCGCACAGGAGGAGCAGGGAACCAGGTGTTTAAGGAGGAGGAGACGCCTGAGCCGCCCCTCCCTCGGCCCCCCGCAGGGCTACCTACCAAACACGAAGTTGTCAGGCCTGAAGATCTGGCCGAAGGGCCCCGACCGGACGGAGTCCATGGTGCCCGGCTCCAGGTCCACCAGGATGGCCCGAGGGACGTACTTGTTGCCTGTGGACACAGCTGGGTTAGGCGGCGGCTGCAGAGGATGCTGGCCCCAGGCCAGAGCCCTCATGGCCGAGCTCACAGGACTGAGAGACCAGGGGAGGCCTCGAGCCCCTCTGCTCAGGGCTAGACTCACCTGCAGCCTCGTTGTAGTACACGTTGATGCGCTCCAGCTGCAGGTCGCTGTCTCCATGGTAACTGCCCGTGGGGTCAATGCCGTGCTCGTCGCTGATGACCTCCCAGAACTGGGAACGCAAGGGGCATCCGTGAGGGCCCGGCTCCTGGACGTAAGGCGCCCTTCCTTCTCACACATGCTGGCTACGCAGCCTCGGTGGTGGACGGTCCAGGCACCCTGGCCGAGCCAACGGGCACACCCCCACCCCGCTGCAGCAGCCGCGGCTGGGGGCTGGGCAGCCTGGGCCACGTGCAGGGCATCGCCATGATACGTGCTGCCCCGAGGCTGGGAGGAGGTGGGCGCAGCAGAGCCCACCAGGGCAGCAGCCCAGGCTGCAGGGCTGTCCCCACGCAGGCCTGCCAGCCAGCAGCCCCTGTACATCCCAGAGGGCTACGGCTTAGGGGCCCCTCCCAAGGCTGCTCCCACGAACCAGCCTCTGCTGGTCAGGGGCAAGCTGCACAGCTCTCTCCCGATGCCCGAGCTCCAGCACTGCCCACAGCAGGGCCATGGGAGCTTGGCAGCAGACTGGGGGTGCGAGTGAGGCTGGTCGGGTCAGAGAAAAGTTATCAGGCTTCTCTGCCCTCTGCCATGATGTAATGATAGACACCTGCGGTCCTACACGCATGTGCAAGTGGGCACACCTGGGTTTGGACACGGGTCTATAAGGGAGGCGTCATGAGGCCGCCAGCAAGAGCAGGAGAGCAGCGCTCTGAGTAAAACTAAAAAGCCACCGAGGGCTCCAGGACTCTTTACCCGTCTGCTAGAATCATCCAGAACCTGCTTTGTGTTCCTTCCTGCCCTACACCGGGGGAGGGCGCAGGCTCCTTTGTGGGTTCGCAGCAGGAAAGGACTGGGGGGTGCCAGTATGGCGGTCGGAGACCACGTCCTCGCCGCCCCCGCCGCCCCTTGCTCGGCAGCGCAGATCCCACCCCGGTCCGCGCCCGAGCCAGCTGCGCGCTCGAGCTTGGGGCGCGCTCCCATCCTCGTCTTAGCTCAACCAGAAGCCTCCATCGCAGCTGCCACCGTGATGACTCTGCGTTTTCCATTCAAACCACAAAGATGTGCGGATCCCGCACGAGGCCCCCAATCCCAGCACCTCGATGCACCTGACGGAGACGAGGATACCCGCGCTGCCTCCGGGCTCCAAGGGCAGGGACACAGGCATTTCGGGCTTGTTTAAAGGCGTGCCGGGCTGCGGCGCCACGCGCGTCGCGGCAGGTGGCCGAGCTGCGCGTGCCCCACCGGCGCCCAAGTGCCACCTAGACAGGGCACTGCCACCGCCCAAGCCTCGGCCCTCCGCCGGTGCCCGCGAGACCCGCCCCTCCGGCCGCCGCCCGGGTACCCGCCGCTCCTCCAGGCCGCGCCCTGGGGACCCGCCACCCCCGCTCCTGCTGCGCCCTAGGGGCCCGCCGCCCCCTCCCCAGTCACGTCCTTGGGACCCGCCGCCCCCTCACCGGCCGCGCCCAGGGGACCCGCCGCCCCCGCTCCTGCTGCGCCCTAGGGGCCCGCCGCCCCCTCCCCAGTCACGTCCTTGGGACCCGCCGCCCCCTCACCGGCCGCGCGCCCAGGGGACCCGCCACCCCCTCCCCGGCCGCGTCTTTGGGACCCGCCGCCCCCTCCCCGGCGCGCCCAGGGCACCCGCCGCTCCGCCGGGCCTCGCGCCCACCTTAGCGCCGATCTGGTTGCCGCACTGGCCCGCCTGGATGTGCACGATCTCGCGCATGGTGCCGGCTGCGGAGCGGGGAGCGCTGCTCGGAGACGTGCGCACAGCTCGCTCGGCACTGGCGAGCCAGGACCTGCGCCGCAGCCCCGGCTCCGCCCTTTATAGCCCCCTCGCCGGCGCGCTGACGCCACGGGGCGGGGCTCCGGGCGCGCGGGGACTGCGGCACCGCGAGGGGGAGCCGGGGCGCGGTGCGAGGTGCGGGCGCCGCGGCGGGCGCCGGGCCGGCGCGGTGCGGGTGTCCGCGGGGTGTCGGCCCAGCCGGCTGCCCTCTCCGCAGTCCGCGGCGTCGCCCATGGGCGCTGGGTCCCGGGCACGCCGCAGCCACCCCCTCGCCCCTCTGGGCCCTGGGGGCCGAGGGCGCCCGCCAGACCAGGGCCTCGCGGCCGGGGCAGGGCCCGAGGTGGGGTCTGCGGCTGTCGCTGCGGCGCCCCTCACCTGGGCAGGGCGCGGGCGCCCGGCCGCGTCGGGGTAGGACTTAGCGGCGAGGATGACCGCCACGAGGGGTGCGGGGTAGCGGGGCGGGGTCCCCGAGAACTGAAGGCCCGGGTCTTCTAGGACAGCGGGGCTGGCTGGGGGCTGGGTGAGCCGGGGAGAGGTTCCGGCCGGGAGGGGTGACTCCTGTGGGGTTGGGTTTGTCTGCGCCCCTCGGTCCTTGCAGAGGCCAGTGCGGAGAACTCTGCACGGGTGCGCGCGTGCGCGCACGTGTGTGTGTGTGTGTGTGTGTGTGTGTGAGCGAGAGAGAGAGAGAGAGAGAGAGAGAGAGAGAGAGAGAGAGAGAGAGAGAGAGAGAGAGAGAGAGAGATGTTGCGCCAGCCTGCAGCAGTCACCAGATTTCATTTCATGCAATTAGGAGAAGGTACCTACATGCAAAACCAGAATTTTGTATATTTGATTACACATAATAACTGGGATGTATTTGTGAAATTCATTTCAGTGGTCTCTTGGCTTTTACAGCGGCTCCTCTGGGTCTTGACCTCCAGAAATCAGAATGCCCTGGAGAGGTCACCCTGGCTGGGGGGCCCGCGGGTGTGGCTGGCATGAGGGTTGTGGCACTGCGGCAGGCGCTGCACAGCTCAAAGGGTTAACAAGCCCTGAGCTGTAAGTGAGGCGCCCAGATTCTTCTGCAGAGACGCCTGGGCAGGCTTCAAAGGCAGGGCGGCAGGGCCAGCCTGAGTCATCCTGACATGGTTCTGAATGGGGTGCACCAGTGGGGACCCTGGGCCTCCCTCTCCTGTCCAGGGCCAACTCCTTGGCCTCCACGTGAGGGTAATTACGGGTGCCCAGACAGCCTTGTGAGCAGACGGGAAGCCAGGCAGGAAAGGGGCTGGGTCTATGGAGTGAGGAGCCCCATAAAGCCCGGCGTTGCTGTGGTGACGAGGGTTAGGCCATTCCCGCATTAAAAGTGGGCTGTGGCAGGTGCACGAGGCCACGGTCAGCCCCCCCAGAGTGGAAGCATCCCTGGGGACCTCCCATCGGGCAGCAGGCCTGGCCGCTCCTCCCCTTGCGATGCCCTCCCAAAGCCTTTCCTCCTCCCCCTCTCCCTGCCATGAACCCCTGTAGGGTCAGAGAAAACATACCAGGCTTTTCCACCTTCCCGCCATTGCTATGATGATGGACACCTGCCGTGCTGCGCACATGCCTAGGTGGGCATGCGCAAGTGGGTGCACCTGGGTTTGGACACGGGCATATGTGGGCGGCGTCACAGGACGCCAACAGCAGCGAGAGCCGCGGAACATAGAGCAGCAGCGGCAGACAAGCAGCAAGAGCAGCAGAACGAGACGAGAGCAGCACAGCAGTCGAGAGGGTGTGATGCGCCGGGGGTTGGAAGGCCTGCCAGCCTCCCAGCACCCCTGCCTGCCCTGTACCTGATGCTACCTCTGTAAATAAAAGCATAAAAGCCACCGAGGGTGCGTTCTTCCTTTACCCCGTCTGCTAGAATCATCCAGAACTTGCCCTGTGCCCCTTGCTGGCACTACAATTGGCGTAGTCGGCAGGATGGTTCAGTGCAGATGGTTGTGGAGCCCTCTGAAGACTGCAGGAGGGAATGAGAGGTGGCAGGCCACGAACATGTAACACTGGAGGCACCACAGCAGCAACGGAGGTGCACAAAGTCCAGGAGCTACAGGAAAAGCTAAAGACGCTGCGGGGAGAGCCGGAGATGCTGCGGGAGCACAGGAGGCGGGCAAGGTCGAGGAGCTGCGGGACAAGACCCAAGTGGAGGAGGAGACGTCCGCAAGACCAGCCACGAGCCTGTGGCAGCAGGCTTGGAGGTGAGGACAGCGATAGGGCATTCGGCGCTCGCCCCCTGCTGATGCCAGGAAAGGACTGATGGTCTTGGACTGACAATCCCGCCAGAAGGCTGAGAACTTCGGCAGGTTAATGTTTGGTTTATGGACCCTGGGAGTGATGGTATTGTTTGTAAACCCCAAGAGATGGGAATAGAGGTGCGGCCAGTAGCCTTGGTGGCCAAAAGCAGCCTGTGTTCTGCCCGGTACTCCCAGGCCACAGCCCAGAGAGGCAAGGGCCAGAGTAGAGGAAGGGGCAGGCATGAGAAGAGCCCAGGAGTGGCTGAGGGAGGACGCCCTCGCCAAGTTCTCTGCAGCCAGGCAGAGAGAGGCGTCAAAAAAGCCAAGTAGAGAAAGCAAAAGCTGGTCCTGAATTGGGAAGCCCTGAGCAGCTGGTGAGCAGCCTAAGTGTGTTCGAGAAGGCCAGGGAGTCTCTTAAAATCACCTGTGGGTGATGACCTCTTTGTTGTTGAGTGAGGGTGAGGAACTGAGGAACCGTCCTTGGGGAACCGGAAGGGAACGTGGCTTGTGGCAGAGCCCACAGCCGAAGAGAGGACCCCAGAGAGGCCGCATGTGGAGCTTGTGTCCACGGACCCCCGGCCCGTGTGCGTGTGCACAGGCTTGGCCTGAGGGCAGGGGCTGCGTGTCACGTGGTGGCTATGAAAGCCGAGTGCGGTGTGACGGCAGAAGGAACCCTGGGGATTGGGCGATAACCCCCAAAGAGTATAGTATCGCAATCCCAAGAGTGAGAGCGTCCTGGGGGTGGGTGCAGTGTGTGGCTTGTGGCTGAGACCACAGCCAGAGGAGGCCAGGAAGCCTGATGGCTCCTGGCGTGAGACGGCAGATGCATGAGTGGTTCCCGCCTCGCGTGATCAGTGCCTTCGGCAGCAGACGTGGTGGGTCATCAGCTGCCGCCAATAGTCTTCTCTTTCGCCCCTAGGTTGGTGCCCTGCCTGCGTGTATTTGTATCGTGTCATAGTTTGTTACATTGCTGTATTATCTTGCATTATGTTTACTTTTGTGGGTCATGGCTGCAATGTTCGTGTTTGCCCAGGAAAACATAGGTATGATTTGAATGGCAGAAAACCCTGAGGGGGTGGGTTGTAGGGTCAGAGAAAAGATATCAGGCTTTTCCACCCTCCTACTATGGTGTAATGATGGGCACCTGCACACGTGCCTAGGTGGGCAGGTGCAAGTGGGCGCACCTGGGTTTGGACACGGGCGTCGAAGGGCGGTGTCACAAGGGCGCCAGCGAGAGCAGCAGCAGCAGCAGCAGCAGCAGCAGCGGGAGGAACAGGACGCCAGCAGTAGAAGCAGAGAGAAGCAGCAGCACAGCAGCCGAGGGGGTGAGATGCGCCGGGGCTGGGAGGCCTGCCAGCCTCCCGGCCCCCCGGCACCCCTGCCTGCCAAGTACCTGGCCTCCTCTGTATAAAAAAGCGAAAAAGCCACTGAGGGCTCCAAGACACTTTCCCTTACGCCGTCTGCTAGAATCATCCAGAACTTGCTGGCACTGCAGTCCCCCTCCCCCACCTCTGCGCCATGTTGTCATCTGTGATGCTTCTTCACAACTGGCTGGAACCTTCCAGAACCTCTCTAGAGAGTGGCCCTGCGCCCAGCAATGTCACTGCTGGCAGCTGCCACACATTCTTCCGGGGCCAATGGCCTCCTGGCCTCTGTTCCCTTCACAGTGGGGACTTGCGGATGGCACAAGGGTGTGGGGGGCCTGGGGTCCCCAACAGGTGGGTGTCCCCTACTTGCAGGGCCAGATCACCCCTGCAGAGTGCCCGCCCTGGCCGGGCCACTCAGCAAGTCCTCTCCCTCCATGAGCCTGCTCCCGTGCCTGGCCCTGGACATGGGGCTGGGGCTGGTCGGGAGGACGAGGTCAGTGGCTGGCTACCTGCTCCGTGGATGGATGCAGCAAGTATCCCCCAGCTGCCCTCCAGCCTGGGCACTGCCCAGCATGCGTCTGCTCCTGGCCTCCCGGCTTCCCGGCCTTGGCCTCCGGCTGGTGTGTGCCCAGAACACACAGCACAGGCGGGTCTGAATGACGTGGCCGCCTCTGGTGACTCATGGCCGTGAGCTGCAGCTCGCCTGCCACCCAGCCCTGCAGAGTCCCGCGGCCCATGGCTCCCGGGACACCTCGGACGAGAGCCTGGGGAACCCCCGCCCCCCACCCCTTGTCTGTGTTTCTGGGTGTCCAAAGGAGGAGCCGCTCTTCGGCTGCTGCGGGGCAGGGTGTGGGGAGGGGAGCGGTCCTGCCCCGTGTCACTTCCTGCCGGGGACCTGATGACACGGCTGTCTGGCCCGGCCACCCCGCCCCTGCGGATGACCCTTGCAGGCAAGGGCCGGGCTGAGCCGCTGCGCCAAGGGGAGGTCTCCGCACTTGCTCGCGGTGCGGTGGGCGACCCAGGGAAGCCCAAGTGCCCGGTGAGGCCGGCCCTGTTGCAGCCACCTGCCCTCAGCGCAGACCGGGCTGCCCAGAGCGTGCTGGGTGAGCAGCGGTGACTTGCGGCCACTGACATGTCTGCGGCGCGTCCTCTCTCCGGCACGCCTGGCACATGCGCAGCTGAGCCCGGTTCTCGGACGCTGCGGTGACCCCCCAGCCCCTCTGGAGCAGCTCGCCTCCCCGAGGAGCGATCTCTGCAGGGCTGGCAGCCCGGACCGTCAGGCCTGCGTGCGTCCTGTGCATGCCGCGTGAGGCTGGGCCTGAGCATCTGCATTGCGGAGTAGCGCCAGGAGCACCTGACCCCGAGCTCAGGGACTGGCGGCCCGGCGGACACCGGTCTGTCTCTTGCTCCTGTCATGTCTGCGCCTCGGCGGCTTCTTCTTTTCCCTGGTGTGCATTGTCGACGCGGTTTTGCTCCCTGCTCCATCTTAGCCACGTTCACCTTGGCGCTGAGGCGGAGGGGTCCCGCCTTTTCTTCTGCCGCCACGTGCGCAGGCTCCCAGGTTTCTCCTAAGTGGAAACCCTTCCACTCCGGAATCCGATCGTCTGGGCCAGCCCGCATTCCCCGAGACTCTGCTTCACGTGGTGGAATGAACTCAGAAACCAGCGCCACTCGTGCGCCGGCCAGCACCCCTTGCACGGCCCGACGGGCGGAGGCCGAGCCGGCTTTGCGGCTTGGGCGCTGCCTTCCCAGAGCGGATCGCTCTGCCTCTGTGTCCCGGAGGCCTCTGGTGCTGATGGTGCGGCCTCCCGGCGCCGCCGGCTGGGCGATGCGATGCTGAAAGACGCCGAAGTGTAGGCAGCGCTCCGTGAGCCTTCGCTGTCCGGCTTGCTCCGCGCTGCCCTCTCTTCCTCCGGCCTGGGCCGCTCTTCCCCATAAGCGAGCCGTCAGCTGCAGCGTCCCCCTCTGGAGGCACTCCCTCCTTCGTGCCCCTTCATGCCGTGGCCAGGCCTCCGTGTCCTCCTCTTGCGTCCTCGCCCACGAGGTTGTCCAGTGCAGAGGCGCGGAGTAGAGACGGGCAGGACGGACAAGTGACTAGGCAGCGAGCCGATCTCCTGTGCCTTTCCACAGCCTGAAGCCGAGGGCCACGGTGAGGGGCTGTGCGCGCCACCCCAGGGCGAGCGGCTGGCCTGAGAGGCTTGTGACCCCTCTGCTCCCCGCGGCCTCGCTCCCTCACCACCTGTGAAATCTGAGATGCCAGAGAAGCTGGGTGGGGCCCACTGCACTGACTCAGGGCCCCCCCACCATGGCAGCTCTGACCCCGGGGACCCCCCCCAATAGCTCTGACCCCAGGGAACCTCCTCCCCCCACCCCTGCACAGATGGCTCTGGCCCCGCCCCCCCACAGACGGCTCTAGCCCCGCCCCTGCCCCGCCCCCACTCCACCCCCGCATGGACGGCTCTGATCCCAGGCCCCCCACCCTCCACCCCACCCCCCAGCACAGAGGGCTCTGACCCCGGCCCCCTCATCCCCTCCACGGATGGCTCTGACCCCAGGGACCCCCGCCCCCTCACAGACGGCTCTGACCCCACCCCCCCGCACCCNCCCCCCCGCACCTCCCAGCCCTCCACACCCCCCCACTCCCACCTCCGCACCCCCGGCCGCGTGGGAGGCGAGGGCGTCTTCCCAGAAGCCCTAGAGCTCGGGTGTGGCTGGCGCCCCTAGGCAGGGGCAGTCAGCAGGACGCGTCAGCCTGTCCCCAGACGGGCGCTTCACCCTGACACGCAGCTCTGGCCCGGTCCCCGGGAAGCCACAGCAGGGATGGGCATCACCACGTGCACTCCGGGGACACGCACTCCAGCCCCCGCCAGCTGGCTGCCCCAGCACCCAGGACCCCCCGGGGCTCGGCACCCCACGGCCTGCTGACCGCCCCCACCCGGGGTGCCGGCGCCATCTTTGTTTTTCAGCTCTGCAGTAACACCGGGGTCCGTGTGACTTGGAGCATTTAAAGTTAGGGGAAATCCAGCTTCCTGCGGTCTCCGTTGTGCAACCATGAATCTTCAGGACACCCCCAAATAATTTGCTTTTCTTTCAATTCCCTTCTGTGTCTCGACAAAACCCAAGGAACACTTGATTCGGCAGTGTGGAAATACTCCTGCTACTTCAGCTATGACCAGACGTTCCTCATGCCTAACTGCCACGTGAGCTTCCCAAACCGAAGGTGAAGTTTGAGGTGTGGGGTGTGCTCGGGTAACCCCAAGAAAACCTAGGTTGTGGGTCTTGTCGGTCACTACCCCTCCACGGCCAGCAGGTGGCGCACTGGCCCAGGACAGCTTGGTTGCCGGGCACCTGTTGCCGAGATGGGCTTTTGCGTGAAAAAGCGCTAGGAGAGGGAAGCTGCGCGACCGAAATTCCTGCATGCGGGGTGTTCCCAAGTCAGTATTTTGTTCAGGCATGGGCTACTTCTGTACTCTGCCGATGCACAGGTAACGTCTAAGGTCGGAATGCTTTGTGATGGAGGAGACGTAGAATCTTGTTGCGAAACCGCCAGTGAGGAAAGTCCAAATGCAGACAGGTGACGCTGACTGCAGGGTAAATGGAGAGTGTCAGGTTTCCCGCCCTCCCGCCATCGGTGTCGATGGTGGACACCTGCGGTCCTGCAGGCAGGCCTGAGGCACCTCGGATAGGTGTGGGCACGTGCAGGTGAGGCACCTGGGCTGAGACACGGCGTGTAAGGACAGCATCACGAGGATGCCAGCAGAACAGGAGCAGCAGAGCAGAAGACAAGCAGAGAAGAAGAAAGAGAAAGAAGAGACAGAGAGGCCAGAGCGCCCAGAGAGTGAAGATGCGCTGGGGGCTGGGAGCCTGCAGCCTCCTGGCCCCCCGCCCCGCCTGCCGTGGGCCTGGTCGCCTCTGATAATAGAAGCCTGAAAAAGCCGCTGAGGGCTCCAGGACTCTTCCCTGACTGTCTGCCGGAGTCACTGAAGACCTGCTCTGTGCCCTTGCTGGCGCCACAGACGGGATTTCGAAGGCCCCTCTGCAGATGCCAGAGGCCACCAGCCTGCCCCTGACAGGCCCCAGCCCGGACTGTGGCCCTGTGGCTGGACACCTCACATGTTGTGGCTGGACAACACCTCATGTGTGCTCCTTCACTGAGTCCTCTGAAGCTGCTGCCATTGCCCCAGTTCCTGGAAAAAGCAGCGAAGGCTCAGGTTAAAATGCTTGCCCCAGCCAGGTCAGCAGCAAGCAGAGGCCCACGCTGGAACCCCCATTCCAAAACCAAGTTTTTCCCACTCCCCACTGACCGTGTGTGGCAGGTGGGGCCCCACGAGGACCCCAGAACCCCGGGCCTGCCTGCACACACCTGTTCCTGGCTGTCCGGTCAGCGTACCTGCCAGCACTGCTGTGAGGAGACTGTAAGTGCAATTAAGGGCTCAAGCCAGGTGGCCCTAAGTGGGGCAGCATTGGCAGGCACCCCTCTCTCAGGAGCCCCTTAAGCAGAGATTCCTCTAGCTGGTAGTGGGAGAGTGGGAGCTTCCGGGCCATGGGGACGCCCCGCTCCTGGCGTGGAGGGAAGGCTGGCGGCATCCAGCGTCTGGGGAGGAGGGCCACTCCACGCACAGCCACAAGCTGGGCCTCCAGAGGACTGTGAGGCATTAATGCAGACACCCCACCCCCAGGAGCATGGAGGCAGCGCAGAGAGCCCTGGGGAAGCTCGGCCTCAGGAGACCCAACCGCGGGGCCCATGGCGCCGGACCTTAGCCCGGAACCCGAAGGTGATTGTTGTGTCTCGGACACTTCCCACGCAGCAGCAGAGTCCCTCACCATCCCTGTTGGTGTCTCAGCTTGGCCTGTAACCGCCTGAGGTGGAGGTTGGCGTGCAGCTGATGAGGGAGCCGGTTCCGGAGTCTCCCGGGGGGCAGAAGGGAGGGGAGCCTGTGGGCTGCACTGGGGAGTTGGGGGGCAGCGGTCAGCTGGGTCTGCAGAGACCAGGCCCCGTGTCGGGAGAGTTGGGGTGTCAGTGCCAGCCTGTGCCAGAAGGGGTCCCCTCACGAGGGCCCCCCGGGGGCACACAGCGGGGAGCCTGCGGCAAGAGCGTCCAGGAACTAGGGCAGACTCTGCTCTGAGGCTCCTCTACCCCAGGCCCGGCCCAGCCCCGTGGCCAGGTCTGCATCCCCGTTCTTAGAGGCCTGCAGCCCGCCTGCCCTGGTGCTGCGTTCACCTGGAGAAACAGCCCCAGCCCTTGCTGGGTGACTCCCCAGCCCGCCGTCGCCGAGATGGGACTTTGGGTGCAGACCGGTGGCTTCCTCTCGACCAGCTGTCACAGGCAGCCCGAGCCCGCAGCTTCTGGCGGCCCCCAGGGCCTGTCCTGCATCTGGCTGGAGCCGCGGAGGCCACCTCCATCACTGCGTTCCAGGAGGACATTGCACCTGCTGGCCGAGAGGCCGCCGGCTGGCCGCCTGGGGCAGGCAGCGTGTGCCAGCGGCCGCGCGGTCTGCGCACAGCTGCTGTCAGGCCGGGGGCAGAGGCAGAAGCAGGCGGCCTCAGCACGGTCTCGGCCTCTGGGGCGTTTACGCTGCTTTGTCTTCAGGTGTTCCTGGCCCCAGCCAGGTGGGAGGCGGCATTTCAAAGAGGCGGTTTGTTCATCAGGGCGGACTAACCTGGCCCCCCGCCGCCCATTAACCCCGTGAGGCCTCTTGCGGGCCTTTGTTCCTGCCCTTCAGAGGCTGCCCGCGACGGGGAGGGGTCAGGCCAGGACTCGGAGTCTGTGGGCGCAGCCTGCGCCCACACCGCACAGGAAGCACGGGAACCCCGCAGCTCGACGGGGAGGAGACTCGCGCAGTCTGCAGGGCTGTCCCCGCGTGGGCCTGCCGGCCAGCGGCCCATGTACATCCCAGAGGGCTGCGGCCCAGGCGCTCTCCCGAGGCTGCCCCCGGGAACCGGCGTCTGCTGGGCAGGGGCAGGCTGGGCAGCAATCCCGGCGCCCGAGCTGGCTCCAGCACTGCCCAAGTGGGGGCCGCGTAGGGCGGCGGGAAGCCAGACTACGTGAAGTGCCGTCAGCTCTGGAGGGGGCTCATATCGGAGCAACCAGCATCCCTCTGGATGGGACCTGCCGCCCAGTGACCACAGACCCCGGGCACCCGGGTGCGTGCCAGACCGGGCAGCCGACCTGTGCCGGCTGCCAGTGGGGGCCCCGGTCTGGACTCAGGAGAGGAGGACGGCCTGCAGCCTGGCTTCGCCAGCACCCCCACGGCCCACACAGGCAGAAGCTGCAGTCAGGCACTGCTAGAACTGGAACAGGGCCGAGGTGAGGGGCACTGGTTCCCTGGGCTGGTCCACGTTCCCAGCGGCCCGTGGGGCCGGCCATGTCTGGGGGTGTCTCTAGACTGGTCGGGTGGAGGTTCACAGGTGCCCCAAAGAATAAACCCAAAGGAAAGTCGCCACTTAACAGTTTCACGGAAGTGCCGCCGTCTGCATGGCAGCCAGCGTGCTGGGGGTCCCGGGCTCCCCTTCAGGCTGGGCCCGTGCTCACACACGCCAAGGCGCCCCGTCCTCACCACAGCCACTGTGTGCGCCCCACCCTGTCCTGGCCCCCACCGCTCCGCAGCTCTGCGCTATTTTAAGGGTGGGCTTGGACGGGCCTGGCCCTCCGCTTGCGTCTGTGCAGTCCAGCTGTCGGGGCCTCCGGGTGTCCCTCCTCCTGCCCGGCCTCACGCCCGGCCTCCCTCTGCCCCTCCCTGTTGCCGCAGAGCTGGGTTGTCTTCCTCCTCCTGCACCTCCAGCGTGCTCTACGGCCATCTCCCAGCCCTGCTGTCTGTGTGTGCCCCGGGCCTGGGGGCGGTGTCCTTTGGCCCATGTTCCGTCCGTGATCTTTGGGTCGAGCCCAGGAGAGGAAATGCTGGGTCGCAGGGAAGCTCCGTTTTCAGCCCGAATGAATGAGGGCCAAGGGCTACCTCAGGGTGAACCAGAGCGGAGCTTGAAGTGCTCTTTGGCTGGGCCTGAGCGCCAGGTGAATGGAGGAGGCAGGGCGGCCCTGGGGCCAGGACGGGGTGCACAGCCTGGCGATGGCAGGGCAGTGCGCCTGCCTGCGGCCCCTCCCGCTGCGCCGGGTCGGACCTCAGGTCCCGGGGGGCTGCCTGTCTGTGCTGCCGAGGCCGCCACGCTGCTGGAGCCGGGTGGAGATGAGGCAGTTGTGGCCCCCTGCCCTGGGCCCAGACAGCCGCAGCGCCGGCCAGAGGTCATCTGCCTGACCGGCGGCAGTCGGGCCTCTGCAACCCGCCCGCCCTCAGCCTCTTGCTCTGGGTGTCTGGAGAACCCTGTGGGAAGGAGGTGGGAGCGGCTCTGCTGGGGCGTTCTGCAGCTCGGCCACAGGGGAAGCATGCGTCTGTTGGCCCTGGAGCCGGTGCTGGAAGCGGGCAGCGTCTGTTGGCCCTGGAGCCGGTGCTGGAAGCGGGCAGCTTGCACCACTGCTGGCCATGCGCCTGCCAGGGGACCCTCTGGTCTTGCCTCCCTAGGGGGCCCTTTGGCCACGCCCCTCTCCAGGAGACACCCTGGCCACTCCCCTGCCCAGGAAGCACCCTGGCCACGCCTCTCCCCAGGAGGCCCTCTGGCCACGCCCCTCCCCAGGGGACACTTGCAGCACCCAGAGGTCACATTCCCCCTTCCAGACCCGGTCCCACATTGTAGAAGTCTGACTTCCTGCCCAAATTGCCGAAGCCCACGGTTGGGTCACTCCACGGTGACCTCTGTGACTTTCTTGAGAATCCTCCAGAACGTTTCCATTTGAGAGACAGTCACTAGCCTGCAATGGGGCATGGACTGAACCGGCGGAAAGAGAGAAAGTTCTGGAGCCTCCAGTGCCAGATGTCCTGGGCCACGGCGGAAATGCTCTGACGTCGGGATGGGCCTGCCCAGAGGCTTCCGGGAGGGAGAGGCTCGGACAGGAGCTGGTGCCAGAAACGCAGGAGACGCTCTCCCCGGCGGCTTTGGAGCCACTCAAGAGGCCGCGGCAGCCTGGAGCTTTGGGTGCTGCCTGTGACCATCTCGCTGGGTCGCTGGGCGCGCCAGTGTGTGCAGGCCGTGGTCCCCGGGGACGGCCGGCGCCCCGCCCGCAGAGACGCCGCACGGCCGCAGAAGGCAGAACACATCGGCCACGCGCTGGCAGGTTGGCGCCTACAGGGAGCCCCACGCAGGCCTCGGCCGGGGTCTCTGGGTACAGACCATGAAGGGGCTGGTCGGGAGAGGCGCCCCACTTGCACAGGGCTATCTGCTTCGTTTTATAAATTTGACAGAAGTACCATCGGCTAAAAGCTTTGCGCTCGTCTCTGGGGCTGTGATGTGTGATTTCTGAGAACTGCGTCTACAGTCATTCGGCGAACAGCCCAGACATGCGGTCCCAGGCGCATCTGGCCTCACCCCCAGCTCCCAGCTCGGGCTCCCGAAGCCTGGCGCCTGGGGCGCGCTGCGGAGGATAAAGGCTTTTCTTGCCGTGCTAATAGCCAGGCTGGGCGGTTGCCGTGGAAACCCGCGGGCACGCAGCTGGGGCTTCCAGTGCCCCTCCTGGTTTCCTGGCAGGGCCGAGCTTGAGGTCGCTTGCCAGGGGCCGGTGAGTTCTCAGCCCTGGCTTTTAGAATGGAATCCCCAGTGAACATCCTGAGTGAAGCTTGGAGTGCTGGGGCGTGGAACCCGAACTGGGAGGAGAGCGTGCCCAAGAGGCGGAGCCTGTGGCCTCCCCCACCGGTGGTCAGCACCTCTCCCTGGCTGTGCCTGCGTGGCCGCCTTGGGCAAATGGCCCAGTGAGTCAGCTGTTCTCCCTAGTCCTGGGAGCCAGGCCAGCAAGGGCACTGGACCGGAGGGTGTTCTCGGAACCCTGACGGGACCGTCCGGGCTGGCCCTCGTGGTGTGTGATGTGGGGGTGACTTTGGAGACTGAACCTCGGGTCTGCGCACTCGTTCTGGGCGGTGCCCTCGTGGAGAGGAGAAGCCGCCGGCACTTTGCTGGTGTCTGGCGTTGGTGTCGGTGTAGAGTAACACACACCCACACTCCCCCAGAGGAGCTGCCTGGCTGTGCAGCTTTGTGACGCAGTGTCTGCACACACGGCGCACGAGCCCGCCAGCTGTCTCCACCCACCACCTACAGCTGATCCTCCTCACCCCATCCCCGCTGCACCCCAAGACCGCTGCTCCCTCAAAGGACACTGTGTGTGACTCGTTCTCATCAAGTACCTTCACAGCCATGCCAGGCCGCTGACTGACCAGAGAGGTGGACTCGGCCTCGCCACGTCCACGTGTCATCTTCATCAGCACAAACACCAGCGTCCATCTGCTGCTGTCGCCGACGGTGCTCGGACAGCCGGTGCTGAGGAGGCAGTTCACCCCTGAAACACCGGGGCCAGGCGCCTGCCCAGACTGAGGTCCCAGCAGACTCCCTAAGCCGTCTCTGCAGAGCAAGCTGACAGGACATCGCCAGACGTTTGTCTGTCCGGAAGGAGAGGCTCAGCAAGGGAAAAGCATGCAGGAGATGACGTAGTGAGAAGGAAACTCTTAAAACACCAGTCTCCTCGGGTCAGAGGGGACGGTACATCGTGAATGAGAGCAGAAGGCTGTAAAAGATGTAAAGAGTTAGGAAAAGTTTCTGGAATAATAATAATAATAAAAGAGCAGGGCCTCCCTGGATGTGCAAGGGGTTGAGCGCCACACTGTGAAGCATCTACAGCCACTGCAGCGCGAGTTCTATCCCCGGCCAGGGAGGGACCCACAGGGTGCAGCAGACCTTCCCTGCCTGCCTCGCCTGCTGCTCCCCTCAGCAGTGTACATCAGTAGATTTGCCTGTTCTGCTCCCCGCTCTGTCTCTGGTGAATCCTCTCAGCCCACACCTCTGGCCTGCACCCCAACTCTTATATGCATAAATAAATTTTTTTTAAAAAAAAAAAGCAGCAACAAAACCTTGAGATGCCCACAGATAAGCCACTCTGGAAAGTGCAGGAAGAGGGGCTGGGGAAGAGGAGAGACCCTTGGGGCCCTGGAACCCGGCATCAGCTGAGTAGAGCTCGTGGAGGAGACTGAAAAAAGCAGATGGGGAGAAGCCTGGCCGCACGCCGAGGAAATGACCGCGCGTGAGGTCCAGCTCGAAGTCCACGAGGTAGAGCCCAACCTCCCCCAACAGAGGCTGGCTGGTTCCTTGGAGGCCAGCGGGCCCACCGCTTCCCAGAGATAGGCGTGAGTTCGCCCAAGAAGCAGCCTGGCACATCGGGGCCGCAGGGAGTCGGCTGTACAGTCCAGAGCCAGTCCCCAAGGAGATGTCCCAGCCGGCAGCTGCTGCCTGCGCTGACCGGCCCTGGCATGTCAGGTTGTCACAGGGCCGGGAGGGGTACCCAAGAGCCCCCAAACCTGACCGCTCTAAGCAGGTTCTGCTGTCCGCGCATCAAGACAAACATGGAAGACCTTCAGTGGAAAAGAACTTTAGTGCAATTAGGGAACAACACAGAAAAGACAAAATAGTTACTAAGTCAAGTGCCCAAGTTACCAGCCCCTTGTGGGTAAAAGTCCAGCCGAACAGGGTTGGCTCAAAGCAAGGCCCGAAATTTGCCACTGGCTAAAGCACCTTCCATTGGACCCATAGAAAAAGGTCAGACAAGTCTGGGAGGAAAAGAGCAAAACCCAAACCCAGATGAGCACCGCACCGTCCCCTCCCCACGGGTCTCTCGCCCGCATCTGTCCCGGCCAGTCCAGGACCCAGAAGCCAGTGCGGCTTCTTCACGGGCCTCTGCCCCACGTGCCTCCTCTGGGCTCCTTCTCACTCTCCATCCTGCTTCCTTCCTTCCCCAGTCTCTTCTCCAGCTTCTCCTCCCTGCTCAGCTCCACCCTGGCTTCGGTGGGGCAGGGAACCTGGAAGCTCCCCTTTTTGGGGGACCCCCTGTGACAAGGTGTCCCCAAGGACAGGACGATGGCAGCTCTGTGGCTGAGGGCGACACTGAGATGGGGCTCAGCTGAGAGCCACAGTGGCCACCCAGCGCCTGGACCACGAGAGCCGGCCAGTCCTGAAGTGGGGGGGAAGGGGTGTCCCCTTTCGGTAGTTAGGCGCCAAGGTCCCCTTTAGCTCCTCTGAGTCTTCAAGCACGTTGGCCGCTCGACCTCTAAGGAGCTGCTTTGTTCTGACAGCCCCCAACCCGGTCCAGGAGTGCCGCCTGTGAGGGAGGGGAGGCCCCAGCCCCGCCAGGGGTGCTAAGTGACCAGCAGTGCAGCACTGCAGGGGACAGAGCGAGCCACGGCAGCCCGGGGAGCAGCGCTGGAGGACAGGTCAGTGATGGGGCTACCAGCATGCACGGCGTCCTGCCGCCCATGGCCAGCGCCCCAGCTAGCGGAAGGGGGCGTTGTGCGAGCCGCGGCAGGGCGTGGGGGGAGGCGCCGTGTTGAGGGGTGGGAGGGCACGTGGGCGGGTAGCAGGACGTGGTGGACTTGGGTAAGAGTCTGTGCAGGTTCTGTCACCAGAGGTGCAGCTCAGGTATTCAGTGGCGTCTGTTAAGTGCACACGTGTGTGTGGTGGGCCCTTCTGTGCGCTGCCTGCAGCGTTCACACGCATGCATGCACACACACGTGCACATGCACAGTAGCTCGAGCAGAGCTTAGCGCCTCCTCGCCCTTCGGAAGCTGGCACAGGGCGTTTGGGAAACTGCCCTGGCGTCCATCAGCAATGCCAGGGAGAGAGAGAGAGAAAGAATCAGTAATTGCATTCCCGCCGCCTCACAGCGCATTTCCGGAGCCTGCATCTGTTTCCTAGGTAACCACCAGCCTGCTGACAGCACTGCGCCCCTCCCCCGCACCCACAGCTCCCGGCCCTCTGTGGGGTCACTGTGCGAGCAGAGCCTGGGCTGGGGCAGGCTTGTCTCTCCTGGGGTTCATTGAGAACCTCGAGAACCTCGCTGACAGCCTCTGCGTCTATTTTTACCGCTCCGGCCGGCCCCCTTTTCTCAGGCTTTTGTTCTCGCAGCCAGTTCCCATCCAGGCAGGCTGTTCAGAGCCTGGCACCCAGTCGGTCCTGTCTGCCAGAGCAGGGGCAGCCCCTCCCTGGCCGGGGTCCAGCACTCCAGCTGGCCAGTGTCGGCCCGGATGGGTCATCGCAACTGGCTCTGCTCTGAGGCCTGTCCTTGACTGTCACCCCAGAGGGCCCTGGGACTCGGCTGCACTCTCCAGGCCTGCTGCAATGGGCTGGCTGGGCAGAGGGCAATGCAGCCCCCCCACTGCCCCCAGCAGGTCACTCTCTGGCCAAGCCCTTCACTCTCCCTTGGCTTTGAGCTGAAGCCAGCAGTGTCCCCACACCGCCCTCCATGCATGCTAATGTGGCCTGCTCAGGCTGCTCTGAACCCACTTGTCCAGGGAAGCTGAAACACCCCTCAGTCTGTGCTACTGACTTGCCTCCGCTTGTAGGTTTGTAAGCTGCAAAGGAAGTAAATTCGCATGAGATGTTAGCAAGAGAAAATACGAGCGTGAGCCCGCCCTGCTGGTGCGAGGGTTAAGCACTGCCCTATGAAGCATCTGCAGTGACTGCAGCACGAGTCCGTTCCCCTGCCAGGGAGGGGACCCACAGGGCACAGCAGACCTCTCCTCTCTCCCCGCTGCTCCCCTCACAGTGTACTTCAGTAGATCCACCTGTTCTGCTCCCCACTCTGTCTCTGGTGACCCCTCTCACACCCTGTGCCTCAATTCTTGTATACATACATAGGTACATTTAAAAAAGAAAAAACGAGATGTAATTCCATGCACACACAGGCCCTGGCACAGAGCAATGAGCCCCATCTGGTCACTGCAGTGGGGGTGCAGTCTCTAGCTGAGGGAACCACAAGTAGGAGGGGAAGCAGAACTGAGCCCTTTGCACTTTACAGACACAGAAGTTGCAGGGTTCGGTGTGTAGGCACCCCGCACCCTCCGGTCTGGGCTGGCGAGGCCGCGCCCCACCGCCTGGACCACCAGGGGAAGGTCTGGTTCCCTTTTCAGGGAGCCAGATAAGGAGGAAAAGAAAACGCTCTTGCATCATCTTGCTCTTAATTTCTCCCAGCTCAGAGTAACCAGTCTGCACCTTGGGCAGTGCTGAGGGAGCCGTCTTTGGCCTCAGCTCTATGGTCAGTATTCCCACTGGCCATTTAAATAGCAGTGGGCACTTAGGTGGTCAAGGTCAAGCCAAGGTCACAGGCCTAGCTGCAAGGCCAGCCTACACAGATGGGGAAGGCTGGACTCAACTTTGGGGGTGCGAGCATCCAGGGGTGTGCGCTGGGGCAGCTGGAGATGTCCAGCACGGTTTCTGGACAGTGGCAGGGCCCCAAGCCAGGCTTCCATCCCAGGCAGGCCGTGGGCAGGCGGGACACAGGGCCAGCCTCAGCTCCAGCTGGGAGGTGGGCAGCACGGGTGGGAGGTCCGTCTCTTGGGGGCTGATGATGCCGCGGTGTTGGGGGGATGTCCTCGTGCCTGGGAGGTGCACGCCAAAGCCTCCGAGCGGAGGTGTCCAGCATCTGGGATCTGTTTTCAAGTAACTCAGCAACAAGGAGACAAATGTAAGCAGATGTGGCCGGTGAGCCAGCGGGAGTGGCCGTGCATCGTGCAGCATGTCCAGGAGCTGGCTGTGCTGTTCTCTCTGCTTGTAGATTCCAGTCTTTTTTTTTTTTAAGATTTATTTATGCATAAAAGAAATGGGGTGCAGGCCAGAGGTGTGGGGGGTGAGAGGACTCCCCAGAGACAAAGTGGGAAGCAGATCTACTGAAATCTACTGCTGAGGGGAACAGTGGGGAGACCGGAGAGGTCTGCTGCGCCCTGTGGGTCCCCTCCCTGGTCGGGGATCGAACTCACGCTGCAGTGGCTGCGGATGCTTCGTAGTGCTGGGACTCAACCCACTGTGCCACCAGGGAGGGCCTCTTTTATTTTTTTAAACACATGTTTGGAAAGGGCTAGTGATTAGTTGAACGCCTGAAACATAAAAGATCTCATCATGGGCCTGGAGTTTAAAATTAGGCTAACGGGAGCTCCATTTATATCTGCACATACCTTTATATGTCTCTCTAGCTATCCTTTTTTTTTTTCATTTCAAAGATTTATTTGTTTATGCATACCAGAGCTGGGGTGTAGGACAGAGGTACAGGGGGTGAGAGGACTCCCCAGAGACAGAGTGGGGAGCAGAACAGGCAGATCCACTGAAACACACTGCTGAGGAGAGCAGCGGGGAGGCAGGAGAGGTCTGCTGCGCCCTGGGGGTCACTCCTGACTGGGGATCAGACTCGTGCTGCACTGGCTGCAGAAGCTCCACAGTGCTGATCCTTGACCCCTGCACCCCTAGGGAGGCCCCATGCACCCTTTTAAACAAATTATTGAGGTAATGTTGGTTTACATCATTATCTTTATTTTGGAAGTATAGTATCCTCCCCTTTCCAAAGCTGCTACTGTAGTTCTCCACCACCAAAGCACCCACAACCTCCTCAGTCCATTGAGCCCCGCCTTGGTGCTTGGCCCTCCTTCTCCCCCCAACTTCTGTAGTGTGCTTTCAAGGGTAGTTTCTCAGTTTGCCTCCTCTGACCTTGGTCTGACTTCTCTGTGTTCACACGCAGCACCATCTGGTCTGTCTCTCTCCTCCTGCCTATTCACTTAACGTGCTCCCCTCTGGCACCATTTGTGTTGCCGCCGAGGCATGAGTTTATCTGTTTGCATGGCTGCGTAGTATTCCACTGTGTGTATAGACCGTGCGCTCTTGGTCTGCTCAGCCCTTCCGGGCACTGAGGTCGTCTCCAGAGCGTGGCTGTTGTAGACAAAGCTGCAGTGAGTGCAGGGAATGCCGGTTTCCCTCCGAGTTCGTGGCTTGTGGTTTGGGGTCGGTACCACAGTGTGCTTGCCGTTCATAGGGCAGATGCATTTGTGATAGATTGAGACACTTCTCCCTGCCCTCCACAGGGGCTGGACCCGTCTGCACCCCACCGGCCGTGCAAGAGGGCCCTTCTTGCCCACACCCAGGCCGGCATCTCTTGCTTTTGGTCGGGAAGCAGGCCCTTCCCGCGGGCGGAGGTGCTGTCTCGCGTGGTTTGCACGTGTGTTTCGCGGACGACAAGCGACGTTGCGCATTTTTCAAGTCCTATGGGCGTCTGTTTGTCTTCTTGGCAGGAGCGCTGCTTTGCCTCTTCTGCCCGTCTTCCGACTGGGTTATTTGTCTTCTGTTGACTTGTGTGTGCCCGTCCAGGTCCTGGGTGTCAGCCCCGGGCAGCTGTGCGGCATGCGGGTATTTCCTCCCTGTGGGTTGGGTGTCTCTTAGCTCCGTTTCCTCTGGCTATGAGAGCTCGCTAGTCTGACGCAGCCCGGTTGTTCTCCTGCGCTTGTGGCCACGCTCTCTCCTACGTGCTGTGGTTCTGGGTCCGGCTTCCAAGTCCTTGATCCGTTTTGAGTGGACTTGTGTGTGCTTTGAGGCACTGACTGAGCGTCTCTTGCACGTGGCTGGGCAGTTTCCCGGTGTCATCACCGAAGAGGCGTATCTTTCTCCCTGTGCGTCCTGGGCACCGTCGTGCAACTAGCTCTCCGGAGCGGTGTGGGTTTACCTCTCGGCTCACGAATCTGTTCCACTTGAGTTCTATTTTTAGAACTGCTTTCTTCTCATGTTCTCAACGCTTGTTTTTCTCATTGAAAAAGAGCATTTCATCAGACCACAGTCCCAAGGCAGGAAGTACAAGGAGGCGCTGTCTGGAGATGAAACCACAAACGTGGACGGCAAGACTCCGGGGTTCTGCTTTTGCAGCTTGGTGAAATAAGGCTCCCAGCCAAGGCCACTCCAACCCACACATCTGGGCACGGTGTACACACAGCTGTGTCTGACCCTGTGCAGATGCAACCCGAAGTGGGAATCAGTGGGCAAAGCATGAAAATCTCAAGGTAACGTCTGCCTTCTGGGCAGAGGCTGCCTGTTTGCATTTGTACTCCCGGGCTGGACACTCTGAAAGGAAAGAATGAAGGAATGCGCAAATGGAGAATAAAGACAATCTGCGTTCTCGAATAGCTGAGGACGATGCGGTTAGAGAAAACCATTGTGGGGATGATTTCTCCTAAATGCAGCAGGCTGCCGTCCGGCGCTCTCGGGGGAGATGCTTAGTGACTCAGCTCCGTGATCTGTAAAACACCTCCCGTGAGCCAGGGTTAGACACACGCCGATATCAAAAATGGAGTTGGCTGTTGTGTTAGAGGTGCAGGGTTGAGGCTGCCTTCTCGGTCCTGTTTACACTTGGGTAAATAAAGGTCATTTCTCAGTGGCCGCTGCCCTGCAGGCAGACCAGCGGGAGCGGCTTGGTAGGGTGAAGGAGGAGCACAGCCTGCGGAGCGCCTTTCCCTGAAGGTCCAGAGCCGAAGAGAGGGCTGGAGCGTCTCAGAAGAAGGGACGCTGGAAGCAGTAAGACCCCGAGTCAGCACTTGGTCTGGTGACCTGGGTCGGCTTCCAGTAGCTCATGAACAGAGTGAGGAGGAGGACTGTAGAGCGCTAGTGGGAGGACTAGCAGGAGGACTAAGGGGAGGACTCTAGAGCACTAGCAGGAGGACTGGCGGGAGGAGTAGGGGGAGGACTCCAGAGCACTAGTGGGAGGACTACGGGGAGGACTCCAGAGCACTAGTGAGAGGACTATGGGGAGGACTCCAGAGCACTAGTGGGAGGACTACGGGGAGGACTCCAGAGCACTAGTGGGAGGACTACGGGGAGGACTCCAGAGCACTAGTGGGAGGATTGGGGGAGGACTAGAAGGATAAGCAGAGAGATACCACCAGGGCAAACAAAGCATAACTTCCAAAATAGACCACCTCAGGACAGAGGTAGATTTGGTAGAGGGGCATGACCTTGTAATTCACTTTGAATGTAAAAATAGTAGCACCCGGGCCTCCTTGGTGGCACAGGGGTTAAGGACTGCACAATGAAGCATCCACAGCCACTACAACGCGAGTTTGATCCCCACCAGGGAGGGACCCCCAGGGCGCAGCAGACCTCTCCTGTCTCCCCGCTGCTCCCCTCAGCAGTGTGTTTCAGTGAATCTGCCTGTTCTGCTCCCCGCTCTGTCTCCGGTGACTCCTCTCACCCTGCACCCCTGGTCTGTACCCCAGTTATAGGAAGACAGCCGAGGCGCCCTGGCCCCATGCTGCAGATAGCTGCGGATGTTGCTTCAGGAGAGCCGTGGGCACTTCCTGCAGGCAGTGGGCTGCGTACTGGAGGAGCCTAGGAGCTGCTCGGGGACGGAGGACGGTGAGAGGTCTGGGCACGAGTTTCAGAGCCGGGACCTGTGAGGAATCTGGCTCTGGTCAAGCACAGTGGGGTAGACGCGTCCCCAGGAACTGGGGGCCCCGGGAGCCCCAGGGCCACAGCGCCACGCCCAGGCAGCCGGTGGGGCCGAGGGACCTCGCCTTGCAGCAGTGGCTCCGCCTGCCCGAGGAAGGCCGGGCCCACCAGGAGGAGGGCTGGGGGTGGGTGCCAGGCAGGGCCACGGAGACCTGGGTTAGCGGCCACCGGAGGACGCAGTCCAAGAGCTGGAAGCCCAGAGAGAAAGGCAGGCAGATTCCCAGGGGCGTCTTCACCCCAAGGCCCTGGGGTAGCCGAGGGAGCAGAGCCCCCAGGGAGCCTCGGCGTGCCCAGGGCGAGAGACGGGGCGAGTCCAGCACTGGGGCATCCTCTGCGGGAGGGAGGGCCGAGTCTCCACAGGGTGCCAGCTCAGCCAGGGGCACGGGAGCTTGAGTGACAGCTGGCCTGTGGCCGGCCTGCAGTTAGCACCGGAACCCAGTAGCTTGGCAGGGCTTGGCTTCAGAGCTCTAGGGCACCTCACATCTGTTTTTTTAATTAACTGTGTTCATATATTTTGCGTTGTTGTTCATTTTTATACAGTGTTCTATTTCTCCTCTCAGGCACAGTCCTCGTAAAATTCCCACCAAGTCACCCGTGAACTGTCACCATAGTCTTTCGTGCTCTTTGCGCCCCTGTTTTGACCCCTGTCCTTTACCCTTCTCCTGCAGCATTATAATTTACCTGCTAGTTCTGTCTTTCCCTCTCGCTTATTTGATCTCCTATAGTCCTCCTATAAGTGAAAATACTTTCCTTTCTCCTTCTGACTTCTTTCACCGAGCATCATCCCTTCCAGCTCCATCCATGTTGCTGTGAATGGCATGAGTTTACCTTTTGATGGCTGCATAATATTCCATTGTGTATAAGGACCACATCTTCTTGATCCATCCAGGCATCTGTTTTACAGCATTTGGGCCACATCAGCTGTTGTAAAGTGCTGCAATGAACATAGGAGCACAGGTGTCCTTTTGAGTTAATGTCTTTATGTCCTTTGGGTAGATCCCTAGGAGTGGGATTGCTGGGTCAAATGGAAGCTCCATTTTATTTATTTTTTAAAAGATTTACTTATGCATACAAGAACTGGGTACAGGCCAGAGGTGTAGGGGGTGAGGAGATTCACCAGAGACAGAGTGGGGAGCAGAACAGGAATACTGACCGAAACACACTGCTGAGGGGGGCAGTGAGCGAGGCAAGAGAGGTCTGCAGCGCCATGTGGGTCACCTCTCAGGCAGCGGCAGGGATCGAACTCGTGCTGCAGTGGCTGTGGTTTGCTTCATAGTGCGTTGCTTAACCTGCTGCGCCACCAGGGAGGGCCCTGGAAGCTCCATTTTTAGTAGACGGAGGAACCTCCATGTGACTTTCCATAGTGGCTGGCCCCGTCTGCATTCCCACCAGCAGTGTAGGAGAGTTCCTGTTCCTCTACATCCTTGCCAGCATTTGTTATTGTGAGTTTTTTTAATATGTGCCATTCTCTGGTATCAGGTGGTACCTTATCGTGGCATCGACTTGCATTTCCCAGGTTATAAGTGATGTGAGATTTTCTCATGTGCCTGTTGGGCATCTGTAGCTCCTCTTTGGAGAAGAGTCTTTTAGCTCTTCTGCCTATTTTTGGACTAGACTCTTTATTTTGTTTTCGTGGCGTTATTGAGCTCTTTGTAGCTCTTTGAGATCAGCCCCTTACCAGTTGCACGTGAATATTTTCTCCTGGTCTGTAGGTGTCTCTTCATCTTGGCTGTTGTCTCTTTTGTCATACAGAGACTTTCAGTTTGTTGTAGTCCCAACTGTTCGTCTTTCATTTTCTTTGCTTTGGGGATGAGACCTCAGAGGTGTTTCTGAGATGTGTGTCATGGACTGTTCTCTTCTGGCTAGTGTGTGGCTTCAGGGCTTCCAATCAGGTGTCTACCCTTTGGAGTTGTGGACAACTGATCTGTGACGCAGAGCAGAGAACCTGCACTGGGCAAGGACGGTCTCTTCAACGAACTGGGCAAACCGGACCACCACACGCAAAAGAATGAAACTGGCCACTGCCTCCCCTCTGCAGAATGTCTCCTTCTTCAAGGAAGTTTCTAAGCTCGTCTTGTGGAACTCTCTGGCCAAAGAGGTATCCTCCCCTGGATGAGGAATCGTGGGGTGTCACCAGGCTTCAGATGCCAGGAGATCATGCCGTGACTTGCCTACAGGCCTTGGGTGTGAGCTGAGGAAGCTGGTGGGGGGGTGCCCCAAGGGCAGAGGTGAGGACGGCTGGGAAGCCTAATTCCTCCCCTCCTGGACTTGCATCCCCTGCTCTTCTGGCACTGCCGCCTCCTCCATACCCTCCTTACATTGTCATGTCCATGGGAATGCCATTTTGGGGGCTGATACAGGAGGAAGGCTTCTTGAGTCATACCCATCTTCCTCCTGCCGCCCGGCCCTGCCGTCACTTCTGAGCTTCATGGCAGCCTGTGCTGGGGAGAGAACACGCATTTCAGAAAACAACCATACCTGTGCCTTTGAGCACTGTCTCAGGGAGCCCTCGCATATGGCACCATAGCCATCCTCACACCTAGGTGTGATACACGTCAGACCGTGCAGCAGAGGGGCCGGTCTGCCCCTTCTGAGCCAGCGCCCTGGTGGTCCTTTGGCTTTTTATGCACAAATCCATGCAGGGGGCCCTCCGGGAGCCCCCTGGGTGATGGGGTGGTGCAGGCTAGGTGGATGATGGGGTAGTGCAGGCTGGGTGGGTGATGGGGTAATGCAGGCTGGGGTGGGTGACGGGGTGGTGCAGGTTGGGTGGGTGATGGGGTGGTGCAGGCTGGGGTGGGTGATCGGGTGGTGCAGGCTGGCTGGGTGATGAGGTGGTACAGGCTGGGTGGATGATGAGGTGGTACAGTCTGGGTGGGTAATGACGTGGTGCAGGCTGGGGTAGGTGATTGGGGTGTACAAGCTGGGTGGGTGATCGGGTGGTGCAGGCTGGCTGGGTGATGAGGTGGTACAGGCTGGGTGGGTAATGACATGGTGCAGGCTGGGGTGGGTGATCGGGTGGTGCAGGCTGGCTGGGTAATGAGGTGGTACAGGCTGGGTGGGTGATGACTTGGTACAGGCTGGGGTGGATGTCACGAGGCAAGAACCCAGACGTGTCCGATGCAAGACTCCTTGCAGCAGAACCGGGAGGTCTGCCCGGCGCACCTCCCATGAGAAGAAAGAGATAGGATCTGCAGCCACCCCGCCGCCGTCTTCCTCCCCGAGACCTGTCGAGGTGGCCAGGGGAAGAGGAAGGCGCATCAGGAGCCGCAAGATGGCAAGGAGCAGCCTCCGCTCCGCGCAGGAGACTGCTCATTACCGAGCCTGTTTGTCTTGATGACAGACTCGGCCTCTCAGGAGCGTTGCTGGAATCCATCCACCCGCCCACAGCAGCCCCGTCCTCGCTGTGTGAATCACACTCTGCTCTGGTCTGGTGAGACATAAATGTCGCTTCCTCTGTGGCAACGGCCCGACTCCCAGCCAGGGAATGGGAAGGCGCTGGGCCTGTGTCCAGGGTGCCTCGCGCTGCGGCAGCCCGGCTTCCACTGTGCCTCTCTGTGCCCCTCCCGGAGCATCCCAAGGCCGAGCTCAGCTACAGTTCCGGTCTTAGCACAGCGTCGCGCACAGCAGGCACCTGATAGGTGTTTCTGGACATGAACGGTGACTCTGTGGACACAGCCTTGGAGCAGGAGACTTGGGAGATGAGTGGGCGCCAGCACCTGTGGGAGACAGTGCTGGGGACCGGTGGCCCGAGGCTCCCGTAACCACGCACCCTGCTGTCGCCACCAAAAGTGCAAACCGACCTGCGAACACTTACCCTGGAAAAGTGCAGCTTCCTGATCAGTACAAGCCTTGCGGTGAGGAGGACCGGAGGCGAGTCTGCAGGTGGAGGGAAGGGGCCAGATGCCTGGAGAGCGAGGAGGGCGGAAAGGAAGGAGGCTGCTTTCCACAGAACACTTCGGACAGCCGCAG
Source organism: Galemys pyrenaicus (assembly GCA_019455555.1). NCBI lineage: Eukaryota > Metazoa > Chordata > Mammalia > Eulipotyphla > Talpidae > Galemys > Galemys pyrenaicus. The sequence goes on along the minus strand of JAGFMF010011450.1, from coordinate 36,622 downwards.
AGGGGGGCGCTATAGAGTTGCACAGCCCCCCCCCCCCCAGCCTCCCCTGGACTCATTGTCACCCCTAAAACTACAGGAACCTCATGTCACTCAATGCTCAACAGCAAAGGGTGGTCAAATCCCATGGGACGTTATTTATAAAGGCCAGAAGAATTAGCAGCTTCCACAGAGGCCGAAAGGATGCCAGAAAGACAGCAGATCCAAATGAAGGAGAAGCAGCCACCTCAATTTAAAAAAAAAAAAAAATAAGGCTAAAGGAAGGAGGGGGAGAATCAAGACATAACTGCCAAAACAGAGAAAATACGCTGAAACACTGCACACCTGGGTGCACAAAGAGCCCTGGGAGGGAGGCAAGCGCTCTGGGTACGGTGCCGTCTTAGCTACTCTCTAGCCGTGGAAGAAGCCCCGGGTCCCCCATCTTGTATCCGTTCTCCACCTCTCCTTTCTAACAGCCTCCAAACTGTTGGGGGAATCTGTGCCCAATCCCAGAGGCTAATTTCAGTTCCCTCTGGGCACAAAAGGCTGGCTATGGAAAATAAGCAGGGGCTTCTGGCCCAGGTCTTTAAAGGGGTTCACTCAGAAGGAAGTTATCTTTTAAAGAATTTTTTATATATTACATTATTTTTCATTTTTGCACAGTGTGTATTTCTCGTCCTCATGAAAGTCCCACCACCAACTGCCCCGTGCACCATAGTCCCCTGTGCTCTTTCCACCTATTTTGTTCCTTCTCCCCCCTCCTCCCCAGGGAATGCCTCAGATTCATAGTTGTCTGTGCATTTTGATTTTTAATTTATCATAATTACTTTCCTTAGTCCCTTATTTGTTTCCTCTACATTCCTCCTGTAAGTGAAATCATCCAATAGTTTTCCTTTTTTTTCTGGCTTACTTCACTGAGCATAATCCCTTTTAGCTCTATCCCCCATGTTGCTGCGAATGGCATGAGTTTATCTTTTTTGATTGCTGCATAAGATTCCATTGTGTATATAAACCACATCTTCTTGATCCAATCATCTTTTTGGGGGCATGGAAGGTGACTTTTTATCCTCTCCCTCCTTTTCCTTTTTGCCTAGAGTCAGTTCTTATAACCATATATATATATATATATATGTATGTGTATGTAGTGGCTGCCCCACAGCCTGAGGATACGTAAGGTTGAAGGTCAATGTCAGTGATGGGTAGAGCTGCAAGAGCATAGTAGGCTGTGTGACCTGGGCTGTGCATCACTAGACTTTTTTTTTTTTTAAAGATTTATTTATTTATGCATACAAGCACTGGGGTACAGGCCAGAGGTGTAGGGGGGTGAGAGGATTCACCACAGAGAGCG
>JAGFMF010011450.1:14895-29277 GCA_019455555.1 Galemys pyrenaicus | reverse complement strand
GAAGATCTGGCCGAAGGGCCCCGACCGGACGGAGTCCATGGTGCCCGGCTCCAGGTCCACCAGGATGGCCCGAGGGACGTACTTGTTGCCTGTGGACACCGCTGGTTAGCAGGGTGCGGGGCCAGCTGGGTATCCACTTCCTTTTCTGCAGACACCGCTGTTGCCCCAAACAAAGGGGCCCTCCCCGCTGGCTTGCAGGCGCATGCCCAGGGAAGGGGCTTCCACAGAGAGGAGACAGTGGGGACCCCGAGTCCCCTGGCCCTTATTTCTGGAGGGGGCGCATTTGGGATCCCAAGGGCCCCAGGGGGAGGGCAGCCCACCCACAGGGGCGGTGCCCATTACCGGTGGCCTCGTTGTAGTACACGTTGATGCGCTCCAGCTGCAGGTCGCTGTCTCCATGGTAACTGCCCGTGGGGTCGATGCCGTGCTCGTCGCTGATGACCTCCCAGAACTGGGCGCACAAGACCGGGCTCAGCCGCGCGCCCTCGAGGAGGGACGCCCGGAAGCCGCAGCCCGCGCAGAGCCTCGACCGGCCCTTTACGACCCGGAGCGGCGAGCCCACACCGCGGCTGACTCGCCGCTCCAAGGTCAGAGGCGAGGCTGGGCGTTTCCCGGGGCGAGCAGCTGCTCGCGACAGGAGGTGGGGCGCCTGGAGGTGGGGAGAAGGCGGCGCCGACAAGCCGAAGCGCGCCCGCGCCTCCCGCACCCGCGCTCGGGGTGGCGGGGGGCGACGGCGGGCGGGGGAGGGGCGGGGGTGGTGGGCGAGGGAGGCGGCGCCCGGAGGCTCCGGCCCGGGAGCGGTGGGCGGGCCCGGCGCGGAGGTCGCCCGGGAGCGGGTTTCAGATGCTGAGCACGTCCGGGAGCAGACGGTCACTCCCCTCGCCCGCCGCCCGCCGCCCCCGCCGCGCCGCTCCCCCCAGACGAGCCGCAGCCGTCGGCCTGCGGTCCCGCCCCTCAACCTCGCGCCCGCTGACACGCCCGCGCCCCCAGGACGGAGCCGGCCGGACGGGGAGCGGGAGGAAGGGGAGACCCGGGCGGCCCGACCCAGTGAGTCCCAGCAAGCTAGAAAGGCGCCCCTCTACCCCCACCCCACGGTGGCCCGAGCCCACGCCCCCACTCGTCGGCACAAAGATGCCGGGAAGGGCTGCCCTGGAGCGCCCGGGCCGTGCTCGGCCGACGCCTGCGCCCAGGAGCCGCGACAGGCGCGCCCCGGAGCCCGAGGGTCGCGCCCCGAACCCGAGGGGCGCTGGACCCGGGCCCCGCCCGGCCGCGCGCCCACCTTGGCGCCGATCTGGTTGCCGCACTGGCCCGCCTGGATGTGCACGATCTCGCGCATGGTGCTGGCTGGCTGCTTCTGGCCGCGGTCGGCGTGTGTCCGTCTGTCCGTCCTCCTCACCCGCGGCGGCTCACGGAGCGCGCTCGGGAACCCACCGGCTGAGAGCGGGGGCCCAGCCAGCTCGGTCTTTTATGCGCGAGGGGCGGGGCGCCGGCGCAGGCCACGCCCCCCGCGCGAGCCTCCGCGTCCCCTTGGCCCGCGCGCGCTCCGGGCCCCGCTGACGTAATGCTCCGAGCCCCGGGGACCCTCCCGGGGGCCGGGCCGCCCGCCCGCGGCCAATCAGCGCGGGCCAGTGGCGGGGCGCGGGGCCCGCGGAGTGGGTGGCCGCGGCGCATTGTCTGGGCTGCTCGGGGGAGGTGGGAGCGCGGGGCGCCGCGGCCGGTGGGTGCAGCACGGAGGGCGGGCGGTGGCGGGCGGCGGCCCGGCGGGCGGGGAGGGCGTGGAGGGCGGCGGAGCCGCAGCAGGTGGCGGGGCCGGCAGGTGCACGGGCAGGCGCGCGAGGCGCAGGGTGCCCGGAGGGGCGGCGGGGTGGGAGAGGCTGGTTTGGTGCCAGCGCCCACTGCGGGCCCCTCGCCGGGGTCGGAGACCCTCAGTCCCGCGCCCCGCCCCGACGCCGCCGCCCTGGGGCCTGCGACGGCCACACGCAGCCCGAGAGCGCGGGCGTCAGAGCCGCGAGCGCCCGGGGCGTGGGCGCCCTGCCCCGCGCCGATGCGCCTTTATGTGCGGGGCCGCGGCAGGGGGCGCCGGTCCTCCCCGACCCGGCGCCCCGCGGGAGCGAGGACCCCGGCCCCAAGCGCTTTGTTCCGGGGCGCGCGTGGTGGGTGTGGCCGGCCGTGGACCGTCCCGCGGCCGGAGAGGGTGAGGCTGGGCGGGGCCGCGGCGGAACAAAGGGCTCGCACATGTGCCGCGCCTTCCCCCGCCGCTGCTTGCGGAGCGCGGCCGCGAGCGCGCGGCTCCGGGTCCTCGGAGGTCCGGACAGGGGGCCGGCCCGGGGCCATCGTCGCCCGCCCTGCCGCCAACGTCCTCCTCTCCGTGGGCGCCGGGCCCAGCGGCCGCCACGAGGGCCCTGGGGCGGGGGCCTACCCAGCACCCTGCGGTGCAGCGAAGAGGGCTGCGGAGACCCGGGCGCGCCCACTGGCGCGTGCGCAAAGGGGAGCAACCCCCACCCCGGACCCCTCCATCCAGGCTTTAGGTAGTCAGAGCAGGAGCCGCCTCCTGTGCCTGTGTCTGTGGGAGTTGGGGGTGTTGTGAATGGGGGGCTGAGACTGAAGCGCTCACCACCGATCTGGAGCGCGAGCCCTGCCATGCCAAGGGTGCAGTACCCCCTCGGCCCCCTCGGCGGGCGCCCTGCCCCTTCTAATGCCAGGGATGGGCGGAGGTCCGCGGAGCAGAGCCGCAGCTGTCGCCCGAGCCCCTCCCCGAGCGCTCCGAGCTGTCAGCGCGTCCGCCCGCGGCCGGAAGGGGGCTCCAGCCCAGTGCCAGCGCACAAAGAGCAGGAACAAAAGCCGCAGCCCCCAGCGCCATGGCGCCCAGATGGAGGCGCTGAGGCCCGCTCCCCCGGACCTGGCTGCTGCCGTCTGGGTCGGAGGGTCGAGAAGAGGCCGAGGAGCCATGGTCCAGCCCCTGGCCACTGGCAGGTTCCCGGGCGGTGCCCGCCGGGAGGGGAGGGGCCGACCCGCCGCTGCTGCAGACGCGGCTGGCCACGGGGGTCCGAGGCCACCCAGAGAGTTGAAGGCGGGGTCAGTCCAGAATCCCGACTTCGGGCTCCCTGTCCTCCGCAGCGGTGACCACGCCCAGGACGAAGGGGTCCAGGCTGGTATATGGCACCAGGACCCGCGTGGCCACACCCACGCTGCTAGTGTAGACCCCGCTGAGCTGCGGTTCCAGGGACACCCCAGCCCAGGGGCACCCCGGCCCGCACAGGGGGCTCCATGCCTGACCAATGACTTCATGGCCCAGCCTCTGCTTCGGAGCCAGAGGGTCATGGGTGGGGACGCGCGCTCCAGGCGATGTGGCTGAAGAACCTTTTAGGGTCCTTTTAGGGAAGGGGCTGGGTAGGGAGCACCTGGGACTAACCGCTGCAAACCCCAGACCTGGGGAGGCCACTCTGCTGCCCCCTGCCCCCCCACACTCTGAGGGGCTCTGTCCCCACCCTCACCAAGCCACATTCTTGTTAACCCTTGCATGCCCTCGTCCTTCCTTGGGACCTGGGAGGAGCGCATTTTCCTGGGCGCTGATTCTGTGTCAAGTCTGAAAGCCGACGGCAGCCAGTCCTCAGGTTCATCTGCTGACACCCCATTGTGTGTAGCTCCTGAGAGGCCGGTGAGGGGTTTGAAGCTACACAAAAAAATTCCTTCTCCAGCCCCCACCCTTTTTGTCTGTTTATTATTCAGAAGTCTTCTCTGGGTCAGTGTACATTGGGCATAATGTTTCTAGGACACTCTCGTCTCTTACACACTACCGGTTTTATGATGCACACACATTTCTAAAATGCCCCTCCCAGAGACAGCCACAGAAATAATGCAACCTTGTGTGTGAAATAAAAGCCAGCCTGGTCCGTGCATCCCTTTGGGACTGGGCTGAGCAAGACAGTCCCCAAGCAGCTGAAATTACATTTGCTCTCCCAGTTTCCCAAGCATTTTGAATGCCAGATTCCCAAGTGGTCTTGAATCTAGCGACTACATTTAGAGAGCCCTTGTTATAATGAACGCAGGGAGCCTCATGGAAAGGAGGCATTAATGACATAGCTAATTTGGTTTTAAAAAGTCAAAGCGTTGTTCTAAGGCAGGATGCATTTCTAGCGCGTTTATAAAAATCGCAAGACACGTAGCTTCCAGATTTCCCCGGAGCTGTCCTGCCTGTACCCCCACTGCCTGCACAGCCCTCACCCGTAGCCTGGCAGTGAGTTCTGCAGCCCAGAGGCACGCGGTCTCCTAGGCAACCAACCGGGCCAATGAGCGAAGAGGAACTGAAAGAAAGAAACTGCAAATCCATCAAAACACACACACACACACACACACATACAAACCCACCCGGTTTCCTCTATTCTGCTGTTTTCCTCTTCTTAATGCTCTCGTTTGGCATCCTGGAGAGCAACCAACATGGATGCCAGAAGCCAAGAGCCGGCGCTTTGGGGCCAAGGTGGTTCCCAGCTGCAAATGGAGTGTGGGGGTTCTTGCGTCCACCCCCCAGGGACCCGTGTGCTTTCTCAGCCCGGTCTCTCCCTGGTGGATGACCCACATTCCCTGCCCGTGAGACGCCCGCAGCTCCCTGCGGAGTTTCCCCTGCTCTTTAATCAAAGGCTGCCTGGGGTGGGGGTCCCCGACCCAGGTCCTTTGAAGTCGGGACGAGCCGGTGCAGGTGACACAGAAAGAGCAGCGGAGACTCGGAGACTCGGCGCTTCCGCGGCTGGGAGGGGAGGCGAGGCCGTCTGCATCCCATCGGTGGCCTCCGTCAGGCAGGTGTGCTTAAAGCAGCCTCAGTCCGGTCCCCGACGGCAGCCGCGTCTCTGTCGTCCAGGTCAGGGAGGGAGAGCCCGCGGCGCGCCCTCTGGGGAGTCTCCCCTGCCCTGCTGTCCAGGGGCTGTGGGACTCTCCCGCAGGGAGCGCGGGCGGGCGCGGCTCTGTGCGTCGGGCAAGCGGCCCTCGGCGGGCAGGTGCGCAGACACAGGCGGCAGCGCGCTGCGCCCTGCGGCCGGCGACGCGGACACGGTCCCGAACAAGCACTCGGCGAGCGAGCGAGTCTGCGCAGGAGGCAGCACGGCGGGCGCAGGAGCCATTTTGAGCTGCGCGGCCGACGGCTGCAATGGCCACAGCAACGCGGTGCCAGGCCCAGCGCCGTGCACCTGCTCCCCCGCCTGCGCTAGGAGAGTCTGAGGGCTAAGCCCGCTCTAAACCTGCTGGGGTCTCACTGTGGCTGCAGGGAGCTGAAGCCGCCACCCCACACCTGTCTTCTCCGCACGGTGGGACTTACTGGGGGCTCTGCAGGCTCTGGAGGTCCTCTTGGTAGCTACACGAAAGTCTTCTCCGAGGTCTCTCCGAAGACCCGATCTAGCCTCCAGGGAGGAATACCTGCGTCATCCCTCCCTACCCTGGTGACCTCCGACTGACCTTCCCTTCCTGCCCCAGAGTTCTTGTTCTTGTGCAAGGCGAGAGGCACCCCAGGACCCCAAACCTGCCCACTGTTAAGTGGGTTCTGCCACCCGCCGCCTCAAAATAGAACGTGCATTAGATCTTCAGTAGGAAACAGCTTGAATGCAATCGGTGTGCAATAGACGCGAGAAGAAACAGAGAACAGTGTCAGGTCAAGTGCTTGGGGTCACAGGGGTCATCCCCTGTGCGTAGATGTCCACTCAGACAGGGACACGGAGGCCTGGAAGTGTGCCCAAGGCTAAGTGGTGGGACCCATCGGGATGGGGCAGTGGGGACCAGGCAAGTCTGGAAGGAAAAGATCCAAATCAAAACCTAAATCAAGATAAAGGCTGCCATTGCCAGCTCCCCACGGGCCTCTTACCTACCCCCTCTCAAGATTTATTTATTTATGCACACAAGAGCTGGGGTGCAGGCCAGAGGTGGGGGATGAGAGGATTCCCGAGAGACAGAGTAGGGAGCAGAACAGGCGGATCCACTGAAACACACTGCTGAGGGGAGCAGCGGGAGACAGGAGAGGTCTGCTGCACCCTGTGGTCAGCTCCCTGGCCGGGCATCAAACTCGTGCTGCAGGGGCTGCAGAAGGCCCCAGTGCTGTGCTCACCCCCTTGTGCCATCAGGAGGGTCTTCTCTGTCTCTCTCAAGTGTGCTTTTCCATGTCCCCCAAGTCCCTGGCACAAGCTGAAGGTGGGGACCAAGAGCAGCTTCTTCACACGTCTCTGCTCCATGCGCCTCCTCCAGGTTCTTTTCTTGCTCCGCTTCCTTCCTTCTGCAGCCTTCTCTAGCCTCTCCCTGCTCATCGCCACCCTTCCCTGGGTGGGGCAGGGAACCTGGAACCTCCCCTTTCCTGGGGACCCCGTTGCACTCCTGTCTTAGCTGGGCTGTTTAAGAGGGCACTGAAGCCAGGTAGCAAGTCTTTGGTCCAGCTGCAACCCTCCTGTGTATCCAGCACGACCGTCCTGTGTATCCAGCACGCATAGCTGTTCTTATAACCTCTTTGGGACTTTTTCTCTTATCAGCTTTCTGCCCGAGTGTCATTGTTTGCTAGCCTAGAGAACCGGGGGCGTGGGGCGAGTTCCTTCCTCCCCACAGCAACATAAACTGACTGGTACTGGATCCTTAGGCTTGACATTAGGCCAAACTGCTGCAGAAAAAATAAGAGAAAGACCTCACAGCAGAAAGTGCAAATCCTCAGTGACCTCGATCTGCAGAAATGTGTGTCCTAGAGGAGAAGCTGACTTGTCACTGGGGCAAACAGGAGAGGCACGCCGGCCGCCACCAGCTGCAGGGGACAGCAGGTTCACAGCAGAGGACCCAGACTCCGCTAGCTGCCAGGACCCCGGTTGTTCCTCACTGCAGAAGGCCCCCAGCAGCTGGCTGGAGTTCGCACCAGCACAGAAGACCAACTACACCAGCCCAGGGCAGGAAGGACACCAGGCCAGTGACTTCCAGAGAGACCCCTCGTTGCCTCTTCCTCTGCCTCGTCGCTCCCCAAGGTCAAATGGGGGGACACACACGAGCTCTGCCGCACTCCCATGTGCTGGTGCACCCCCGGTTCTGAATTTGTTTTCTGGGTGAGACACCGTCCAAATGATCTGGGAGGTGGGGGGGTCCGAGGGAAGAAAGAGATGTCAGGGGGTTCCAGACCTCCCTTCATGGATAAACCGAGAATAAGCTTCCCGAGGCACTGGCTATTTGGCATCAGGGGACCCAGGCTTTCTGGATGCCCCCAACCAGGGTACCCCCTGCTCTGCACGGAAACCTCAGGCCCTCTGGACCCTTCCACCGCCCTGGAGGTTCTCCTGTGCACCCAGGGGTGCAGCACCCTCAAGCAGTGTTCCCGTGGGTCCTCCTGCAGACCCAGCAGCACCCCCAAAACAGCAAATCCAGGGGCGCAGAAGCCTCAAGCAGCTTCTCACGAGGAACTGGGGATGCCATAGGACCCTCAAAAAGGCCCCTCTTTGGCATTCACGGCCTCAGGCACTCACTTCCGAGGACAACGAGGCCAAAGTGATGGAAAAATTCACAGATATCCTCTCACGGCCTCCACCCACCCCACCCCAGGACTCCGCGTCTCCGTCTCTTGCGAGATTCAGGGGCGTCCTCAGCCCCCAGCACTGGCCCCCCTACCCGACTGTGCCTGGTTCCACTGGCACGTAGATGCCCCTGTCTCGTGCCCAGCAGCGCCTGCCGCGTCTGGTGCACCCCGCCCTTCATCCACAGCGGCTTCCCCCGAGAAGGGATGCAGAGGGCTCGCCTTGGCTTGGCCTGGGAGGAAAGCACGATGCCCCCTCTGGTCACCTGCCGGGCTGCACTTGCCACTGGCTGGACTCCAGGCCAGGACTTAGGCAAAGTGCCCTCCTGGAGGGTGGCTGGGCGGGGCTGGGGGTGGGGCTGAGTTGGGGTGGAGCTGGGTTGGGCTGAGTAAGGCTGGGTGGGGTGGGGCTGGAGGGGGTGGGGCTGGGCTGGGGCAGGGCAAGGCTGGATGGGGTGGGGCTGGCTTCACGCTGGTGTCCTGTGGGCAGGTGCCTGGGGCGTGTGCTGGGAGCAGAGATGTTTTCTTGCCGCTGAGTTGTTGCTGGGTGGACAGAGCAGGGGCTGGGGTGCGTTCGGGGCCAGGTACTGGACCGGTGGAGGAGGAGCGGTAGGGCCGGGGAGCATTAGGCAGCGCTGGGGGTGAGGTTGCCCCTCTTTAACCCAGGGGCACCTCGCAGCCACGTCCAGGGCGTGGACAGGACACACAGTCTCTCAGGAAGAGCTCTGGCCGGAATTCCCGCCCACCCCCAAAGGCAGTTCTTCTGGGACAACAAACTGTTTGCTCTGAGACAAACCCCCAGACACCCGGCAGGGTGGAGGGCGCCTCGTGGCCAGCTGATTCCCAGGCTGGACCCCGCCTCAGTTCCACCAGAGGGAGAAACTGCATCAGTCCCCTCTCCCTCCTGCGTGGAGACGCCACAGGCCGGGCCTGCTGTGCCCCCAGCACCTGGGTGCTCTTGCCGACGCCCTACCTATTTTATTTCTTTTTAAAAAATATTTGTTTATTTATGCACACAAGAACTGGGGTGTAGGCTAGAGAGGAGGGGTGAGAGGATCCACTAGAGACAGAGTGGGGAGCAGAGCAGGCAGATCCACTGAAACACACTGCTGAGGGGAGCAGCGGGAGGCAGGAGAGGTCTGCTGCGCCCTGGGGGTCCCCTCCCTGGCCGGAGATCGAACTCGCGCTGCAGTGGCTGTGGCTGCTTCATAATGGGTAGCTCAACCCCTGCGCCCCGGGAGGCCCTTCCACATAATCTAAACGGGCTCTCGTCGCCCTGTCCAAGAATCGGAGGCTGGAGCTCGGGAACGCCAGCGCCCTCCGTGATGTGCATGTGCCGTCTTGAGCCGAGTGTTCTCCCCACGCAGCCGGCAGCCTGACCCCTCATCTGGGCCGGACATGGGTGCCGTGTGGCAGGGCACACCTGGGCGTCACACCTGAGCACGGAACCCGCACCAGGCCCTTGACCAGGAAGGAAGTACAAAGAGCCACCCGTGAGCCAGGGAAGCCGGCGGGTCCTGGAGCCCTCTCCGGCCACAGGCCCGGGCTGCTGCCCCCGAGCTCCTGGCCTCCTGTGCCGCCCTGTGCCGGCTTCTGCTCGGGGGGTGGCTGGAGGCCGGGGTGGGGGGCTGACCCGAGAGTCAGGAGGTGAACAGGGGCCGGGGTCCCATCCGGTCTCCTTCAGCCACGCAGCCCCGGGAGTCGGGGGGCTCACGCCCTCCTCCCCCGGCACGAGGGTGGGAACGGAACTTGCACTGAGATCTCAGCCACCGGCGGCCCCGAGCGTGGTGTCCACTCCGGGAAGGGCAGCCCCGGCGGCTCCTGGGAGCAAAGCAGGCCCTGAAGGTTGAGGAGCTGTGAACAGGTCGCCGTGAGCCAACACAAGTCCGGGCTTCCCTGGGCCTGGGCTGTGGGGGCTGTCCGACGTGGGCAGCAGAGGCCCCGGACGCCTCGTGGCGCTGGTTGGGCAAATGCGCCCCCACGAAGCTGGCGTTCCCGGCGTGGTGCGTTGCGTCTGGTGTTTAGTTTGGTCAGAGACACAGCACCGCGTTTCCTGCGGGGCAGGTCTTTGGGACACGTTTCCGCAGCCTGGGGCCCTCGCAGGTGGACAGCAGAAGCTCACGCACCCGACTGCAGAGCGCCTGGGAGTGCACGTCCTGAGGGTGCTCGGCCAGCAAGCCGGCTCTGCTGCCCGCTGCCTGGCCCGGCGGCCGTGGCGACAGGCGCTTGCTGTGGACATGGGCCGGGATGAGGCTGCGGTTTTCCAGGCAGGCAGGCACGGACCAGCTGCCTCACAGCGGCCAGGGCTGGCTCCCTTCATGGTGCATCGGAGGCCTGGGGCAGCCCGGCCGGGCGCGTGGCTGTGTCTGTGTCTGTGTGGGCCTGTGCCCCTCCCTGCCCACCCGGGCTTCGGCGCGTCTGCAGTCCCTGTCCGGTGTGTGGGCGTGCGGGTGAGTGTGTGCGAGTGAGAGTGTCCCGGCACGGGAGGCTGTCCTGTCCCCTGGGGTCTTCCTGGGCCAGCGGCAACCCGGGTTGGAAGAACGCTGGAGAATGGGCGAACGCATCCCGGCGATGGCTGAATGGTCAGAGTTTGGGGCCTTCAGAAGCTTGGCGTTTTGGTGACCCCAAAACCCCGCCTCTTGTTTCTATCAAGCAGCCGAGGGCCAGGTGGGCGTCCCAGCCCGTCCTGCGACGCCAGTCGGTTCCCAGACCTGCAGCGTGGCTTGGTCAGCACTGGCCCGTGAGTGAGGGTGAGCGGGGTCCAAGCGCTGGGGGCGGCCCGAGCCCCGGTCCGTGCTGGGTGGTCAGCGGGATGGGCGTTCTCGAGACAGCCCAGGCTCCTGGGGCCTGGCGTCCCCCACCTGCCCCGCCCTCCCCAGGGCGCTGACCACAGGCAGGGTCCAGCGGGGAGACTGGCTGTGCTGCTTCCCACGGGCACTTCCTGCTGCCACCCGCCCATGTGCCCGCTGCAGGCTGAATGTGGGGTGCTGCGGCTGCGAGCCCCACTTGTGCCGGCCCCTCGGTGGCCGTGCAGGGCGGCCGGCGGCGGTCACACTGCCAAGGCCGTCTTTGTCCCCAGCACTCAGTGCGGGGCTGGCACACAGGTGACCTCAGCAAATGTTTGCCGGGTGAGCCCGATGAGTGGACACTTGTCCCTGGCCCCTCATGCCCCCGGGGCTGCGCCCGCCCCCCCCCAGGCCGCAGCTGTTCTCGCGGTCCTCCTTATGCAGGGGTGCTGGTGGCCGGCGCAGGGCAGGGCGGGCCTCGGGGTGTGTCCCCGCACGGGAGTCTCCCACGTGAGGTGGGTCTTCTCCAGCTCCAGGCCGCTGCCCGCGAGCAGCGGAGGCCGAGCGCCCGGCCCCTGCAGGCCGTGGCTCCCCAGGGCCAACCAGACCAGGGCCGTGCTCTATCTCCGCCAGAGCCACCTGCCCCTCCCACGGCAGCTGCAGGCCAGCGCTGCATCACGTGACCCGCTCCTGCAGGAGGAGACAGGGAGAAGAGGCGAGAAACAGCCCTTTGTTCTGCGTCCTCCATGCCAGCCTGTCGGGCAGGCGGCTGCGGCTGCGGCTGCAGCCAGGCTGGGCAGGGAGGGAGCACAGCAGGCCCAGCGCCCCCTGGTCCAGCACCCCCTGGCCTGGGCGGTCTTGCTCCGGGTGGGCCAGCACTGTACCTTCTGGTATTCACAGCAGAGTGCTGCTTCGTCCCCCCGTTTAAAAAACCCCACGAACTCGCCACCTCGCGGCGTTAGCAGAGTGACCCCTGGTCGGGCAGCAGCCAGCCAGACCCTTCCAGGGCTGTGCACAGGCAGGCCGAGCCGGCGGGGCTGGGCCACGTGCAGGAGAAGCCGTGTCCGCAGGCAGGCGCTGGGCTTGTCAGAGGCCCTCGCAGGTGCCGCTTGGCGGGGCGCAGGGCACGGGCTGTGGAGCCCCTTGGGGAGGCCCAAGCCGCGCAGGATTCCATGTGGGCTGGACGCCCTGCCCGACGCTCCCTCCAGGCTCCCCCGCTCTGCTGCAAGTTCCAGCGTGTGCCTGGCTGGGCGTGCAGCCAGGGACTTACAGTAGCCCCGAGCAGGCACAGGCACATACCCCCGACCCCCCAAAGTAGGGCAGCCCACTGTGCAGAAGACCCCCTGTGAGCGTTACTTTTGTAAAGCATCAGAGACACCGTCTGTGCGTGCCCTCGAGGCCTGTGCTTAGGGGATGCTGAGCCAGGACAGCGCGGCGGCCCCAAGGCCTCGCTCGGAAAGCCAGAGAGGGCAGCCGGCCACCCCTCTCGTGTGTGCGCGGCCCAAGCCGCCTGCTGGCTGGACAGGGGCACTCACAGCCTGGGGACTGGGCACCCCCTCGGTCAGACCCCAGCCGGACCCCCTCCCTGCTTCCCTCACTCCCCTGGTTCCTTTTCAGGGGAGAGGCCAGGGAGGGTTGGACCCAAGACTGGCCGCCCCCACAGTGGCTGCCCGCTGGCCTCCGTCCAGCCTCCCACTCACCTCTCGCCGATCTTCCTACGGGTTTTTGCTTTAACTGCTTTTCTGCTGCTTCTTTTGGTCAGTCCCTGTCTAGAGGGCAAGGCTGTTGGCTGACCCCGCAGCTGTCAAGCCGCTGACCAGTGGGGTCGGTGAGTGATCACCTGGCGGCTGCTCCCAAATTCCCCATCTCTAGTCCTGGGCTCTCTGCGCCTTCCAGGGAAGCAAGGAGGCCACTGGCCAGCTGCGCCCGCCTCACCCCCTGGGCAGGGCCTTCCAAGTCCTGGGCTCACCGGGGAGCCGCCGCTCTGGGGGCCAGACTCCTGCGCAGTGGGGGTGTGGCCCAGCCGGGTGGTGAGGCCGCCGCCGAGCTGTCCTCAGGCAGGGCCCTTGAAGCCGGCTGGTCCAGAGTCCGCTCGGGCGATTTTTCAAGAGCCACCAGAAAAATCCCCCTTTGTGAATAAGAGCCAGGAACCCTGAAGTGGCCCGTGCGCGGGGTGGGGAGGTGCTGCCTTGGGGAGCATTGGCCTTTCGGGGATTCGAGGGCTGGGGCACTAGCAGAAGGCTCGCTCTGTTGGCTGGGGCTGAGTGCAGGAGACCGGGAGGAGGCGGATGGATGTGCAGGGAGCTGGTGGCTCTGGAGCCCATCGGCCGTCGGTGTGGTGAGGATGAGCAGCCCAGGGACCTGCCGCTGGTCCCTCTGACACTGCACAGGACGGCTGCATCCCCGGCCACCCACTGGCCACACAGCAGCACCCACCACAGGCATCTGGGGGTCCCCTGCCCACCGCAAGGAGCCAGGCCAGGCACTCCGCAGAGAGTGACCGTGGGCAGCTCGCTCCCCGACCCAGTTCGGGGTCGGGTCTCAAAACAGGCCCTTGACCACGGTGCAGCCTGGTGCCCCCTGGGGGTTTGCTGTGGGGCCCTCGCTGAGTTCGGGGCTCGGGGCACGTACAGGCAGGGGTGCTCGGGCAGCTGCCCCGACGTGGGGCCGGGGCCGGAGCTTGGGACAGCGTTGGCTCCAGAGACACGACCTGGGAGTCCCCATCCCTGAGTTGTCTGGGGCAAAGAAGTGGACCCGGGCTGGGGCCCAGACCCGGGGCAGTCGGGGCGCCCTGTGGGGGTGGGTCGGAGGGCATGGAGGCAGGCCGCGGGGTGCCAGAGGGGAAGTGGGGCTGGAGGGACTCAGGGCCTCCAAAGTCGGTGACTGGTCGGTCAGGGAGCAGAGGTTTTTAGGGTCACGTCTGTGCTGAAGGGGATATGGTGAAGGTGGCAAGGAGGAGCTAGGAGCCGCCTGTGCGGGGCCTCCTCAGCAAAGTGGGGTTGGGGCTTCCTAGGTCCCTCCTGCATGGGCGTGGTCCTCCACAAGGTGGGGTGGGGCTTCTCAGGTCCCTCCTACATGGGCGTGGTCCTTGCAAGGTGGGTGGGGCTTCCCAGGTCCCTCCCACATGGGCGTGGTCAGCCCTTCATGTTATGGACAGATGAGACGCTCATGTCCTGCCTTCAGGCTGTGGCTGTCCGGCTGCTGGTGGGGACAGGCTTGGAGCAGTGTGGAAGCTCATTCGGTCAGGAGAGGACAGGAATTAAAACCGGGGCATTCCTCAAACCTGTCTGTCCCACAATCTCCACCCCACCCCTAAGGCAGCAGCCGTGGGTGACCGTTTCTCCCGGACTGGGCTGTGGGAAGATGGACAGGTCGCCTCCAGGCGGGAGCACCTACAGGCAGCCTCAGACTGCACCTCCCTTTGACTGAGGTGTCTGTGGCACCCCGCGCCCCCCACGCCCTCACTGAGCAGACGGAGCTGGGATCTGACTGGGCCTGAGGCCTCACGAGAGAACCCTGAGATGCCACAACACCCCGGTGGCCTAATGACCTGCTCTTGGGGCTTCGGGCGTGGTTCTAGGGGGCTGTGAACCAAGGTGTCCCTTCCTCACCTGGGGTTGACAGATGTCCTTCCACGAACCGCTTCCCCCTCCCTTCCTTCCCTCCTCTCTCTCCCTCTTTAGCGGAAAAGGTATTCTTTATTTCTATAGCTGGATGTCAGCATTTTGGGGGAAGACTTACATATTTATGCACATGAGAACTGGGGTACAGACGAGAGGTGTGGAGGGTGAGAGGACTCCCCAGAGACCGAGTGGGGAGCAGAACAGGCAGATCTACTGAAATCTACTGTTGGGGGGGCAGCGGGGAGGCAGGAGAGGTCTGCTGCCCCCTGTGGGTCCCTCCCCTGCCGGGGATCGAACTCGCGCTGCAGTGGCTGCAGATGCTTCGTAGTGCTGAGACTGACCCCTGGACATCAGCATTTTTTTTTTAAAGATTTATTTATTTATGCATACAAGCACTGGGGTACAGGCCAGAGGTGGTGGGGGGTGAGAGGATTCACCACAGAGAGCGGGGAGC
>JAGFMF010011450.1:0-10926 GCA_019455555.1 Galemys pyrenaicus | reverse complement strand
ACCCACAGGGCACAGCAGACCTCTCCTGCCTTGCCCGCTGCTCCCCTCAGCAGTGTGTTTCAGTCCATCTGCCTGTTCTGCTCCCCACTCTGTCTCTGGGGAGTCCTCTCACCGCCCTGGACTGTGGCTTGTACCCCAGCTCTTGTATGTGTGTATCAATAAATCTTTTACCAAAAAAAAGTTTGCTTTCTTTTAAAAAAAATGTTGCGAACGTTTTCTCTCTTTTCCCCCTTTGTTTATATCTATTGACATCAACGGTGGTCCCGGGGAAGTCCCCCACCTTTTCACCAGTGCAGGGCCACCTCAGTGCCTGTGCTCTTTCTGCCCTCATGCCATTCCCTCCCCCTCCCCTCCAAATGTTTCTGATTTGCCCTTGTCTTTTTGTTCGTGTTTTTCCCTTTTCTCGAGGCTTTCTAGGACTAGGCTTAGGTCTACCGTGAGTTTGTTTCTGTGTGGGTGTCATCATGAACCGAGGGTCTTAAGTCACCGGCTGTTGGGAATGGCAACGGCCCATCGCCAGGGAAAAGTCCTAAAACGCCTCGTCCCTAAAACGGGCCGCGCCCATCCGGTCCCCAGGTGTCTGCACAAAGCGAAGGCACGGAGACCCACCCACAGAGAGTGCAGCCCCTTGGCCCTGGTGTCCCAGGCTGGAGGCAGCCCGGAGGACGTCCGCCTGGGAGGGCAGTAACGGGGACCCAGAGACGGTGACGCGCGTGTCACACCGTCAGCCTTTGTACCTCAGGTGCGCCCAGGTGTGGTGGCAGCCACTTTAATAAAGGGTCAGTACTGACCTGCATGAAAGATAAAAGACAAAAAAGAAAAAGACCAAACATATAAGAAAAACGACCCGAAAGCCACCGGGTTGAGGCAGACCTGTAAAAGCAGCTTGGCGCGGTCAGCCCGAGCGCCAGAGCCACAACGGCAGAACGCTGGGCCTGTCCACTGAAGCCCACAGCTGGCGCGGGCTGCCCGCGGGCCCCTCGCTCGGAGACAGGTGTCCTCGGACAGGCGCACAACGACCGCAGTGAAGGGTCCTGGCAAGGGGCTGAAGGCCCGTCGCCCCAGCGGCGCCGCGCGGTCTCCATGCGGGGCGAGGAAGCCGAGTCCAGCTTGAAGGTCAGCCCGAGGCTGACTCCACGGATCGTGCTGGGGTGGGGCCGGGATCCAAGTGGGGCGCCTCGCGCCCCACAGCGAGGCGTCGCGGCGGCTCTGAGGGTCGCTCCCAGGGCTGCCCGGAGGGGTGCCGGGTGCTGGAGGAACTAGTGTCGTGGCCGCGGCGACGGTCAGCACGGGCGTGCTGCACCTGCCGGGAGGAGCTACTTGTGGGTGACAAGTGGGTGAAGGGGGAGGGACAGCGAGGGCGCGTTCTGCCGAGTTGCGGGGACTCCCGAGGTCACCGCCGGACTCCAGCCTGGGCCCCGTGACGGCGATGAGAGCGGCCTGCGGGTCGCAACGCTGGACCGCCCGCTGGACCGCCCGCTTGAGGATTCCTGGTCCGCGGGCCGGCAGAGCAACCCCGCCCGGCCTCCGGCCCCGCCCCTCTCGCCAGGCCCCTCTCGGGACCCGCCCATCAAAAGCCCGCCCCTTCCAGGCCTACCCCGCCCTCCAGGACAAGCCCCGCCCCAGGCCGAGCCCTGCCCCCAGGGCAAGCCCTGTCCCCGCCCCCAAGGCCCGACCTACCCCACTCCCTTCCAGGCCAGGCCTTGCTCCCTCCGGGCGTGACCCGCCCCTCCCGCCCCGCCCCTCCAGCCCCGCCCGTCCTTCTGGCCCCGCCTTTGGTGAGGCCCCGCCCCGCCCCCAGGTTCAGCCCAGATTCAGCCCCGCTTCTCCCAGTCAGGCCCCGCCCCTCCAGGCCCGCCCCTCTCAGCAGCGCGCGGTCGGCCTCTCGGCGCTCTCCTGCTCGGGTCTGGCCGGCGCGTCGACGGCGCGGTGACGGCGCGGCGCGGCGCGGCGCTTTGAGCGTGGCGGGTCCGGCCGCGGAGCATGGAGGCGTCCGGGGCCGCGGCGGCTGGGGACGTCTCGCTGCACAACTTCAGTGCCAGGCTGTGGGAGCAGCTCGTCCACTTCCACGTCATGCGGCTGACGGACTCGCTCTTCCTGTGGGTGGGCGCCACGCCGCACCTGCGCAACCTCGCCGTGGCCATGTGCAACCGCTACGTGAGTGCCGCGGGGGTCCCCGGAGGGGCTGGGCCGAGACGGGCTGGGCCGCCGGCGTTCCCGAGAGGGGCCTGGCGTCGGGCTGGGGAAGGACTGGGCTGGGTGAGGGGCCAGAGGGGCCGGGAGGAGGCGTGGGGTGAGTGGGGTGGGGGTGCCTCTGGGCGGGTGGGCACTAGTGTCCGGGCGTGGGTGAGGCGGCCACTGCAGCGGACTCAGGGGTGCTGGGGTGCCCGCCAGAAGTCTCTGGGCCTGGGGTCCCTGGTCTGCAGGTCTGGGTCGTTCGGACCCTTGGGGCTCTCCAGACGATGCCCGCGATAACGTTAGGCGTGGCGAGGCGGCCGGGCGCGTCCGTGCACTACACCCTCCCTCCCCCAACTGCAAAGCCCTCGCTGCCCCAACCAGCTTCTGCGATATTTCACTTTGTCAAACTGCAACAGGAGCGGCCAGTTCTGGTCTTGATCACTGACTTGTCCGAAGCCTCCCGCTGGCGGTGCTTCTGCATTTCCTCTTTCCCGTGGCTGAGCAGTACTCCAGCTGTGATGGCCAGCAGCTCGGTACCCCAGTCTCTGCTCTGCGTCTGTCTTCTCTTACCGGGACCCCAGTCAGAGAGATTCAGGGCCCACCCTAGTACGACCTTATTTTAACCTACATCCAGAGTACACCTGCCTGAGACCCCCTTTCTAAATAGCCGCACTCACAGATGTGAGCGGTTAGCGTTATCTTTTCCGAGGCTACACCTGGCCCATGTTGCTGCCTCAACCCAGCTCTCCATGGGACCACCCGCTACCCTCAGAGCCTGGCCTTCCCCTGCCCAGACCCTTCAAGAGCTCAACTCACACAGTCCCCAACTTCCTGGTCCCCAACTCCCAGGCCCATCCCTGGTGTGGCTTCCTGCTCTGTGGGCCGTGCCCACTCGCCGGCCTGGCCTGCTGGCCACACTGCCCTTCCTGTCAGCCTCCCCTGGCCTGGGGCCGAGGGGTGAGGTTTGTGTTCTTTGCTGGCAGGCCGCTCGTTTAACCCTTGTTGGTTGACTGAGGGGGCTGCCCTGTACCCCCCCAACTCCAGGGCCCTGCAGTCAGTCAGGAAGCAAGGACTGTAACTGAGGGGCTCCCCCAGGGGTGGCGGGAAGCCAGTGAGCCGTCAGGCAGGACCTGACCTGGCTGATGCCTTGGAAAGGAGCTGGCCCCCGAGAGGGACTCCTGATATGCTCCCACAGGCCCCTGCTGCCCTCTCCCTTCTTCTTGGTCTTTTCCTGGGAGGTGCTTTCCTTTCTGGGGGGTGCCAGCAGGCGGGTAGCTACCTTTGAAGTGTTTCATTGGAGGTGGGGAAGGGAGAGGGCCTGGGCTGTGCCTTCGCTGCCGTCTGTGCTAACCTGAAGGTTCCCGTCCCCATGGGACTGGCGGGCGACACAGGGCTCGGGCTGCTGCCTGGGCAGCCGCACGGCTCTTCACGGGCGGCCCGGGGTGACCCAGCCACTCGGTAGCTGCAGCCCCCAGAAGGGTGATTTTCTCAACTCGAGGGTCACGAGCACCCAAGGTGCCACAGGAACAGGACAAGGGACAGGGAACAGTTTCAGTGTCAGGTCTGCGGGGAAGTGGAGCTCCGGCCATGCGGCGTGCCTGAAGCGGCCCCCCAGGGACGGAGGGCCAGGCTGGCTGAGAGTGGAGCTGCAGCTCCAGCCTAGGCAGGCAGCCCCGGACTCCCTCGCAGCGGGCTGGGGCTCGGCATAATCGTGGACACGCATGTCTAGACTTCGTGAGATCCCATTTAATGGCTTCTAATTTGAAGTGAGGCTCGGTCGGGCACATTCAGAAGTTTTTGCTTTTGTTATTTGGATGCTGGTGGCTGGTGGCTTTTTGCTAACATCGTTCTCGCTGACCCCGAGGAGCCTGGACAACCTCCAAGGGAATGGAGCCTTATGTCCTCTTGCTGGCCTATATCAGGTCAGGCCACCTGCCCGGACAGCCTCCAGGGAGAGCAGCCTGTGTTCTCTCGCTGGCCTAGACGAGATGATCAGGTGCCTTCCTTTTCAGGCTGGGGGCCCAGAGCGCTGGCCCTCCAACGCCATGCCGCTTTCTCCCTGCCTTCTTTGCATTCTGCTCGTGACATTGCCCTCTGGCCTGCAGCGGCATCTCCGAGGCTAACACAGCCTTTTGTGAAAGGGTTCTAGAAGGCACCAGAGCCAGCCTTTCCGCCTGCCCGGCCAGGCCCTCCGCACCTGCAGTCAGCCTCCGGCACTGCTCTTGGTGAACAAGTCTGAGCCCCCGTTGCCCGTGCAGGCCGCCGTGGGTGGCGTCCTCTGTGGGGAAGCCCCTGACCTCCTTTGTTTCACTTCCAGGACCCCATCCCGGTGTCCACCTCCCTCCTCGGCG
Source organism: Galemys pyrenaicus (assembly GCA_019455555.1). NCBI lineage: Eukaryota > Metazoa > Chordata > Mammalia > Eulipotyphla > Talpidae > Galemys > Galemys pyrenaicus. Next base: position 6,397 of record JAGFMF010011450.1, on the reverse strand, counting down.
ACACGTCAGACACCACCTCCACTGGCCTGGCCCAGCGCTTGGGTACGTATCGCGTTTTCTGTGCACCCGCCGAGCACACAGCCGGCTGTGCGGGCACGTGCACCTGTCTGGGGGTCTCCTCATCCTCCGAGGGTGCCCCGGGCCCACCAGTGTCTGGGCGGCGCCTTCCCAAGGGGCCGCTGCTGAGCACTGATTGTGCCTGCCCAGGAGGCGCGACGGATGTGCATGGGGGTGGCCACTCCGTGCTGCAGGCCTGGCCGCCCCCCATGGCGTCCTCAGCCCAGGAAAGCGCAGTGCAGGCGGTGTTGAGCGGGACACGTTCAGCTCCCTCCCACCCAGACACTCCCGGAGGGGCTGGCTGCCCAGGCGCCCGATGCCCTGCAGGTGGGAGCCCTGCTCCGGCTTTGCTTAGGTCACCGAGGGGGTGTATGGCGAGCCACCCTGACCTCGAGGCGCTCGGTTGAGGTGGCGCTGGCGTCCCGATCCCGCGAGTGGGTGTCCTTGCACAGAGACGGTGAAACGCCGTCCTAGCTCCAGAGCGCTGGGCGGGAGCCACCGCCCGTGGGTCAGGGGGCTGCTGCTGCGGGGGCCAGGCGAGGGGTCACGGGACGGAGCTGGCCTCCCCTCTGCTCGCTGCGCCCCTGCACCTCAGGCCGCGGTGTGTGCAGGGAGGGCGGGGCTCTGGGACTTAGGCTCTGACCCGCTGCCAGGGTGGGGCGTCACCCTGGATTCTGGATCTGCCCCTCCCCCCAGCCGCTCTGGTCCCGGGGTCCCAGCAGTGTGGCTGATGGGGACTGCCTTCAAGGAGCTGCTCTTCGGCGACCAAGAGGTGGGCCCACGGCCCTTGTGCAGCTGGGCGGGAGTGTCAACTCGGCCGGCACCCTCGGGGTGGGTGGGCAGTGGGCGGCGGCTCATGTGTGTGCCCGCCTTTCAGCCAGGAAGACCCACAAGCAGGTGTTCGTCAGCTACAATCTGCAGAACACGGATAGTGGCTTCGCGCTGCTGGTGGAGAACAGGATCAAGGAGGAGATGGAGGCGTTTCCGGACAAGTTCTAGCTGGAGCGGGCGCCTGGCGTGTCCACCACAGTTAAATAAACATTGAGTGTCCCATCACCAGGTCAGTGTGTTCGCGTTTTGTCCCAGAGGGCGCATCTCACTCCCTCTGCTCTCCCACCAGTGTGTGCATCTCTGGTGATGTGTGCGTGTGCATGCATCTGTGTGCATCCATGTGTGTGCGTGCCTGTGTCTGTGTGTGCATGAACCTGCAGTGATGTGTGGGTGTGTGTGTACACACACCTGCATCCATACACATGTGCACGTGTGTGCACATCTGCGGTGATTTGTGTGTGCGCATCCACCCGCGTGTCTGTGTGCGTGCGTGTGCACACATGCATTTCTGCGGTGATGTGTGGGTGTACATGTGCATGCATCCGTGCGTGCGCACATGTGCGTCTGTCTGTGTGTGTGTGTGTGTGCGCACGTGTGCACGCATGGTGGTTCTGGGACGGGGCCCAGCACCGTGAGCCATTTCCTTGGGGGTGGCGCGGAGCCAGGGAGGTCCCCAGCAGGTGCAGTCGGGCCAGGGCTCACCCCACAGAGGCTTCCGTGGGCAGACTGTGGGGTCCTCCCTCCCTGACCCCTCTGCTCACAGGAGCGGTCCTGTGGAATGTGCTCCCCCACTGCAGGCCCCTGCCCCACGAGGGTCAGGTGCAGCTTTATTGGCCTGGCTTATGGCTCCCACTGCCGCAGCTTCTCTCTCCCTCAGTCCCTGCTTGCCCATCAGCCTCGCCTCTTGTGCGCAGGTTCAGCCCCTGGCACCACAAGCGTCTTCCCCCACCCCGAGTTACTGTGTTGTGGTCAGAGGCCACCCATGTGGACCTGGAGCTGCAGGACCTGGGTGCTGCTGGCCCAGGCAGGCTGAGGTTGGCTGCAGCTCTCAGCCCCCAGCTCTGGAGTCACTCGTGACGGATGGGCCCCATCACACGCTTTGTGCAGTGACAGAGCCCATGGGGCCGGCTGCCGGTCTCTGGGGAGTGGCTGGGGCTGGGCTCAGGATGCCTCCTCTTTGCAGACCGGCCCTGCTCCCCGCCGAGGCCGCACCAGCGTCGAGTGGCATGGAGAGCCAGCAGCGCTCTGGGAGAGTAAGTCACACAAAACCAGGGCTCTGGAGAGAGGAGTTCGTATAAATGCTTTATTAAAGAAATAGCGTTTTCTTGTTAAAAAATACGACTTAGGGCTCGGGGTGCCGGTCCTTCCTCAGTCACAGTGTGAGAGAATCAGTTCTTGGCCTCCCCAGGGACCCGCGGCCTGGGCCAGCAGCCGCCGGCGCCAGAAGGACAGACCCAGACGACCCATGGCCGGCGTCTCGGCCCGCCTGCCCTCGACGCCGGGACGGCCCGGCCAAGCGGCCCCCCGCCCGGAGCCGGCCTCGGCCAGGGCGCTAAGGAGGGACGCAGGAGACCTGGATGAACAGGTAGAGTTTTATTACTTGTAGTCGATGGTCGTGAAATGCCCTTCGTTGGGTACCGTCAGATGAGGTAGGGAAGACATTCCAGAGGGGACTGTTAATGGGGCGACACTTTTATTTCTGTACATCACATACAACCTCCCCGAAGGTACAATGTGTGACGTCATGCAGACAGTGAGCTGGGCGACGCGGGCGCCTGAGGCTTGTGCTGCAGGAAGCACCTGGCTGGGCGCACGGGACACAGACCGATGCCGGTCACAGCAGGGACCGGGGTGCCCCTGGACAGGACACAGGGTGCTGCTTTTGCAGAACACATCAAAGCGGGGTGCCCTTGAGACAGGACGTGCGGGCCTCCTCGGTGCCGCCATCTGCTTTGGCTCTGGGGGGGCGAGGCTTCCTCCCCAGGCCCGTTTTGCCTCCCCTACTGGGGCCCGCCGCCGCGCCCGCCCAGCTCTCCTGGCACGTGACGGCCCTCCTGGAAGGCGGCCCTCACAGCGTGGCCCTGCCTCTCTGGTGCCGATGCGCGCATGGGGCTGGTCACGGACTTCAGACGAGAGGGGGCGGCACCTGCCCCGTGCAGGGTGTGTGGGGGCAGGTGGGGTGGCCGGGGGTGGGCCTGGAGCAGCAGGTGCCTGAGAAGAGCCCGCGGGGGAGCAGGGCCAAGCAGCCGCATGGCTCCTCCTGCTCGCAGCGCGGCCGGTGGCCCCGTCACCGGTGCTCGGCCGCCAGGGCTGGCCCTGCCTCCTGTGTGGTCTGCGCAGAGCCCGAGGCCCGGGCGGGGTCCCTCAGGCCGCCTGTGCCCCAGAGCCCGGCAGCCCTGGCGTGTTTCCGGAGCAAGAGGCCCAGCGCACTCACAGGCCATAGGTGGTGAGGGGCGCAGGGTGCAGACCCCTGGGCAGCTGCGCCTGGCCTCGCCAGGCCTCCCGCCCGCACCCGCCAGCGGCCTGGCCTCCGCGTGCCCTGTCCTGGACCTGGGGCTGGCTGCGGAGGCGGCGTAGCGAGCGCTCGGAGAAGGCAACAGGTAGCGCGTCATGAGTCTGGCACGCAAAGGCTGCAGGGCACAGAGAAAGGCCTTCGGATGAAGGTGGACGCGGACTCACATGGAGACACAGAGCAGAGGCGCCCCACGACGACAGGTGGCGAGGGGCGTGCGGGGCAGGCTGGCGACAGCCGTCCTGACCAGGCTGGGCCGGCTGCGCCCGCAGACAGCCGTGCAGGGGTCGGCCCACCGCAGGCCCTCGCTGGTGCGCACCTGCCGGCGTCCACTGGCTCCAGAGGCGAGAGCGGCGGGCCGGGCAGGGGCGGGGCGCTGGGGCGGGGGCAGGAACTGAGGTGGATCCCACTCTGGCCCTTGTTTCCTGGCGCCCGTTGCGGGGAGACCAGACGGCTTCGGGGGGCGAGGCCGCCCGCGGACACCTGCACGAGCGGGAGGCGGGCAGTTCGGGCGCGCCCAGGCCATCCGAGTCCCCGTGTCCGCGCGGCCACAGGCGGCACTGCCGCTGCCAGAGGAGCCGGCCTGGCCCCTGGAGTGCCCCGGCGGTGCCGCGGCCTGGCGTGGCGAGGGCCCCGCCGTGGAGCCCTTGGCGGGCGGGTGGGCTTTGGTGAGTTATTGCTTCCTCTGTGGGTCTTGGTGCTTCGCGAGCCTGAGGCCGTGGACTCCCCTGACGGCGCCGAGGCGGCTGCTGCGGGTCCGGCTGAGCAGCGCGGCGTGAGGGGGTCGTCCAGGCTGGTGATGTCTCCGTGGTGTGTGCTCGAGGGGGGCGGGCCGTGCTGGGGAGCGCCCCTCTCGGGGGGCTGCCTCTGCTGGCCACTGGGTGGTGGTCTCGTGGTCTCCACTCAAAAAGTGGCCGTTTCAAGTAGCGCTGGGGCGAGCGGGGCCGGTGCGTGAGAGGGTGTCCGGCCCGGTGCGGTGGCTGTGGCCGGAGTCGCGGCCAGAAGCACTGACGCAACCTCTGTGCTTTGCCCCAGAGCGCTCCCGGCGGCCAGGACGACAGGACGGCGGCAGGACGGACACGGCTGGTGTGGAGGCGGCGCTGCTCCGCGGCTCACCTGACACAGGAGCCCCTGCGCAGACAGCGCGGCCCTCGCCTCCTCCGGCTGCCGGGGTCACGCCATGCCTCGGCCTCGGCTCCTCGCTGGGCACTCGCGGCCACCCTCGCGGGGCACGCCTCTCCGTCAGCAGGTGGTTCCGCCCAACATCCGCTAGAGGAGAGGGAGTAAAGTGCTGCTCGTAGAAATGACCAAAATAAATACAAACATTTAATGGCAGAGAAGAAAGTCTCTGAAGGGCGCCTTCCAAAGACCTTGCTTCCTCGGACTCACGGTCTGCAGAGCCTTGGGGCACGCGCTCCCCACCACCCGATGTCCGCCCGGCGGCCCCGCAGCACAGGCCCTGCCCACTGCCACTACATGGACTTGACACCGTTAGCTGTGGCGCGCTCGGCCAGCCCGTCCCCGGCGGCGGCCGCGTCGTGCAGGCCCGAGTAGTCCTTGAGCTCGGCGTTGGTGTGCAGCAGGGGCTGCTCGCCCTTGCGGTGGGGCAGCAGCGGCTGGCGCGTGTAGTGCTCCCCGTCGGCCAGGTCCTCGGGCAGGCTCTGGCCGCGGCTCTCGGGCAGCAGCAGGATGCAGATGATGCAGATGAGCGTGCAGCAGGCGAAGATGATGTGGTGCAGGAAGTAGCCCTTCTGGTTGTGCAGCTCGATGATGGGCGCTGTCAGCATGCCGAAGCCCGCGCTGGCCAGCACCAGCCCCAGCCCGCCGCACCTGCAGGGCACAGCACAGCTCACCGGCCGCCCCGCCAGCGCTCCTGCCCCGCGCGCTCACCGCGACGTCCAGCCGCCTCTGGTGCAGGCAGCGCCACGGCAGACACGCTGACAGCCGCGGGGGTGTTGGGGACCACGGGGCCTTTCACCCCCCACGGCATGGACATCCTGTCCGGCCAGAGCACCGTCAGGGAGACAGAGGGACACTACAGGCGCGGTGAGTGCCTCACCCGCCCCACCCTGAAACAGTCTGCCCCCCATGGGGCACTCCCCAGCACAGGCCACTCAGGGCACCAGACACATCCTGGCGACTTCGGCAGGCGGAAATCACGTGGCGCCTTTTCAGATCCTAAGTATGAAGCTACGGTTTCTAAACTCGCAGAGCCAACACCGGCTCCTGAGCGCTGTGAGGGTGGTGAGGAAGTCAAGGTGAGCGCGGAACACCTCTGGAGACAGGGCCTGGTGCAGGGGTTAATGTCTCACCGCGAGAAGCTGTTGCCAGCTGCTGCGGCCTGAGGTCGATCTGGCCAGGGAGCAGACCCACATGGCGTAGCAGACTCCCCTCTCTTGCCCCCTGCTCCCCTCAGCAGAGGTCAGAAAAAGCAAACCCAGAAGTCAGTATAAGCCACAGATAAAACACAGATCAAAAAGAACTTGAAAATCAGTGAACTCCAGAGCTTGTCCTTTGAAAAGATGAGTAGAATACTCCAGACCGTTAGCCAGACACGAGAAGAGGGCAAAACACAGACTCAGAAGTGGAACTCGAACTACAGAAGTGCGCGAGCTCAGAGCGCACGTCGGGAAGCCCTGCCGCCATGCACTGGACGGTGGAGCGGCGGTCGGATGGAGGACCGGTCCTGGCGCAGTCAAGGAGGGTGGAAGCAGAGGGCGCGCAAGAAGACCGGTGAGAGGAGTCCGGGTGTGGGGTCACTAGGCTCCACCACTCCGGGAAGAGCGAGCGTCCGTCCTTCTGGAAGGCATGAGCACTTGCAGAGGAGGGAAGGCTTCAGAACACCCCACGAAGCCGGACGAGAGCGGCACGCGGAAGGACGCACCGAGACGCCAAGGGCAGTGCGTGTGGACACCAGCGTGGAAACCAAGCATGATAGTGCGGGAAGGAAGGGGAAAGGGGGGAGGAAGGGGAATAAAGATGGAGGGGAATGCGGGA